>JAVKLF010000161.1:11049128-11063797 GCA_034783495.1 Millerichthys robustus | reverse complement strand
AACTTCGACTGCACACACACAAATCAAGATACAGACACACAACTCTCTACACGCATTTGCAAATATTTTTGCTACAACAATGGCCTCATAGTATTTATTGTAATGGTGTAATATTTATTATTGTAGTTGTAGTTCATGGTTTGAACTGCTTTATTGTGAAGTAATTCACACACACACACACACATACACACACACACACACACACATTTTCCCTATAATATGTGGTCATGAAGAAATTCACATTTTCACTTCTCTTCCCATAGAACATACTTTTGACAGAGTTTGGATTAGTGCGCATTGCTGGATCTGGAAACATCCATGAAACGTAATGTACAGTTCATGTTATGTATGTATAAAAGAGTTACTCACCCATTAACTAGTAATAGCCTATCAGAATAAGGTTTTAGAAAGGCCCACACTGTTTTCATTGAATGACTTGCTCTTTATAGGGCTGTGTTTCAATTGAGCCCAGACGTTAAATAATTTTTTTTTGTTAATTTGCTTTATGGGTATAAAATAAATATATAATTTTCACTGTGCAGCAACAAGCTTTTTGATATGAGTGGCATATTTTAAAACAAGAACGGTGGCAGGAATGAACTTGTGAGCTGTTTTTTTATATATATAAAAAAACCTATAAAGTACAATAGCAAAACCTCAAACAAAACTACTGCAATATAACTTATAATTTCTTCCAGATACTATACGTTTTGTCAGTAGTGACACCTATTGTTTAAAAGGCAAACTTCACTGGATGCTGTATGTTTAAAGACTTAATAAGTAGCAACTTACTTCACTCATGACATCACAATTTGGCCATTCCATGAGTGACACACCAGTATGCTGAGGTCTCAAGATGCTTTGAATAAAATTGATAATTTTTTGTTGTTGTTTGTTTTTTAAATGATATGTCATAACATTATGACATGTCATAATGTTATCCAAAATAAACTCAAGGAATTTACATTGTAATGTATTAACAAACATTGGTAATAAATGTCAGTCTTGCAAAAAAAAAAAAATCTTGTTACTTTGTCATCTCTTTTGTCATTTTGTTAAACGTTCTGCTTTATATGTGAGATGTTTTGAATACATTTTTTAACGTAAGTTTCTTCCCTATCTACAAAGAGTGGTGTAAAATTTTAAAACAAGACTAACTCTATGAACTGTGCAATCAAAAAACACATTGAATGTGAAAAACAAAATGGGATCTTAACTACAATTCCACTAACAATGTAGATTTTCATTGTCAACAAAATATATTTTTCCACATATAGCTATTGCAAAAATAAAATAAATAGCTTTTACTTTCAAAAATGCACTTTTTATCCCTAGTCCTTTTACTGATGTGTTGCCAATTAAACTAATTAGTTGCAAAAGGCTCATCCAGCAGTTTATCTGTGCCACGTTTTGCTGCTATCAAACTCAAAATTATTATTTTTTTATTTCATTTTTTTAAATGATGGGCATCAAGGGCAGTGCGTGTTGCAGAGGTAGCAACAGGTGTACTTTCTGCTTCATTTGTAGCAGTGGATGCCTTCTTCATTGCTATGGATGCAAAGGAGATTTACCGCATTAAGAAAGCAAGGAAAGCAGAAAGAAATGCACGTCATTTCAATTCTGTGTCTGAAATTGAGAACACTGCATCAGAACAAAACCCACTGCAGTCTAGCTCAGTGATGCAAGAGTTTATCATTGCAGAAGTGTCAGAAGATTCAAAAGCACAAAAACCGTCTGCTACAAACAAGACAAAAGTCAGATCTGAGATCATGAAATTTGTTTTATCAGTCAGAGAGTCAGCAGACAACTCAGAGAAAGTCCTGAATGAGTTAACCACTGTAACTTCCTCCTTAATGTTTCTTCAGTTCTTGTCATTGTTGGTTATTGAAAGTTATCAGGTTACAGAGACTGCATCCTTTAACTTGGGAGCAATAGACCACAATCATTTCATAAAAATGTTACACTTTGCACGGCAGAAGTGTTTGGTGTTCTAAAAGCTTGAGAGAATAAATGAAGGAGTAGGTAAGTGTGCACGAAGAAGTTATTTTCCTTTTTCTTGTAATACTGTACTTGAAAATCTTTTTTTTTGTAAGCTCAGTTAAGTCCATATATTTTCAACAGTTATTTCCTCGTGTTTCCAATGAATATCATCTGTTTTTTATTGCTCTCCACAATCAAAAGCAGGCGATCATGGTCATTTAATTGCCTGGTTCTTTGTATTCTAGTGTTTGTTTGTCTGTAGGCAACACCATTAAGCACTGGGCACATTAAAATAAAACTTTCAAAGTAGGCTAATTATGTAATGGTATTATCTTAGCATGAGTCCCAACACATAATCAGAGCCCTAAATGATTGTGCAAGATCTATTAAACATTGCCATTAACTATCAGAGTCAACTTTGTTTTTTAGTAAAATATATCATCTACTGGATTGATTTCATTGAAATTCTCAAAGTAATTATTGGATGTAATGTACATCTAAAATTGATTACCTTTTAGAGTCACAAGCTAATTAACACCGCTAATTGACTTTAGCAAACACAAAAATGGCTCTTTCAATATTCTATATACTGAATAACATTTGATGTGGGGATTGTTGAGAACTATCCCCAATAGATACTTAAGTGCTAACAAATAACATCAGATCTGTGTTTATAGCTTCAGCATGCATTACGGCCTACTATAAATTTCATAATAGCTCCAATTTTAATTCCTAAATACTACAAGGCATGTCTTAATTAATAGATAGTGATGGGATATTTAAAAGAGTATTGTACAAAAACTATTTTGTTTAAATGAACATAAAACGTAAACAGATTGATTTCTTGCTAAATTATCATTCATTCATTCATTTCTGCCCTTATGATTTGGTTTGTATTGTTGATATTGTTCCTGATTGCAATGAGTGGAGAAAAAAATATGATTAAATTTACTTCACTTTCTGTTACAATGACTTTTAAGTAAATTTTTCCTCCCTTTATTTATGCCAACATATCAGCTATAAATGTATATTCACCTCCTGTACAGGAATGTGTGTCTGAGCTAAGCTGAAATATGCAAATAATTTATTTCTGCTTTATGTTTACTGACAATTACTTTACATACAGTATATTTTCCCTGAACCTACTGAAAGCTTGTCAGTCAAACCTCTTATTTTATCTCTTCAGCTCACCTCTCTTCTCTGTCTCTCACATGAATGAGCTGCCAATAACTTTCTCACCCATCATTGTGTATTCCAATCCAACTTTAAACCGTTTTTCCTCTGATTTTTTTTTTCTCCAAATTGTCCTGTAACTGAATTGCACACGAGAATATAAATAGGCCATAACTGGTCTATAAACAGCATAGTGGTGGCAATGTTGTAAAAAACTCATGTACTAAATATTATACATATTGTTACCTTTTTGTTTCTTTATTAGTTTCCTTTTAGTTTGATTATGATCAAGTTTATTTGTTTTTTTTTCTTTACATGAAATAAAAGAGAAACAATGTGTTTTGTCTGGGGTCCTGTTTGACTTTAGCTTATAGCCTTGCCTACTTCAACTGCCAAACCTGTGGCCTACTTTCAAAAGTAGGTCTTTGCGCATGTAGGCTGTAAAACTGACCTCAGCTAAGTTGTTTTGTTATCTACGAAGTGGACAACTTAGACCGTAAATAATTAAATATAGGTCAACCACTGCTTTCACTGTTTTTGCTGTTCAGTTCAGATTTTGATCACTGCCGTTTAGCTTAAGTTATAGAATTGAAATTAATTTCAATGCCTCCCAGGATTGCCTGGAGCTTTTCTGGGTTGCTGGCAATGTTCTCCCCATGTGCACATGTAGGTTTTCTATGGTTAATGTTTTCACCCACAAACTAAAAACATGCACATTCAGTTAGATGTTCAGTTAACTCCTAACTTTTTTCTAGGTGTCAGTAAAAGTGTGAATGTTTTGTTTTTTTTGGTCTCATTTGTCCCTATGTGGCCCTTGATAGACATGTGATCTGTCCAGGGTTTACACCACTTCTTGCAGAGAGACTGCTGGAGGTAGGCACCAACTCCCCATGACCCAGAAAGGAACAGTGGAAAAAGAAAATTGATAGTTGTGTTTGAATGGTTGTCATTCTTATTAAAATCCAATGAGCACAATAGTTGCGAAGATTTTTGTTTCTAAGAAAAAAAAAAAAAAAAAACCATGAAGTTAACAGAAAAGAAAAGTTTTATGAATGAATTTCTTAAAGTGCACAATGTTGAGTGAGAGAATCAAGTCAAGGTGCAAATAAATGTATTTTTTATTATTCTCAACTTTTATTGCCTGAAAATGAGTTACACCCAATCAATTTCAGTAACATTCACAATTTCTTTTAACAAATCCACATCATCGATGTGTTGAACTGCTTTTTATTCATTTATATTTTACCAAAGCACATTTGTGTGCCAAGTTAATTAGTCTGTAAAGATACCAGCACATTCCCATGAGCTGCCTGGTCTGAAGGTGAAACCATTGTTGCTCCTTCTTTAATATTTTGTGAAAGCTTCAATTCAGTTTATGCAAGAGGAATGCCTTTTCATCGCATGATATTTGGTTCATGACCTGCATAAACCTACTGTTTTCTCATGGCTTGTAAATTTTACATTTTCTAAAGGTATTTGCTTAACTCTTTAGTCAGTAATTTTCACCGCTATGGTGGAACTGTTTTAAAATCAAAGAACTAGCATTCCTTAAAGAAATGTATACTGCCTGCCACCTTTTGATGTTAGAGTTTAGAATTAAAAAGCCAATTGAAATGGTATATAAAAGCTATTGAAGTGTATTGAAAAGGCTATTGCTAAAAGCAGTAAAAAGCTGGATAAAAGCTAGTGTAAATCTGTAAAATGCTTGCAAAAAAGATACAAAAGGGCAAATAAGCACAGCTATAAGTATCAAAAAGGTTAGCAAAACGCTAGCTGAAATTAGCACAATGCAAGCAAAAAGTAAAAGTAACATAAAACAACTCAATTTGACCATCTACACTGAGGCAAATTTTAAACCCAATGAATTAAAAATATCTCAATTTATTTCAACGAGAGACCTATTCGTAAGCAATATTAAATATTGTGAAAACTTTGAGTTTGACAAACAAATATCCAAAGTTTTAGCACCCCTCTTCTGAATGAGCTGAATGTTTTATTGGGTAGACTGCTGGAGTTATGCAGGAATGATTAGATTGTAAAAATAGAGAAATAACAAAGAAAACAGTAGCATGAATAATGAATCATCATTCATATGATAGTTTGAACTGAAGAGCTGATTGCCACAGAACACAGACTACAGTTTTAAAAGTCATAACCATTCCCTCTTCAAACACCACAGTCTAATTGCCATGGGCTAAAATCAATATGGCTGTATTACATTTATCTACAAGTTGTGCTTCAGCAATCCCCCTGTAAAACATGCAGACCAGAGGAACCAGGTACTTTTACTTGCAGAGATATAAAAACATAAAACTAAAAATTCTGTCAGACACTTTATTCAGTCTTTACTTTGTTCTGTGGAGATGTAGGAGTGAAAGTCCTTTCAAAGACCTTGCCACATTATAAAAAGCAGAAACTTAGCTTCTGAAGTTGAAAGTCTTCCTTGGAAAGTTTGGAAAGATAAGACATGAGAGACACATTAAGCCATTTAGGTCCAATTAACAAATCTGTCCATAGTCAAGCAGTGATTAAAAAAAATGTTTGTGAAAATATGTAATTTATTTTTTTAAATTACTATTGTGGTGTAGTGAGCCTTTAATTTTTTATTATAACACTATAGTTACATGCTGAATGCAGATGACAGCTTAAATGTTCTGTTTTTATTTTTATTCTAAATTTTAATTTGTTTTGTCAAAACTAAATAGTTATGCATTTTCCACTAATTGTTGCATATATTTGGCATTTGTTCAATTCTGTTCTCAACTAAAAATAAAAGAAAACATTTAAAACATATTTAAAATAGTGATTTTCTTTAAATGTTGTTTTTGTACAAATGAAGAATATTTTAAAAATGTGATTCTCTGCAGTTATTTTAAGTTTTCTTTCCAAAGATGAAGACAGATTGTGAACATGTGGAAGTTGATATGACAGACGCTTTACATTTTCATTGACTTGATTGTTTTTAAGGTAATCCAACAATAACAAAATAAGTTGTACATTTTTTGTTATGGATGCTGAATGAGAAGGTGTACAATAATATTTTGTCTCTGGCTCCAAAACACTGACAGTTTATGCAAGACTGTGCACATTATCTCCTGAGATTTTATATAACGTTACATTCAAGTTTTAACCAAAATAGCAACCCTGCTATTTCTCCGCCTTAGATGATTTTAACCTAAAACTCTGGCTTGAAAAGCAACAGGAGACACATATTCCTTCAAAAAATGCAAGACCTTTAATTGTTTAATGTGATTACTCACAATAACTCCTAATCCAGTTACATTAATTACCAAAACATCCGTCCATCCGTTAACTTAACCCACTTCTTCCTCGTAGGGTCACAGGTCACTCAGAAAGGTCCTCCAAGATTCAATACCACAACCTTCTCGTTGGGAGGATCTACAAACTGATCCACTGTGCCGTCCTGAGCAAATCATATTTATTTAAAAAGAGAATTAAAGGAAAAATATCTCCTTAACTTGTATTAGGTTACTTCCTTCTGCAAAAATACAAATAGAAGCAGATTTTTAAAGACAAAATATAGGAACTGATAGTGAACATGTCGAAAACTAGTCACACAGCATAAGTATGCAACATCAGAGCCAATCAATGCCACCCAGCCAATCAACACAGAATATGTGTGATATGGCAGCTAATTATAAATAATTGGGACTGAAAATAGTATGAAATGATGTTGTCATAGTGTAATGTAAAAAAAAAGGCAGGATACCTCCCTTACTGACAGCGCAGTGCTTCAGTCTGATAAACTATTTTACAACCAGCAATATAATATCACAATACACAGAATGAACATATGATGAGATTCTTTTTGCATCTGTATGACAGAGTGACCAACATATGATAAATGAGATGATAGAAAATGTGAATAAACACTGCAAGGACACTGCAAATAAAGATTGATTTGCACTCTCAGGTTGAAGGTCTACTAAAATTACGTTGTCCGCTGAGCTCATTCTCGACTATTCTCTTCTAGATCCTAAGAATGAAAAATGCTCCCTGTAATATTTGTAGACAAGCTGTCAGAAAATGGTAGTTCATTAAGCAAAGATTGCAAAAACTGTCTTTACTAAAATTATTGCACAGCTTCATTGTTTTCTAATTTTGTCGTGAGTCAGAGGTGTGTGGTAGTTTTCTGCACAATGCTTCTTGTTAACGGGAAGTTATAGCAAAAAAAAATATTTGTTATACTTTGCTATACTAATGAAAATACGAACAAAACAAAAATTAGAGGCAACAATAGCCTTCTCAACAAATTCAGGCATCTTGCGTGTTTTTTTAATTTTTGTGTTGTTGTAAAGTTGTTTTGATTTTTAAACAAATATTAACGGTTCTGCTCAGACAAGTGCTTCTAAAACACACTAAGGCAAACAAATAGTATTTTTCAAACACATTAAAAGACCCATCAGCTGAGCATGTATGTTTTTATCTTTGAACCATTGGATGGAATTCCATGAAACTCTGAGAAAGCCATCATTTGATGTATATCAACAATTCAGCATTTTGAAGTTTGAATAAATTTAAATGAAACTATCAGAAGTGATCTTTGGGTGGGTTGGATCTACAACTAGATATCTGTAGTCAACCTAATCCACAATAGTCACCACAACTTACTGACCCGTATGTGCCTGGTATTTTCTATGTACATGTACCCTGTTTTTACGAGGTACCAAAGTACCAGATAGGTGACGGGTATGTACCCAGTAAGACCAGGATAACGAGACACTTCATAATACAGAGCAGTCTCCAAAGTATACCGGGTAGATATTGGGTAAAAATGTATTGTGTTATGGATTGCTATTAAGTATAAATATGAATGGCATGTTTTGATGGAATAAAATAATTTATATTAGAAAGACAGAAATAACACAAATATCATAAACTTTCTCATCCAAAATAAACAAAATGTATTTTCTATCCATCCCAGCTTTGTACAAACTGATCCACAGCCACAGAATTACTTGATTTTTCTTGTTTCAACAGTTGCTCTGCTTATCTTTTACTTACTTTTGCATTACCTTGTGTATTTCCCACGCCTTCACATTCTTATTTTGTAGTTACTAGATGCCGATAAGCTTCGAGCCAGGCACCGCTGGCTGTGTTTTATTTGTTTTCCTTTCTTCCAGTTTTTCTCTCATCTCTCTTCACCTGGGATTCATTTGTTTTTCTGTAGAATGTACTGAAGGCAGGAAGGAAAGCATCTTCACAGGTGGCTGCAGAGGTAACAGAAGGTAGGGATTAGTTTTCACGCCTTGTGCTTTTTGTTTGTTTACGTGCAGAAAGTTTGTTTTCTCTGTATGTGATGAGAAAATTAAAAAATCTAAACCAGTCCAGATTTTATTGCTGTCTCCAAATATGGCTCCAAAATAATAATGGATCAGTAGGAGGTTCTAATCACCGCTTAAACTTCTAGAGAATGAAATCTGGGTGAACATTTCTGTGTATTCCAAGTCACATGTTAGGTTTCTACAATCTAGAGTGTTTTAAAAATATATTAGGAGCATGATTTGATATCTAAAAAAGTAATTCCTTGCTAAAATTAAAAAAGACCCTGTTTTCATTTTTTAACACAACAGTCATCTGAGTTATTTCACTTTTTTATATCAGCGAACAAATGTTTACAGTTTTCTCAGTTGTAATCTAACAATAATACCACTAGCTCAAGCATCTGTCTTGGTTTTGTCCAAAAACTGTTTCCTTCACGCCCCAAGAGAAACACATATGAGAATCATCTCAAACTATGATGCGAGGTCTGATGGTTGAAACACCGGGAAGTAAGTGTCAGAGGATAGGGAAGAAGTTGTTGTGAACTAGAGAAGTACCAGAGAGGGTAAATGAAGCAAGAGAAGAGCAATACAGTGTGTGACAGGCTGGATGATCAGACTATTGGAGGAACTGAAAACCGAAACTGAGTGACAAGTGGGAGAAATGATGGGAGTGTGGGAGTAGCTGTGGACTGAAAATGAGAAACCATGTTGTAATGGAATGAAGAAGAACAAAACAATAAAGGAGTAATGTATATATATTTTTTAAAAAATCTTGTGAAATAGACATGTATAAATAACATTAAGTAAATAAAGGGTCATAAAAAAAATCTGATTTTCTTTCGACATACACAAGGAACACCCCTTTTTCTTTGAATTTTAAGCAATTTAGATCTTGGTGAACAGTATTGAAAACATTCAGCATGCTGAGTTCTGAGTTTTGTCTTGCTGAAAATCACAGGATTATGAAATAAATTAAACACTTTAAACTGTTGCCTTTACACAATTTCTTACTTTTACTTATTTTTAAAATGTTCTTGAATGACTTATGCAAGTCTCAAATACACAATTATCACTCTCTACTTCTACATTTATTTTTGATAAAAGCGTGTGTTTAATCTGACGTCAGAGTGTTTCCAATCTGGCTGACTGTCTCAGCGTGAGGCAGATTAATGGGCTGAAAGGTGAAAAAGTCCTTTAATTGGCAGTCAGTTCTTATCAGTGTCAGTTTCTTGTAAATGAATGACAATCCCAGAATGTGCTTTCAAATATGAGACAAGTTTGAAGGAGTTGGTGAAGCAGTTTCTGGACATTAATTGGATGGTATTTAACCAACTCTCTGGAGGGAATATGCAAAAGCATTTTAACTCAACTACCAGACATGATATTTTACCCCTCTTATTTAGGTCTTTAGCTCATTTTTTTTTGCTCACAACTGATGGTGAATGGGTTTTTCCTCCTGGCTGTTTATTGCTAATAGACTGGGCAACATTTTAGTAAAAAAAGTTATTTTTTATTGCAACATGAAAGAAAAACAAGCCTAAACCAGCAAATGAATGACCCACCAAAGTGAGCAGCATTTAGATTATAGCCATTCCTAGAAATGTTTTTGGAATACAAGAACATTTTTAATCACGATTTGATTGTACTGGAGCAGTTTGGTCTTCTAATGCCGCTGGCTCATAAGTTAACTTTGAGAAAGCACAACTAAGTTAGGGAAAGCTTAACTGAAGTTGGGTATGAGAGTGCAACACTGAGTAATCGGTTGACTTTAGCTATTTAGATGCAGCATGTCGAACAAGCATTAACAGACAACACGATAAGATGATTACACATAATGCCTCACACAACATGAAAACTGAATGAAAGTATTTCATCACATCTCTTTGTAAAGCTCAGACATGATAAAATGTAGAGGATCAGTGCCTTTTATGGCTGTTTTTTGTGGCGCTGCAGTGTAATTAGCTTTCACGGCTGCAACTTTGCTTTGAGAAAACCTTGATAAGGGTTATCTATTTCCTCCCACTTAGAAGCAGCTCGGAGCCCACCACTGTGGTAACTTGTAAGATTTCCTGTGATGCTGTGGGTTAGAAAAAAAAATGCTCTGTATCTCTTCCGACTTGGAGGTAGTAACAAATGAGGTTTAGTATCATTACAATTCAGGTGTTGTCATTTTTAAAGAGAATTTGAAACATTACCTCGTAAAGCTTGTCGCTTGAACAGCTTCCAGTTGAGATGGTGTCCCTTCTTTTATGTTGGTCTTTAAAGCACTTTATCACCCAGGTGTGAAAAATGGTGGGAGAGTTATTGAGTTATAGCCTGTCTGGTGTGGTAAGAATCTGAAAGCGTGACTATCACAAACAGATTTCAACAGCACTCAGATGCTCTACACCACTGCGGGTAATGGTGTTACATCTCTCTGGTGTAATTTGTTTCTGGAGTGAGCAAGTCCTCCTGAGGAAGACTCTCCTGGCTGCCTGAGTCGAGAAACCTTCGTGACCTTGTGTGCTGCCTCTTCGCTGCCTGCCCAGGAGGGAGGCCCGGCAGTTTTTCGGCATTGTGCTGCATTGCAGAGTGGCTTTGTTCCTTTTAAGTCCGCTCAAAACAGTGGGCTGCTGTATGAAGATAACCTTTCTGTGTCACTGCTGCTTTAGAACACTAAACTGTTCTCCTCTGTCTCTTCTGAATCACAAGACGATCGGCTCAAATGCTCAGGAATCTTTGAACCCAGAACACAGGACTAGAATGCAATGCTATTACACTCTCTTGATTTTATGTTCAGTGTTTGCATTTGGTAGCATCAGACTAGTTTTTTTTTTCTTCTTTACCTTTTCACTGAAATTCTTTATGTCCTTGACCGTAAACTCACTGTCTGCCTTGCTCTTTGTATCTTCTCGGCCTTGCCAGAGAACATGATTATGTCATTCTTTATTATTATAGAACCACGTTTTATAAGTGATGACTCTCCTTTTTTGTCTGCCGTGCTATATTCTCTGCTTTCGTATTCCAGTCCTGCTTTGGTATTCTGGTTTTATCAGTGTTTGGCAATGTCAGAGACCAATGAATACAATTAACTGGAAATTTTCATAGATAGATTTAGTGACATTTCCAGATAACTAAGAAACGATAAACCTTATGGATGAGGTAAAATTGATGGATAGATTGATGGATAGCTAAACTTTTATGTCAAAATTTTAACTTGTGTTTTTTTGTGGGTTTTTATGATTTAAATTAAATTATAAATTTATCCTATCAAAATTTGAAAAAAGAAAAATAGCCAGGTTTTTACCAACAATAAATGCAATTCACTTTCAAGCATTATTGAGAGTACGGGGGTACTTTTCTCAGTTTATTTGTTTCCAAAAGATTTTCTGAAGGGGTTAAGGATTTATTTTAATTAGGGCTACAGCCAGACTCAGAGCCTTCTAAAAGCACTCATTTTCATGTCCCTAACCACTTTAAAATAAGCAGCCATTTTCAGAACCATGGGGAGCCTCTCAGTGTTGACTCATTTTAGACTATTTTATTAAATCTCTAAATTCTGTTAGACAATTGTGAAATTATAACACAAGAAAATACTGTCAAAGCATATTTAAGATCTTGTCAGATTACAGTATGTGTCCTAGTTGGGACTATTGAGCTAAAGTTTTTGCTTTTCTAGACATAACTTTAGCTCAATAGTCCCGTTATTCCAATACAGTGACAGTTTGGGTTTCTTTAATGTGGACTCATCGCAAAACGTGTCCGAATTTGTTTTGTTCTCATCAGTCTGCCACCTCTTTTTGTTTTTTTTCTGAACAGATTGT
Organism: Millerichthys robustus; assembly: GCA_034783495.1. Classification (NCBI taxonomy): domain Eukaryota; kingdom Metazoa; phylum Chordata; class Actinopteri; order Cyprinodontiformes; family Rivulidae; genus Millerichthys; species Millerichthys robustus. The sequence continues at coordinate 11,051,556 of JAVKLF010000161.1, read as the reverse complement.
TAATTTTTAATAAAGACTAGGATAGCAGAGGGAAAACACATAAACATTTCTGCAGTGTTTAAGGTGCAGAAAAAAATGACTGAACTAAGCTGTTCAAGGTTCACAGTTCAATTTTCAGCTTCAATGTGCAAACAGACTAATGTTTCAACACAACTAGTGTCTTCATCAGAGTCCAAGTGGACACAAAACCAAGGCAAGAAAAACAGCATTACCTTGCTGAAACTTGATCGGTGCGCTCCAGCTTCCTTTCTATCTCGTCAGATTACAGTATGTGTCCTAGTTGTGAGGCACCTGATTTAGCCAATTTCTCCTAGATTGCAACACTATTTTATTTCTTTGTGGGGTTGGGAGACTTTTACAAAGCAGCAGTTTAGGACTTTTATGAAGGATCCAGAAAAGAAGCCGTACCTGACTAAAGCACTTTAAGAACGTTTGGCAAAAGCTCTCCGATGTGACTCTCTGAGGTGGTAGGAAGTGACACCATCTGCTCTGGTCATGGCATAAATTATTAAAAAAGGAGAAAAAAAAAGACAGAAAATGTTTACTCTCCAACAAATGGTGCATGATTTTAAAATACTATTTGAAAAGTTTAGAAAAACAAAAGCATGCAAAGGCCAAAAATTGCCTTCAGATAAACTCAGCCAGCAATGCATGAGGGACCATCTAATCATTACCATTATCAACATAAACCCATGGATAGTAGCTCGGAAAAGTCGTGTTCACTCAACACATTTTTGTGCTGTATCCAGAAATGTAACTCTTCAAATGTAACAACAAGGAAGTCGTTCATGACTGTGTTCACGTGTTCGGTGCTCACAGAAGTCTAGTTTGCAGATTGCTTTGAGAGAAAAAAATGCATCTCACATTTTATGTTCTACTAAAGCAAAAAAGTGTCTGCAGAAAAAGATGCAATAATCAGTGTCCATGAAGTCTTAGTTTTTCTATTATCTGTAGAAATCTTCAGTCAATAAACAGAACATTAGTGCGTTGGAGATGGCTTGTAAATATAAGACTGATGCAGAAGTAGATACTTTATGTTGCTTTCGATGACTTTAAAACAAGCTTTTGTTTTTATGTTATTTTGTGCTTACTCTGAACAAGATATACCATTTTATTCCTACTTAATGTACCCTTTTTTCTTAAATCCTAAACATATTTTAAAATGAAGTTGATAAGTTTTCCTCAATATGTATGTATAATACAGTATGTAAAATGGTTCCCAGATGATTAGAATGTGCAATAAAGAGAATTTCTATGCAGCAAATGTTTATAGTGATAAACATGTTTCTCTCACTTCTCTCACCATTCCCTTTGTACTTCAAGGTTTTGGAGAATTGAAACAGGCCTATTCAACTTTTTGTTACCTTTTAGAGAAAGTTTTTTTTTTTTTTTTTCATCAATTCATTGATTTTTTACCAACATTTTTGGATGGCAAAAATTTACCAGACCAACACAAAATATCTGGATCAAACATTTCCAAACTACAACACAGTTACAGAGATATTAAGGGGAAAAAAACAACAAGAAAACATCCATTTCCCTTCTTTGAAGAAAATTACATATAAATGTAGAAGCAAATAAAAGAGGAAAACATCAAAGCTGACTGGTGGTTGTTTTTCATATAGAGTCTATCTTTATCTTGGGTATTTTACAGTGTTTACATATAGAACATGATCTCATTCTTATTTGGGTTTTGAAATAATGCTGTTTTTACATTGGGCACGCCATGACTTTTCTCTTTTCATCCTCGGTGGAACATCATGTCTAATTGGATATATGAATGCGCTGAAAAGCTCCAACAGAAATGGGTTTTTTTTTTTGTTTTATGTTATAGAAATAATACATTCTGATACATTTATTTTTACCATGACAGCCCAGGCACACATCCTTCTAAATGTCTGGTTTCAGGTTGAGCTTTTACGAGGCTAAAGTGAAAGTGACAAGTTAGTGCATAAAGGTTCTTGTAAAGCTCAATAAAATATTTACACTGGATGAAGACATTGCCAGGACATAAAGAATCAGACATAAAGTTGGTGGGTTTTATATGGTGGTGGAGAGGTCTCTATGCTCGCATCCGGAACCCAGTGGGCTCTCGATTGCAACCTGTTGAAACTTATCAGGACAGCTTCCAAAAAACATAGCAGGAAGACCTTTTATGGAGCCCAACAGCTTCATGATTGTCTTCACACACTGAAGGAAGTTTTTCAAATTTGCCACAATCCAGCCGTGTTTTGATTTGACACGTTGTAATGGAGGTATTGTTGAAGTATAAATTCATTGTGTAAAGGTCCTGAGACAAACTTTCATCCACCATCTTCCTCTGTTGTCTCTAACACACAAGCATGCGCGCATACACACACACCACACACACACACACACACACACACACACACACACACACACACACACACACACACACACACACACA
>JAVKLF010000161.1:11016819-11032199 GCA_034783495.1 Millerichthys robustus | reverse complement strand
TATATATATATGTGTGTGTGTGTTTACACAAACACATTTTCTTCTCGTTGGTATTGATGAAGCTGTCAACCCTGCTGTGTGCCGGCCCTAGTGTTTGATCCCATGTTTGTTTCCCAGGTCTTGGCAGTCTCTGCTTCTCTCCATATATCTGTGTTTTATTTGTCTTCCTCCATTGTGTTTTATAGGTTGAATCTTAGAGTGCAGATGAGGCAGATGAGCCTTAGTAGTGTTGTTTACCTCCATTATACCCTGTTATCTAGGAAGTCACTTTTGGCACAGTGATAACAGTGTTGTGCTGGAAATATAAGGTATCCACTCTTTGATTTATAGATTCCTTATAGTACCACATCTTGGATTAAGTTCAACACAAACACTGCCTAAGGAAGGAGATGTTAATATGAAATACTTTGTGTGGTCAAATGATTCTTTTTAAAGTTCATTATTCCCTTCTACTTATTCTTAATTTGATTTCTTGTTAGGGACTGGGAGCCAGTGTACGAGTTTCATCTTATTTACTATAACCACCGTTTCTTAATTTCATCATTAACTGAACGATTCTAAAAACACTTAAGTACAAAATATCATCTGCAGTAGTCGTTGCAATAGTGCCACAGACGCTCAGACTTTTTGGCACATGAATGAAGCCAAAAATGCTTTTTTGCATCATTTTTGCAGCATTGGAGTACATATTCTTTAAATTTTGTTCAAAGTTTAACTTTGCAATGCTAAAACAGGTAGCCATGAACGCTTTTGTTAAGATGTGCCCATCATTTACTATAAAACCTATTAGAGATCAGTTTATCTTTTGATTATTTGACTGTTTACGATAAAAATGCTTTCTAAACCCACTGTGCCCCACTGTTGCTGCAATGCTACATCTAAATAAATTGATGATGCAGTGAATCATCAGGATAAAACAAATGTTAAACCTCAAGTGGTGAAGAGGCAATCTAATCAATCATGGCTCGAGCAACACAGTCTGAAAAATCTGTCAATTATTATGTTCTCCTTATTTTTCCAACGCAGAAACACTCTTCACATTAAAACTAAACGGCATGCTTGTAAATTAAGAAATAATGGCTAATCTGCAGCAATATGTCTCTTTTTGTGTCCTCTAATATGTTGCTGCCGTATTACCAACCTAATTTTTTTCTCATCCTTTTTACCACGTAATGAGGGTTACTTCATGATTTATAAACCAGCCAAAAACAAAGGTTGATTGTGCCCCCCCTCTGCTTGTTTCCTGTAATCACAGCCGTTGTTAGTACCGGGATGAACGTGGTTATTGCTTTGCCCATGGTAATAGCTGATGCAGATAATCATACAAACGGCATTTAAATTGCACATTAGTTTGTGGAATACACTGTGTATGCCACGGTGTACGTTCTTGCTGAAAGTCTGTTCCAAAATGAAGTGAGTTAGTGTTTTTTTTTATTTGCAGAGTTTGCTGTCTGTCTTGCTTTTGAATATAGCCTTTCCATCCAAAGTGGTACGATGTGGTAAAAATCATTGAATGTCTATTTCTCTTTTTCACACCTCTGTGGTCCTTGTTTCGATCAGTGTCAGCGTCGCTGCTGTACTGTACCTCTCTACCGCTCCTCTCACTGTGATGTTTACGGCCTCTACAACCATGTCAGACTGAATTGGTCATTATCTCATTTTTCTCCCCTGAGGGCAGGGATACGGTTACTGTTTATGTGTGTGTGTGTGTGTGTTTGAGCATTGTCTTGTCTGCCTCAATAATTCAGGAGGTTTCTGCTGCTACACCTCATGTGATGCTCAAAGGAAAGAGATAGAGAGAGGATGAGAGCAGAGAAAGGAAGAGAAACTGTGACACAGTTGTGATGCAGGTCTTTTGCTATCTGGCTTTTAGTGCCTTTCCATATTCTTTTTGGATTGCTTTGTAGATTTAAGGTATAATAGCATATTTAAAAGTACATAAAATGTTGTTTCATTACGTTAATGTCTCTTTGATGACTACAGCTTTCCTCAGACTCTCCTCTGACTCTGCAAAACTAGCTCAGCCTTACTGATAATGTAAAGACTGAAATGAAACCAGATAATAAAAGAAGGCTGCAACCTTTCACTGACTGCAGTACTAAATGCAGTAAAATGCATCAGGAAGCTGTGCCACTAAAAACAAAAATATTTGAGAAAACTAATTTCATTGCTTGCAAGCTTTTATCATCAGGTCCATGGAGCACAAATTCACACTGCCACAGCTTTCACAAGTAGTCATGGTTGGTTCTTCCGGTGTTCTATATAAACCATACAGACTGTCTGACCTCATCTTCCTGAGGGTGAATGTGCTGTTCTGCAGAGTCTGGAGAGAAATCTCCTGCTGTTGTGTTGATTGGAAGATTCCAGTCATGTTCTGTCATATAATATGCTAAAAGAAATGAAGTGCTGGGATACTTTATGACTTTATGACATTTCATTGTTCATGCAGCACTTCTGTTGAAAATAAGAAATTATTGAATGCTGATTTTTGCAAACTACTCATTTTTAACAGAACACTTACAGTTTCATGTCGCTATTGTTGTTGGTTTAAGCTCACTTCAAAAATCATATTGGTCTGATTAAAAAAAGTATTTTTGTTGTTACTTTGGTTGCTAACTGAGTGAAAAATCTAAAAATATCTAAATTGCATAAAAGAAAAGGAATTCTTTAAATGTTACGGGAAGACACTTTTATTATGTCCGTGAGCAAAATAAACACAGTGCAATCCTTCAAGAAATGAAATGAGATTATAGCATCCCATAATTCTTTGCAGGTGTAAATTTCAAAGCAACACTTTCAAAAACCTAATATTCCAGTAAACTAAAAAGATAAAATAAAAAAATAAATGATCAGGGAGAGGTTTCTAAAGAGAATAATTAGTTTAAGTATGGACATATTTGCTGTACAATACTCTTTTCCTGAATAAAAACACATACTACCTTAAAGGAATAAAAAGAGCCGTAGAATACGCCTGCTTTTCATGTCAGAGTTTTAGTCTGAAATCATATTTAGTTGTAAAATGTGAACTTTTAAGCCATTTTGGTCAAACCTTGAAAATATCTTTGTTGTTAGTCACAGTCTCATTTAATATTCCACACTGTGATAATGATTAACAGCTAATACAACACTAAAATTTATTGTAGTATTTGTAAAATGAACTGAGATATGGCTATTTTGTGTGTATGTTTTTATTATTATGCCATTTGGCCATAGTAGCATTCTTACAATTTGACTACAAAGCTCACTAGAAAAATTATTTGAGTTTTTCATTGGTTAGTCAAAACTATTTATGATGTAATATTTGCATTTAATCTTCTGCATGTATATATTTTTTATTTTAATTACATTTTCTTTCTGATATGTATTTGGCTTTATATGTAAATTTGTTAGAAACTTTTGATGAAAAGGTTTTTTTTTTTACAGTATTATGTGTAATACTGAGGCATTTGACACTCAAAACCACAAATATTAACCTATTTGTGAAACCAGTAAGAAATGTCAAATTGTCACAGAAGCCATTTTGATGTATTATCAGGGGAACACTAAAATCTTTGCCAAACTCGATGGGAACTCATCCAGTACATGTCAAGACAAATAGATTCTGTCACTCATAGAGCCAAACTGCTATCATATTATTATTATTTCATTTTTATAAAAGTAAGTCAGGAAATGACTTTTCATTTGTTCTGCACCTGCATTGTAACCAGGCATCATGTTTCAGCACCACGGTCAGTGTCAGACTATTGTTTGCCTCTGTGTTGGCGTGTTTTTGCTGGCAGAGTGGTGGTGAGTTATTTGCTGCTCTCAGCTAAGGTTCAAAAATGAAAGCTAAAGAGTTTTAAAAATGTAAAAAAAAACCTAATGTGTTGAGCTCGGTGAATTGCTGCTGATCTGTGTGACACTGATGCTGGAGGAACAGTTAGTTTCTCGCTTTTCTTTGCCAACTTTGCCTCTGTTTTCTCCACCCTCCAATCAGATGCTGCAGTGTTGTCTGTGAAACAGCTGGCTGGACGTCCTGTTCCAGGCTGACATTCAAACCCAGAGAGACATCAGTAACAGATTTAGGCCAGATGGTGTTTTTATCCTTCATATGATATTTTATTTACTTATTTTTTTATTTGAAAATATATGTCAGAAGGGAAGACTAATCCATAGACATATGTTATTGTTACCATATAATTGTAGCTACAGAGCTGTTTTATAGAGTACAGCTGACTGGATCATAAGAAGAAACCCTTTTATCTTCATACAAGATGTACTCTCCTTGTGTGTAATGAAAGCAAAAGGCAAACACAGCAAGTATATGGGTTTAGCAACTATTTCTATTGAAAGTGTATTTGATTCATTTTTGCATCCACATATTTACCATATTTTCCCAAAGTAATGCAAATACTTTCCTATTACATTTGTAGCAAAGTGTATTTCTCATTTGAAGTCATCATCCATATTAGTTACATGGCACACTGAGAACAGTGAACAATAATTAAGGGATTTTCTTACTGTTTTCATAAACAGCACCATTCAAATTGATTTGATTGACATTTCAAACAAACCAGGCCACCACAGTTGATCAAAGTCAAGTAAATGACAGACTGAATCTTCATTGTGCTCTTGTCTAAGTAAAAATATTAAATCAACACCATTTCTGCTTGTTTTGTTAATGCTGATACCGCTTAAAGTTTTGATGCACTTGTATGTGGTCAATAAGATAGAAATATGCCAAGAGAACTGTTTAATCACTGTTGTGTTGTTAATTTGTCATGAATATATGAAAAAATCGATGAATAAAGCTGCACAATATCTGTAAAATTGGTATGGAAATATATACATTATATTGAGGCTGATCACAGAGTGTTACTCAACATGGACTATTACTGTATGATAACTTAGTCGGTTCCAGATGTGGTTGATGAAACTTGAAAACATATTTTGTTTTGTTTTGGGTTAAAGCATTTTTCATCCATAATCAGTGGTCGAATTTAATCACAAAGGTATCAAATTGAGAATGAGACTCTGATGGTGTGGGAGGAAACAATGTCTTTGTATTAAATGGGTGCAGCTTCAAATCAGTTATGATAGCAATAAAACAATATATTTTAACCTCTGTACTGCATCATGCATGCTTAAATCTATATATAAAAAAAAAACTTTTTAAAACATACTTCATCTGTATTAGAGGAAGGGAAACTATTTGTACACGCAGGTGGTGCAGGATTTTAAAAAGCAGCACCATGATCTAGTTTTTTTACGGAGCCACTAAACTTTTTCTCATTGTGAAAAATGACTGTGTTCTGGAGCTACGCAGTCCAGCAGACAATGTTTTCTGTGGACTGGAAGTCCACCCACCTCATAACAGCGAGAGTGATCGAACACACAGTTTTCATTTTCTCCACTCCATCATTCATCAGAGCATCTCCTACCTGTGTAATGCAGTTAGTGGTACACTCATAGAATACAGGTTTGGAGCAACGGTTCCAGTGTTTGTGAGCGAAAGGGGGCAGGACATGGGAAAAAATAATGAGGCCAAATAGTCAGCCGTGTGTTTGGGAGGGTAAATCCAGGGAGATTGATTATGCGGATGTCACGCTTCAGCTGATGACAGAGAAAGAGAAAGAGCAGAGTGAGATGGATTTGGCTGTGAAAATGAATACATGTAAATGCATGTCGGAGGCTGCCACATGAATTGTTTGACACCTTTAATTAAACTTAGCTGAGTCAGCCTGTGAGCTGCGGCTTAAATCAGATTTTAATGAGCCACAAGCCCAGCAGAGACCAGGTCTGTCTCTTTAAACAGCCACCCCACCTTCTTCCTGTCTGCCCTTTTGTGTACGTGCGTGTGTGCGTGCGTGCGTGCGTGCGTGTGTGTGTGTGTGTGTGTGTGTGTGTGTGTGTGTGTGGGCCCTCCTAACCTTGAAGAGCTCAAGCCTTTGGTACATTCCCATCGACTTTCTCATGGATTTTGGATAATAAGGTGTGCTGGGAAGTTGCTGATCAACACTGGGAGCTCCTTTTATCTGAAACCGACAAATACGAAACTGGTCCTTTCCTGCCAGAACGGGCAGTTGTAGCTTCTTTGTGGACAATGCCTTAACTGCTGCAATTATTTAGTCAGAGCCTTTCATTTGCACTGCATTAGAGTCTGTCTGATACACAGTTTGGCTGGTGTCATTGCCTCAGCTTGGCCGATTACAAATCTTGTAGTCAGTAAATGTTTGGATTTAGCGGGTATACAAAGTGTAACCAACATATGCCAGTGAGTTCCTTGATCAACATTAAAGTATTTCTTGACACAATGCGAATTGGCTGCCATTTCTCATGCCAAAGATTATCGCAAGGTTAAATAATAACAAAGTGTTGGGGATAGTGCTCAACCACTACCACACCAAATTTTAGCTCAGCATCTGTAAAAACTGATCAGTTACAGACATTTTTGTTCACCAAATTAGCTTAGCTCTGGCAGACATCCTGAACGGGATTGATGCTAAAAAAATACATCCTTTAGTGGCAGGAGATAATTAAGGATTGCTATTAAAGAGCTATTTTAACAATTAATGTTGACTGTAATTTGCTGGGGATGAAAACAAGTTTCTGATTATCTTATAAACTTGAGCTTTATTTCTTGTCTTTTGCTTTCAGCAAACAGTGTAGCGTGTTGTTCTAATAAGGATTTTATGTTGTGCTTTTGTTACTGCATCTGAGATCAGATACTCCATTCTGTATCAATTTGTTTAATGTTTGTGTAGCTCTTTTGTAGGTAAAGGAACCTTGCTGTAGGCTTTCAAGCATTACTGTCTAGTGCCAATAGAGAATGACAGCTTGGCAGAAGCAAATGAGCTCATTTCTGCCACTTGTAAAATGCAAAAACACAGAGAACTGGATTGGGGAAGGGCTGATATATTACCAGTGGGACAGTCTGAGGGATCTCTGTTTACTTATGCATTAGTTTTTTTATGCAGTAAAAGAATACGTTAATTTAAGTGATCGGCAGCCAGCATAGGCTGAACTTTAATTGGAAAGCATTTAATTAAGGATTCATGAAAGGAGCATTTACAAACCTAATACAAGATATAATCGGACTGACATTTAATGTACCTTTAGTGGTAAGTTTAACAATCTTGTGTTGAGTTTGAAGTAATCAACATCACTTGGACTGACTCTGTGCTGGCAGACAAATATGCACACACATTTGTGAGCACACACACTCAAACAAGGAGGTTTATGACCCCTTACTTGTGTGTGTTATTACTCTTTATTACTGCAGCTTGTCATGGTGAGAGCTTTGACATTTAGATGAAAAACAGCCAGCATCAACACTCTGACTTTCTCTGGCCTCTTAGAAGGAGAGAGTGGGTGAAAGTTCTTTTGAATCACTTCCTCTGAAAGGATGTTGGTTTTTTTTTTATTATTATTATTGTGCTCGCCTGGGTTTGTTGTGAACCCTGTTGGCATTCAGGATGCTGCTTGCTATTATCAATTCTTTATGTTCAGTTTTTTTCAGTTTCACTTTCTATGATAGGACTCAGCAAACACATGGACATACACCAATTGCAGTTTTTAAAAATAGATTCCTATTTCTGTTTTTTGAAAAATTCTGACCTACCGATGCTAATGTTGGGCGATCCCAGTTTCTTCCTAAAAACTACAAACGTAAACACAAAAAATAAACTCACATGTCTAGGTAAAGTAAAACGTTTTTTTTGTGCTCATAACAAGCAAAAGTGATATCAAACTAGATTCTCTTCAAACCAAAAACTAGATTACAGTGTCCTCTCTCTATCTCTGCTACATGCATATCAAAATATAAGGACTCAAAACAGCAAGGCAAAACATGCTGGTTTCACAAATAAGAAAATACCATGTTTTTTTCAGTAGTTGTATACATTTCTTGTGCCTACAACACAAACACAATAAAAACGTTACAAAAAGCTAACTAAGATTTCATTATTTAAATGAGCTAACTGTTTTTTTAATTGTTTTTTTCTGACACATAAAAGCTAACTCAAGAATCCAACAGTGTCTCTTTGGTTCACTTTATTAAGACCAACTTTGACACGTCCTGAGTTCAATTTTCACAAGCCACCAATTTTTGTGGATTTTACCCTACAGGTGAAACAGGCTGGGTTCCTAATTCGACATAAACTGTCACAATCTGATGTAATACGTTTTGACTGATTTGCTTAAAATGGCAGTAGTGTCTCATCTTTAATTAAACACTTATGGGAAGAAAAAAAACAACATGTCACTGGTAGGAGCTTGATTCATGATGCAATATCTGAATTAAAAGAAGGGTTCGTTTTTTTTTTTTTAGTTTGAAGTAGGATTTATTCCTATTTTCTTATCTAAATGTCAAACACTCAGCTAAGTTTAGGAAACAATCATGTTGACAACCTGTTTAGCCGAGAACCTTCAGCAGTGTCTCTGTGTTGACAGATCTGTCTAACTGAATCTTGTCACCTTCAGGGATTTTGTTTCACACGTACAATTGTATCTATTTTCCCATTAAAGTTCCAAATATGAGTCGGTTTGTACTGAATGAATGTTGACTTCTGGAAAGGGCAAGTGCTGTGATGCTTCTCAGAAGCACGTTATTACTTTTATCATTTTTACATTTATTTTAGAATGCGAGCCACAGTGAAACAGTCTATGTAAAGACACATCCGTATAAGACAGAAGCAGATCATTTTTTAAGCGTTTGAATAAAATCATTAATTTTCATTATTGTTTTTTTTCTTTATGTTTGTGTGTCCTCTTTAAAGGCTACAGTTGATTAGTTTTAATCTACATATTTCTGTTCTCTTTTCATGTTTTACCTGATTCTGATCTATCGCTGGTGCTACAACAGGTAAGTCTTTATTTTCTGTTCATTGACTGCATGGCTGACTATTGTGTGTTTGAGTTTGTACTAAAGAGACGAGAATTTGCTAAACTCTAAGTGTGGAATCATTTAAAAATGATAGTTGTTGAACAGTAAATGGGGGCCCAGGTGGGGCCAGAGAAACACAATAAAGTGGGCTGTTGTGCATGTTAACTGGTTTGTGTGACGGTAATCGTGATCGCGAGTGCAGAGATTTAGACCATGTTTTTATCTCTCACTCACTCACTCTCTCTCTCTCTCTCTCACACACACACACACACACACACACACACACTGAAGCAAACACACAGAGATCTGTGCTGCTGGCAGGATGGCTTGTTGGCTTTGAGTGTGCGAGTGTGTTTGTGCCGTATGCGTCTTAGCAGGTGCAGCCTTGGTTACCGCTACACAGGCCTCCAGGCTCACATGTGACAGCGGAGATTTAGCTTCTCTGCTCTGCTCTCTGCCTGAGTCGACACATGTGCCGGACAATTTAATTTCATCTCAGTGTGAGATCACCACAAATAGCAAAAAATAAAAAATAAACTGAACTGAACTGCGTTTTGAGTCTCACCTCTGCTAAATCAGCTGATGTATCCACGTAGGTGATGATGCAACCTGCTGGCACCGTTTTGTAGGACACAAGGTGTGACCACACTGATGTGGGGGTGACATGATCTTGCTGAAAGTGTTTTAACTCTCCGTTGTACTTAAACACCTGCCAGGTGGCAGCCAGATGTTTTCACCCTCATTTGAACATGTTTCATAGAGAAAGTGAAATAAAAGGAACATGATTCCAAAATGCAGCAAGTTTAGAGCCTTACGTTCCCTGAAGGATTGCTTACCAACCACTGCCATCATCTTTAAATGCAAAGAGAGACAGTTATAGATATGTTGATCTGAAATCTTGCAAATTACACTATGCTCAATCTCAAACAATAATATGTGCAAGGTGCTAGCTCGCTGACTTTGTGTTGAGGATGATTACATTTTAGCTCAATACATGTTAAACTGAGCTATAACTTTGTGTTTGCAAAGGTTGTTTAGTTGTAGCAGCTATTTTACTGAGGTTGATTCCTAAAGAAACTCTGTTGTAGATGCACATCCAATAATTACCTTCTGAAAGTTGCATTACAATGCAGTTAATGGTTCACTAAATAATTTGCTAATGATAAAGACAAACAAATTTGCACAGACACCGCACAAAAGTGTTGCAAAAAGTCTTTTCAGCCTTGGCAATGGGCAATAAAAAAAGTCAAAAAGATAAAACTAATCTTTTCCTATGAATAAATACAGTTTTTAAAGTAAAGCTGAGTTTGTTGTTCCTTCAACTTTCATATTCTTTGAAAAAACTGAATAAAGGAGCACTCACTGGTCAGTTACAAAGGCCTTATCACAAATCTCCTCTGTTAAAATTCAGTTCAAGAAATGTTTTAATTGGACACGGGGTAACTAAAACACTCCACAAGGACAGGATGTATCGGCTAATGTTTTCCTTCATTTTCAGGACCAAAAAGCTCTTAAACTCCCCTGGAATACGTAAAAATATTCTTTTTATTATTTTCAAATACTGATCTCTCTCGAGAGAGAAGTTGTTCAGACTAGTTTCCCCAGGGCCACTAATAAAACCTGTCCTCTTTATTTTTCGTCATTGAAAACCCCTTCTTCATGTTCTAGACAGATGTTTTTCAGATAAAAATAATACAAAAAATGAGTAAGAAAAAGAAAATGTCTGCTGCATTAGTTCCCGTTGATAATCATAACAAATTCTGCTGCATTTAGGGCAAACAGAGTTGACTATATTTAGCAACAATACTTTTTTTTTCTGATGGCAGAATAAGTCATAGCAGTTACATAAGCCTCAGCTAAAACAAACTACACAACTATGAGACTAAAAGTCGGCACAGTTGACAGTTTCTTGGTAATAGAGTTCAAATGTCTGAGTTAGATGAAGAAGACACAATAAATCAAAATGTCAGGTACGTGAAACAATGTTTCTTACTCAAGAAAAGTAATAATTTATAAAACACAAAAAAATAGACACACTCAAAACTGTTGGTTTATTCTTTTTTCCTCCTCTTTATTAAACTGGCTACTCAAAGCTTTCCCCTCAGATTTTGTTTCTCGGTTATGTTTACTGTATTTATCCAAATTCAAATTAACACTGTTTTTCAAAGTATCAGCAATGTTGATGTGTTTGATAAACTATCTGCTTACAACATTTTTTTCCCCATGCTGTTGTGCTACCTATAATTGTCGAGAAGCAGCAGGAGTGAATGGTGCGTTTCATCTGCAGTGTCATTTTTTAATTTGCAAAAGCGATTGGGTGTGATTTGTAAGTGTGGCACAGTAGCATCCCTCCTTAATTATTTTAGTCTTCCAACACGATAAATGTCAGGATCTAGCTGTAAATATTGTTCTTCTTTTTTTTTATAAACACTGCATAAAAAAATTGACACGCCGAAATGCATTTCAAATCACCTGCAAGCAATACAGCTGCTCAGCATGAGATCTGTTTTTTGGGCGTTTAGCATAAGTGCGAAATGATTACTCTTGGGATTGCCACTTCTGGTCATGTTATTATTTATGATCAGTTAGGGTTTATATTTATAGTGTGCATTGCTACAACCAGTAACAAATAAACTAGTGTTTTTCTAGTAAATATATATCACACACCCTTGTGCATGCTAAAGTTTTAAGCAAACATATCATGTAATCTGTCAATCTGATATGTTTTTCAGCCATATTGCCCAGCCTTAACTACCACACCAAACTTTAGGTCAGTATCTGTAAAATCTTCTTAAATTGGGTTGACTTCAGAAGTTGACGATCCAAATTAATTTTAAATGACACTTGCAGAATTGTTTTGTTATGGTATTATTGAGCTGTTTTGGGATTCAACACACTCGGTCTCGCATTCCATAAATACAGAGGATATTGGACCAATTTGTTCTTCATAATTAACTGTAAACAGTTTCTAAACCTGCCCAAGCTTTTGAATATAAGACCTGACCTGACCGATGATTTAATGAGGACTTAGAGGTGCTGTTGGGCAGTGAGGGTAAACGCTCACACAGCTCATACTGGTAAAGCAAAAAGCCTCCATCATGTTTACACAGGATTATGTGCAACTTTGCTCTTCTGCTTTCTCCTGCTGATTTGTTTGTTTGCTTTGCTCGTGTTCAATGAATTGCAAAGGATAAAACACATAAGTCAACTAAATGTTGAGCAATAACTCACAACAGGCAAAGCAGACACCAAAATTAATTGCAACAAGTTAGGTGTGCTTATTAAATATGTTTTTGTACATGGTGCTTTAAAAACCTTTGAAAGTGCCAGCTTAAGATTATGCACATTATTTGCTTGATTTTATTTTTTTTTTCATCTTTTTGAATTAGAAAAGAAGGCCATCATGCATGTAGGTTATTTTATATTTACTGGCATGAATAAAAGTGTATGAAATGAAAGAAAGGTGATTGATTTTCAATTTATTAATTAGCCCATACTTTTGATATTTTTATATTTTTTTTTTTTTGCAGCTGCAAAGTCAATATTTTAATCACATGTTGGTACTGACATAATTAAAATCACACTCAGAAATCTCAGCTTCCCTCTATAATTTTTACTTGTTGCTGCAATTAAATAAAAATTAGAGAAGTCCATCAGTCATCGCTGACACTTATTTGCGCTCAACTTTAAAAAAGAAAACTGTATATCTCCTAATGCATTTAATTTCAAATGCAAAAAGCCAATTCTATCAACAGCTGAAGGTTCAGATGCAAAAAACTGTGTTTTTGAAACTGTAAATTTCATTCTTTACTATAAAGTGCCTTGAAGCAGTAGTTATACCCCTTGAACATTTCCACATTCTGTACGTTTCAACTAAAAACCTCAAAGTTTTTACTGGAATTTTATGTGACTTGAACAAAGTAGTTCATAATTATAAAGTAGAAGGGAAAATTTCCATGGGTTTCTTTTTTTTTTTTTTTTTACAAATCAATGCCAATAAAGTGTGAAATACATTTGTATTCAACCCCCTTTACTCTGATACCTTGAACTAAAATCCAATTCAACCAGCTGTTATTTGAAAGCCTCAGAGGTTTGTTACAGAACATTAGTAATCAAACAGCAGCATGAAGAACAAGGACAACACCAGGCAGGTCCGGGATAAAGCTGTTGAGAACTTTGTTGCATCAAAATCTCTGTAAAATTCTTTGAAGTTTGTGGTTGTATTGAGGAAAGGTTCAAGGGGCTAGAATTGCATTTCAGTGCATTAGAAGAAAAGTTTTGGTTTGTGTATTGATTCTTTGTACAGATCTGGCAGCGAGAGTCTCACTGCTTTGGGTGTTTGGCCGTACAGTAAATGTAGCTGAATTCAAATGATTATAGCATGCAAATATAAATTCTGTTTCATTTTTTATTGTTGATAAGTCATTGTCTCTCCTTCAGTATTACAGTATTTGTTAGATGTGGTCTGATAAGCACTGAGGAAAGTTTAGAATCGTATATATTTCGAATGTGAACAATCAAATACACAAATATACTTTACACCTCCTGACTATTGAGGTCATCAAAGCTTTTGTGCTTTACTTTTTCCAAAGTCTCAGAGATCAACTGATTAGGACTCATTAGAAAAATTTCAAAAAACATCATAAACACTCTTTTATGACTTATGTTCCAACAATTAAGGGACACTTTTGGTCTGTGAAGCAGTCTGACACTTTGACTGTTGAAATAACTCATGCAGAAGCAAAGAAAAACCAAAGGACTAAACGAAAGACTAAAGCAATTTATTTTCTCTTGCGTCTGCTTCCTTTTTGGTAATTTAATTAAAACTGACTGTGACAGATCAGTGAAAATCAAATTAGGATCTGGAAGACAAGACCTCAAAAGAATGATTTGTGGTAATGTTGGAAAGACACGTCCAAGAGCTCCTTTACCTCCATCACACCTTGGTGTGTGTGATCTGTCTGACTCTGGAAGTGTGGTGCCCGGTTTATTCTGCAGCCACACCTTTGAAAATATGACCTTTGCAGAAGACTCATCAGAGCAGAACCTGTTCTGCGTCTGCCCCTTAAAATTTTGTGTCAGATGTTTGTTTTTTTTTGTATGTGTGCAGAATTATATTAAAAATATCTAAATAAAGAAGTGTGAATTGATCTTTCCCCAGGCTAATATTGCACTATGTGACACAAGAAAATAAAAAAACAACTTGGAAGATTTGGCAATGAATAAATAAATATATAAGATAGAAACTGTTGTCTTTACAACAATGTAATAAAATCTGCAGCCAAACTGCATCCAGAGATGGTGATGGTTTTACTATGATTAATTGCATTCGCAAACAGGAAAACTAATAAGAAAAGGCTGAAATTATGACCATTGGAAAGACTGGGAGTGAAGTGGAAGAGCATGATAGGTTTACATGGACAAAAAAAAAAACAACTCCCACACCAAATCGAAAGGTATGGCTTTGGAAAGTGACAGCTCCATTACTGTTATCATCCTTTAATGACCAGCCAGGTTTATTAGTGTGAGAAATGAATCCAGGTGTCAGAGAGACAAACAAACACATTGCTAATCTTTGTTCTCATCCAGGGTTTCATCAGCCCGACATAAATAAGAGCAATGGGAAGTGAGTGGATAGGCCAAGGTGAAAAGAAAGAGGACAATGTGGCAAAAGGGACAAAGTGTAACAAATAAAAATCTGACGGGGATGTTCGTGGTTGGTGGATGAATGGAAAAAGCTTTAAATGTATCAAAACAGAGTAATACAATGAGAAAAGATAAAGTATTGAAATTGCTCTTTCTATAAAAAATATTTGTTGGTTTGTTTGAGGTGTTGGCAATGCCTAATGTGGTTTTTTTTGTTTGTTTTGTATTTTTTTTTTTCTATTTTTGAAAAACAATTTGAGTCAAAAGCTCTCTTAAGAAAACTTGCTGCAGAGAGCTGATTTTAAACAACACTGATCCAAAACCTCCAACTGGATGCCAATTATCGGGGTGTTTGAGATGGACATGAAAGCATGAATAGGCGTGTTGATCTGCCCCGTGTTTCCTTTTCTCTTAATTCAAAAAGTTTCCCTCTCCAGTTAGCCTTATCTATTGTTTTCCTACCTGTTTTTTGTATCACTGGTAACGTTTCTCTAGTCCTGCCTTTTCAAACCCACATGGTTTCACCTTTTGTGTAAAATTATTCTCTTTCACTTTTTTGTTTATTTTTAATTTGTTTTTACCACAACTACTCAACATCGGCCCTTCCAGTATTTTACACACTTCCCACGGGCCTTTCTTCTTCTCTCTGTTTCTCTGAAAATGAGAATCTTACCGTATTGGCTTTGAAGTACAATCACACATTTCCTCCAAATGGGAAAAGACAGAAACCAATAATTTATTTTTGTTGGCCTGCAGGCAAGCTGTTTGCTGTGTTTGTTTGCGTGTGTGCGTGCGTGTGTGCGTGCGTGCGTGCGTGCGTGCGTGCGTGCGTGCGTGCGTGCGTGCGTGCGTGTGTGTGTGTGTGTGTGTG
>JAVKLF010000161.1:10983151-10993208 GCA_034783495.1 Millerichthys robustus | reverse complement strand
TGTTCACCCTGGGGTTAGACTATGCAATACTCCCATGAAGTGCAAAAACCTCAGTTAGTGTACATCGTAGGCTCAACGGCCGCAGTTATCAAGTTAAATATTTAAGTTTATATTAGCACAATTAGAAACAATACTAAGCATGTCTGCATTTTCTCCATGTTCAAATTCGGGGTGTGTTAAATTTTATCTGAGAAAAACACGATACTTTTATAATGTTCTTTAAACTGAATAAACCTAAGCAGTGATATTAGGTCATGGCACACAACTGTTTTGTACCCACTGAGCACAAACACCTTGCAGGGATTAAGTCAACCATGTCTTCCTCCTCAAAAGTCAAATGTAGCCCATTTGTCCAAAAGCTCTGCTTGAATTTGGATCACGTAACAGGAAAATGGCCCAACCAAATATCCACAAAATTATGACTAAGTTGCTGTCCAGTCAAAGTCTATTACTTTATAAAGTTAAAATGCTGTAGTGGTAACTCAACGGTTTAAGACATTAAATCATGCCTACATGTTGTTTTTTTGTTTGTTTGTTTTTTTGTCACAAGGCTTCTGATTTGTGGCAAACCCTTTATATGAATAACACAATGCAATAAATAAAATGTGTCATTTGACTTTAGGGCATGAAAAAACAAGAATATTAATATATATTTTTTTATTTGGATTGTTTGTTTATATGCTGATACATCATACCATGGGAATGAAAAAGACAAATTAACTTTTGTCATTTAAAATGAATGGATGGATGGATGGATGGATGGATGGATGGATGGATGGATGGATGGATGGATGGATGGGAGAAAACCACATTTTAACTCCTAACTTGATTTTCGTCCAACATTTCAGCCTCTCTTTACTCCTCGTTTTTACTTCCAGTTCTTTATGCTGCGCTGCCACTCTGCCTGTACAATTTGCCCTGATTGTATTTCAAATTGCATGCCACATCAAATAAGGCCATCTCATACGTTTGGGAGCGCAAGTGTGTGTGTGTGTGTGTGTGAGTCGTCTGGTATTTTCCCACCCTCAGTATCAGATTCACATTAAATGGATCTTTCAAGTTAAACCCAGTATTCAGAATGAGTTTCACGAGGTTGTAAAAGATCTGATATATAACATACTGTGCCATAATTACTGACATTACTTTCTTTCTCTCCTCTTTCTCCTCCATTTCTGCTCTGCCCTCTGCATTTACTTAAAGGAAGCTGAGGTAAGTGTAGTCTTTTTTTCATTATCTTGTTAGAACCATTTTGAAACATTTCACAGTACCTCTAGAAGCCCCAGACATAGTGGTGTTTGTTTAACATTTGCTTACAGGAAGAGTCAGAGTGCTGCAGAATTGATGATTTAAAAGCATGACAGGTTTGATGTCTGGTCAGGTATAGCCCAAAAATTAGACTTTATGATTTTTAGGATGTCATATTATAAGTAATAATCAGTCTAGGGCAGCACGGTGGCTCAGTTGGTAGAGCTGTTGCCTCCCAGCAAGAAGGTCACCGGATCAAATCCTGTCTGGGGACATTTCTGGGTAGAGTTTGCATGTTCTCTCCGTGCTCGCGTGGGTTTCCTCCGGGTAATCTGGTTTCCTGCCACAGTCCAAAAGCATGACTGTTAGGCTAATTGGTAACTCTAAATTGTCCCTAGGTGAGAGTGAGTGGTTGTTTGTCTCATTTGTCTCTATGTGTCCCTGTGATGGACTTGCAACCTGTCCAGGGTGTGCCCCGCCCCTCACTGTTACTGCTGGATATGGACACCAGTGACACTGAAAGGATGAAGCGGGTAACAGATAATGGATAGATGGATGGATGAATAATCAGTCTACTGGATAATGTTGAGTAATTGTAATCTTTTAAAAAAGAGACAAAAATAACTATTGTCAATCATGCTATTGGAAAATAAATAATTGTTCACGGCATACGGACACCAAAGCACAATTGCATAGAGACACAAGATAAGAAAAGTTGACCACAGGGCTTTCAGGGCTATATGTAGGTCAATGAAACCAACAACAATGACAACAAAAAATGAACCTAGAGAAACATGAAGTGCTTTGACTTTGCTGCAAAGCCAAATTCATTTTCCTAACAATAACCCCACTTATGCCTACCTCTTTAGTCCCTTATTCATTTGTGAGAGAGGTAGAGTTTAAACTAATAAACTACAAAATGGGACACCTGTTTAAAAAATCTACAGTCAATCGCTGTCAGTAGACCTTTGTGTAAACAAATGCAACATCAAAATGCCTACGGTCTATTAGAAGTTATCTACCGATAGATTTATTGATTCTTAATGATGTCATTTCTAGTAGGTGTGACTCAGTTCAGAAGAGAGCTTTTAAAATGGTTGTGTTGTGAATAAAGAGGTGCCGGTTGAAATCTGAAGTATTTGACCCAGCGCTAAAAAAAGTTGTGGAAATCCTTGCATGTACAATTGTATTCAATAATAAGTATGAGTTTCAGTTTCCTGTGTATAATTTAGGCTTGAACAAACATTCTTTCACTAACCTAGAACAGACTTTGGTGTGTTATTTTTTGATACGTAATTGATAATGATACCAGATGCAGTGCATTAAAACACATTCAAATGTTAATATATATAACATGAACTGCCATGAAATGAAGGGTAGGGCTAGGTGGTAAAATGGTGAAATGGGATTTCAAGTATTTGATAAGTTAGAACAATTATCGTCTGTAAGGGTTTTAGGTAGTTTGAGGTAAACTGAGGTTTAGGTAAATTGAGGAGTGTCCTGTTTTCGAGCAAAGTCTGTCATTCTGAAAGCCCACATGGAATGAGTTCAGCAAAAATGCCTAATCCTCTTAGCTCGCATGGTGTAGCTCATCTCTGTTTAGCCCAAATGTTTTGGGCAGAATTCACACTTGTGTACTTCAGGAACATGAGGTGGAACTGATCTTCATTGTTGTTAGTTGCATTTGAAACCATGCGAGGAAAATGTGAGAAACATTGTAGGAGTGAATAACTGCAGAGAATCATAACCATGTAATAGAAATTTTCTTTTAAAGACAAATCAGTAAAGGTGCATTTAAAATAATGGGGGGAAACAAGGAAAGTTTTATGAGCTAATTATGCTTTATTATCTCAGTTTTAAATTCTTTCTGTTGGATTCGGTGCTGGCAGTTGTTATTGACAGAAGGGTTGTATTCATGGATCGTTTATTTATTTTTTAGGACCTTTTTTTACATCCTTTTTGACATTTACTCTCCGACTGTCCGACTTACTGCACCAACCACCCCCCCCCCCCCCCCCCCCCCACACACACACACACACACACACACACACACACCCCAGTTCCACCTCTATCTCTGTTATTCAATAATGAAAGAGATAGCGATCCCACTTTCAGAACCAGCAGGTTTCTCTGCCATCTTCACACAGTGTCAACGACACAGGCTCACTCCCTGCTGATAAACATATGGTTCGCTCTACTTGAACCACAGATACCGCCTCTACACAGCTTTATGTGTGTGTGTGTGTGTGTGTGTGTGTGTGTGTGTGCGTGCGTGCGTGCTACCGTATCTTGACCTTTTCATCATAAAATCTGACCTTATTTACTGAGTCATTTCAGATAAATTGTAGTATGGTGGTATTTTATAAGGTATAACCTACTTAGCTTTTAAACATAGGGCAAGACAAACATCAGGTTTGAGTTAAAATGCAATTTTTCACAACATTAATCCTGAAAATTGAAAAACAGCATTAAAGAGGATGTTTCACCCTGACTAAACAACAGTGTTGGATGTTGGACACACGAGGAATAATGGCCACGTTTAAGATTCATGTAGGATACCTATGAGACATAAATGTCACAGGTTAGTTTAAGTGCTCATTTGGTTTGTCCATTGAACTTTTGCAAATGACTAAATTCTCAAGCATCAAATATGACACTTTGACTCAATCCATGTAGTTTCTGTAGCTTTGCTTTTAACCCAGTTTCTTGTTTATCCACACAGGATGACTACTTCAAAAGCTGGGCTCCTGCCAAGTCTCTTGACCAAGGTGGGTTGAGCTGTTATTGTGCATCCTTAAATTTTAAGTAATATTAATTTGCACCACATGTGAGACAAAACTGTGTTTCGAGCTTCAGTGCTTTAGATAATTGGCCAAATGTGTCTGGTTATGTCAACTATGAAATTAAATGGAAACATGTTCCTGATTTTTTTAGTTAAACCAAAAATGTAAAACAACTGACTTTGAAATTATTTTATGTTTAAATTGTTTGGCTAAACTGCAGTTTTGATTGAAAAGACAATTTCATCCTGTGTCAAAATGCAGCTTCAGTGCATGGTATAGTTTAATTTTGTGTATTAAGCACATTTTCCTAATTAGGGATGTGCAAACTATGTAATTCTTAGATTTTAATATTTTTGTTTTCCATCCACACACTGTTTGGAGTGTGTGTGTGTGTGTGTGTGTGTGTGTGTGTGTGTGTGTGTGTGTGTGTGTGTGTGTGTGTGTGTGTGTGTGTGAATTGATCTGCAGCTGTCTGTACAACAAAACAGACTAAATATTTCCATCACTGAACTTGTTCTGTTCCTTGCCGGCATGGTTTTGCATATCTAGCACAGTAACTGCAACTCTTCGGGGAAAGACTTGCTGAGCAGGTTTATCTGGGCCAGCTCCTTAAGGATACAGAGACTAATGAGAACAGCCTCGCCTCAGTGCATCAAATTCTGGTGTTCCTCTTAGAGACAACTGGAACGAAAAGGTAAACAGTGGACTACATTTAGGGACTAAAATCAAATGGAGAAACAGACAAGTCCTCAGTCCCAGGACCAGTGCCTGGTTTAGTCGCTGAAAAGGTTACTAAAAATTTACAACTAAAGCTGTCAAAGGCTGTTTTAATATTATTACAAACAATTCTTTAAAAAATATATGAAGAGGTCTAACAACAACGCTTTATTTTTATAAAATCACCATGATGGAACACTGACTCTGGGATATTTGCCTGTATTTACTATTTAGAGAGATTTCTAGCCACAGAGTGCTCTGTTTTTATTTCCACTATGTGCACGACCTCCATATAACCCCAGAAGCAACTCTATGCAAGTATAAACTGTCACATTTTGTGTTTAGAGAACACAAATGCTGATAAATAGGCAGATAGCTTTCAATCAGCTAAATGCATTTAGCAAACTACTTCAAATAAAATTCTAACTGGCATGCAAACTAGAACAGGGGGATGGCTGATGGTATAAACTAAATATCATTAGAAAATAAAAAATAAACAGTTTTAAACACCATAAATGTATTTTGGCAGTAACAAACTTTGTTATAATCTTTATGAAAAGTTTTGTCATGCTGAACATTTTTCAGTGTTTGAGACTATCACACGTTACATGCATGTGACAAATTTCGACATTTTGTTACAGTTAGAAGAGTCTGAGGCACTTGTTCATTTATCTAATTTAAATAAAGCCTAAAAGCCAGTCCTCTCTGTTTGTTTTTTGTGCTGCAGAGCTGAACTTTTTCCGCAGTCACCCCCCTCCCACACAAACTGCACAGCTGGGAGTAATGGACGGCAAAACAATTAGACAACAATTAAGTAAAAGGCATCAATCAGACAATCTGCTCCACATTTGGGAACATTAGCTGGTGTCATGTGTAGGAAATTCTTCTCCAGCGCTTTTCATTATCACTGCTGCAGGCGTTGCATCCAGCTGTCTTCAGTTGAGTCAGAAGTTTGAATGTAAAAAAAAATGCATTATTTAGAAAATGTCAAAATACTTTTGATAAATGAAGTGGCTTCTGAGTAGCATTTCCTTCTACTTTTATTTTTAAAAGTAAAATGTCAAACAGTATTTTGGGCCATTTGAGTCAAGCTGCAGGCTTTAAAAGGCAGAAATGATTTACAAAGTCACACGGGTCGCCGAATCGTTCAGGTTTATGTAGGAAGCATGAATATGAGGAATGGTGTACAAACGGACGCACAAAGAAATCTTTGATTTCTTATAATCTGGTGTTTGATGAGACACTATATTGACAAGCGTGACAGCAGCTCTTGATTGGGCCCCGGTGCAGCCCCAAGGACACAGGCATTATTCATCAGTCGATTGATGAATCACAGGCTGCCCTTGGAGACTCATCAGCAGCAGGAGAGTTGATGGGAGGAAATCCAGTCCCCTGATCAATCATTCAACAATTAATGTTCTCCTCAGTCACATGAATGAATTCAATGGGATCTCGGATGGCTTATTGGTGATTCCAAGCTGTTAAATCCATCACCGGTAAATTACTTTTTCAGACTTGTGGTGTAATCTTGATTGCCAGCTGAAAGCCCAAGATTTAACAAAATTGTGACAAAATTAAATTAAGCCTAAAATATTGCTTGAAATCTGAAGCGTGGAGTTTTTGTTGCTGTTAAATCTTAATTTTCAACCTTAGTTTGTCTTTTAAGCAAAGTGTAAGTTCTTTTGCTCCAAAAACTTTTGTTACTTATCCAGTATTTGACTGATTATTCTGCTGACTATTTGAGTGATTAAATAGGAAAGAGTTTTCTTTCATTAAGACCCAATTTAAAAAATCATAGAAAATGTCTTTCTTCAAAAAAATAAACTAATTGCAGTATTGATGAATGTGGCATGCATTGAAGAAATGAATACATCTTAACATCTTGCATGTTAAAAGGTACAAAATGCTGTGATGCACCAAACATATTAGGAAATATGAAAATTTGAATATCCAGCAGTCTGTCTAGTTATTAATATTTCAAATTAAATGTTATTTATGAAGCAGCTTTGTACAGTGGTTTGTGCCATCTGCTTTTTCACCAGATAAAAATAAATAAAAAACCTGAAAATGACAAACAAACGAACACAAAAAACACACATTCCAGATCATTTAAAATGGCAAAAAGCTATAAAAGACACTATTTATTGCAAGTGGAGTTTAAATTTCTGAGTAGTTTTTATGTTTGCCCACGTTTAACATGCCAGTTGCCATCTTAGTGACCAATAAAACTGAGTCATGTAAAGTGCTAAAGCTTTTAATGATAAGCTAATTTGCTTTTACAAAAGAAATACGTTAAAGTAATTACACCTTCCGTTAAATGTGTTCCAAAGTTTAAGAATTTTACGGCAGTTTTTTCCCCTTCATTTTGTTTTTTGTTTTTTTTGTTTTTTTTCTCCAGCATGTTCTTCAACAGTAATAATTATCTGTGTGAAACACAAGTACTGCTGGAATAAAACACGGTTGAGTGGATTAAACAAAACATCAAGGTTAAGAATTTACATTAATGATCGGGTAATTTGAAGCATTTAATGATTCATTTCAGCTCCATTTGTGACTTGGCTGGCATTAGATGGTGTTTTCCAGCGTCAGAGTTTAAATTCAATTAAATTAATTAAATTCATACATCATTTAAAAAGATTTTTAGATTTATTCTCATAAATATGATACATATCAGTATCTTATAATCTAAGCCAAATTTGATTCATCGCACCGTTCATTGGGATGGACAAAACAGAAGGCTAATCATTTTGAGAGCTGATTACAGATAATATAAATGTTTGAAAAGAAATTCATCTTTTATTCGGTCTGATCCTTCCAAGTTTCTACAATCGCAGCTCAGTTTTTCGTGAAGTTATTCCGCAGATGTTGCTAATTCTCCCCGGAACAATGGAAAAACAAACATTTTCATCAGCAGCAGTGATACAGAACAAACACACTCACACAGGAAGATAACTCTTGTCTCAAACTTACCCACTAATGTTATTTGTGCTCCATTTGTGTGCTTTTTGCATTTTAAATTCTGCGTGTGCAGCTCTCTTCTCTCACAATAAAGCTGGCATATTTTCATTTGCCACAATGATACTCTCCCTCAGCGAAACAAACCCATAAAGATAAGTTACTCAATTATACATTCCTAATTAACCCGGATAAAGGAGAGGATGCCTCTCAGGATGCTAGGCACAAATCATTTAGCAACTGGGATAAGAGGGGGGGAAAACTCTGATCCTTTTTAGTTTGAAATCTAAAGACGCAGAATCCTTTGGAACAAGAAGTGCTTCTTTAACAAAAACGCTAAGTTAATAATACAGAACAAGAGAGTTCTAGTCCAGACAAGATCAGAACAAACCAAACAAAAGAAGCTTAAACGTTAGTCAAACAGGGGTTCAACTTATTTTTCAGATAATTAGAGTTCAATAAGATACATCCAAAATGCTGAATGTTTCTGGAATAATGTCCTTTCACTACATAAAATGTTTTATTATTTGTTTGTTTTCCTAAAGTGTAGATAAAATGGGTTTCACTCTTTGTTGGGTTACTTTTGGTTTTCATAAGCTGTTTTGTATGGGGAAAAAAACCTTTCATAGTTAGGTTATATTTATTATATAGGTTTTATACTGAAAATGACAACTTTTATTTATGTATTTATTTTTAAAAAGTTCCGACACTACTTTAACATTGACACAATTTCAAGGCAAATATTTTCTTAAATGTTTTAGATTCACTGCTGCTGCCAAAAACAATATAGCCCTGTAAAAAAAAAAGTGTAATCTGGTTCTTCTTTGCTTCTTTTGTTTATCCTATTAAATACGACCTTCATTATGCCCGTTTTGTCTTCAGATTTAAATGTTCTACTTCTATCCTTTTGACCAACTTTCTCCCACCACCGCTTCGCATCGTATGCATGTCTGTCTGCTTATTGTTTCTAAAGAAGTTTTTCATTAATTCTGATTTATCTAGCTCATCAGATGCAAATTACATAACGACAAACCATCGCTGACTAGGACTAAATGTACCGCAGTACTGCAAACAAACACAAAGAGACAATCAAGTCCTGGGAGAAACCATTGTGTCCTGCATTCAAGCACATTTGATTAATATTTTAGGAGGCTTGTTTAATATTATTATAGTCCCCTTGTGTAAATGTGTTCATGGCTTTTCTTTCATGAATTTTTTATGGTTTTGCCTGTCATCAAATCTTCAGTGTAAAGTTTTAAAAAACAACTTCCCCTTATGCGTTCACTTACATTTGTTTAAACTTCCTATAAAGTAAATTTTGGTATAATGTTTTTACAGTACTCTGAACTATACAATGACAAGTCTAGCAGTACATTGGACAGTCTGGTAATCAATGGGCACCATTATGAGGTATTTACCTGATACTACAGATTATGTTAATATGTTATTCATAAGACTATAAGTTTCTCTGGAGTATAAGTCACAACAGCCAAAAAGTCAATATGAGGGAAAAAAAAACTATTACTGTATAAGTCGCACTGTAGAGATAGGGACATTTATTTGATAAAATCCGAGTTTAAGAACAGACATTTCATCTTGAAAGCCAATTCAAAATAATATTAGATTAGAGAACCACAGCCCGAATAGGGGTACAAGACAACTAGAAACAGGGACAGGAACAAAGGCAAAACTGAAACAGAGGCAAAAAAAAAAAAAACAGGACAAAAACAACCTAAACAGAATGTCCAAAAATCAACAATTGTCCAAGATGGTGGCCCATAGACCACCTAGCAAAAGTTCAAAGTTCAGGGGGGCATCCCAAGAACCCCCTAGCAGGAGGCCATAGTTCAGGAGGGCAGCCCATAGACCACCCATCAGGAGGCCACAGTTCAGGTGGTCGCCCCATAGTCCCTCCAGCTCCAAACGAGAGTTCAGGGGGGGGCGACCCCTAGTCCATCCAGCTCTAAACGGTAGTTCAGGTGGGTGGCCACCAGTCCATCCAGCTCCAAACGCGAGTTCAGGGGGGCGACCCCTAGTCCATCCAGCTCTAAACGGCAGTTCAGGTGGGCGGCTCCCCCAACCACCACCGTAAGGTCCCCCACTGAGACCCAAGGACACAGGCGACTCGGGAGCCAAGGACGCAGTGGTCGAGGAGGAGCTGAAGGAGGAAGCCCGAGCAGAGTGGGCGCCGAAAGAGGAAGCCGGAGCAGAGTGGGCGCCGAGGGAGGAAGCAGGAGCAGAGTGGGTGCCGAAGGAAGTTGCCGGAGCAGAGTGGGAGCTGTCGGAGGTTGGAGGAGCCGGAGGCAAACCGGAGGCGACGGAAGGCGACAGAGGCGAGCAGGAGACGACAGCAGCTG
>JAVKLF010000161.1:10955051-10969997 GCA_034783495.1 Millerichthys robustus | reverse complement strand
TTACTGCTGTGTGTGTGTTTGAGTGTTTGCCCTGGCTTGTGACATATTTCAGATTTGTATGAGAGTAGAGGTCACAGTCATCCAGAATCGTCCTTCGATCCTCTTTTAAGCGGACATGATCCTCCTTTTTTTCTCACAATCTGTCTGCTCTCACTTTTCTCTAGTTCTCCTCAGCTCTCATTTCCTCTCTGCAGTAAAGCCATTTTTCAGCTAAGTGAAATGAGATGGGCTTCCTCCAGTGCTAGATAGATGGAGGTGAGGACAGGTCCAAATCAGCAGGCAATCCAAGCACCCTGTACGTCAGACTTATCTCCTCTATGATACCAGGGAATATGAAAGGGCAAACAAGCTCATGAATGTGCTTGTGCATTCCCTTCCCTGTAAAATGAAAGTGTGTTGCTCGGTTATGACAAATGTATACAGCAAGCCATAAACCTCTTTCCTTGAGGTTGAGTAATCGTCTCCTTTTTTTATTTATAGGCTCCACATACAAGACATCTACAGTTTATACATCATCTTTCAGATGATTGTTGAGATTTCAGCATCTGATTAAAGAAAAAAACATCGAAAAACATCCCATCAAGTCGAACCTTTGGTCAATTTAATGTTAATGAAATAGTATGTAAACAGCCGTGTGGTGTGTGTGATCAGGTTGGAAACTAGTTGATGTTCACATCAAACACCAGCTGTGGCTCAAACACATCCCATTAGGTCTCTAATGAAGACAGGGCCAGTTTCGTTTTATGACATTAACAGCCACATGCTAATGACTTGGACATAACACAGATCTTTGATCTATAAACTATGTTCTCAGTCTCTATTAACCTGGTATTCCAAACAGTTTTAGTTTGTTCTTTATGTGGTTTAAAACTCATTTTGTCTTTGATCTCATTTTAGCAGCACTGTCTTTTAGGATGCTTTTGTTCGTGGCTTTCATGTTTCTTTTTTTTTGTGTGTGAATTCTGATACAGCCTTTAGATTAAATATTTTTAGGCAGATCCAAAATGGTTAAAAATTTGTACTATCAGATGTGTTTCATTGATTTTTTTTCAATCCGGCTTGTGGAGTGCTTCTGCTTATGGAGTCTGACGGTTTGACCTGGTTCCTATTTTATTGTTTTAAAAAAAAACAACAAATCAAAAACGCTGCAGTGAAATACTGCAAAATAATTTCTTAAAATTACATTTGTAGTTTTTTAAACAAGTCTGAAGAAAAGTTTGCTAAAAAAAAACATACTGACTTCAATTATTAGGATTTTAAGAAGTTGTATTTGAATGCACCTTGAAGTCTTCACGTTCCTTTTATCACTGCCTTTCAACGACACATCTTCCACTACATTTGTCCTTTCTTTTACTGTTTTCTCCTCCTTTACCAGTTTTTTCCTCTTCTTTACGCATTTGCATGAACGAGAGTTTGTACCGTTAATCTATTGTGAAATGATGCAATGTTCAGAGTCAAAAAGTTGCTTGATATTTTTTTATTTTTTGTCATCTTGAACACCAGCCAGTTACAACTTTAATGTCACTCTGAAGATTGAGTCGCATGAAGATGAGATTAACGCTTTGAGAGTCTCCTCATTAAGCAGCTCACAACACAGAAAGCTGAGCTTTTACCTCATACCTTTTACCATTCTTCTTTCTCCCGTCTTTCTCTCCAACTCATTATTTTTCTGCCTGCTTCAGTTAGAAAGAAGGTTAGAGTCTGTCGGCTGTAAAAAAAAAAATTTAAAAAAAAGAAAGAAAGAAACTAGAGAACAGCTTGATGTTTTGCTGCATCAACTTTCAGCTTTGACACCACAATGTGCTGATTTCTCAAACTTAGTTTTGCAATTTGAAAATGAAGCTTGTTCCTGCTGTCTTTGTTTAGGCCCAGATGCCACCAAAGACCCGTGTCTAAGGGTCCGCTGTCCTCCCCACAAGGTGTGCGTCAGTCATGATTTCCAGACAGCAATCTGCACCAATCAGAAGCAACCAGCCCACAGGTAAGACATGTTTACCTCTTTTAATTCTACTTTCTCATCGCTATCTGCATAAAAATATTTACTAAAAACACACTGTAACCCGGAAATGGAAAAACAGGGGGAAAAAGTTTTGATGGAAGAAGATTGTCATTAGTAAACACATAAGGGTGACAGGATAATGCTGCTGTGATACATGCTAAAAAGATTTTGTTATTTTCTGGTAGCCTGGTCCTGAAGTAATATATTGTGTGTGTTGCTTCAAAACCTGTTTGGCCGTAATGGAGCTATCATGACTGGGCCACTCACCCATTTGTGTAGACTGAAGTATCTCAGTACATCAGGGATACCAGTATTTCAAGCTTGTTCTGATAATAAGCCAGATTTTCCCTGTCTTCTATCAGGGGCAGTTGGGTTTTGGACTGAAAAGCAGCATCAGAACCAAAAGATGGTCAAGTGGTTTATTAGCCCAAGGGAAATGTAAAAAAAAGATTTTGGCTGGATGCTCTGTGACTTTTTAGCGACTTGACTGTGACCAGAGAGAGTTCTGAGGAAGTTGGTTACAGGAATGTATTTCAAGTGAAGGGAATCCTGAAGCAGAGGAAAACATTAACATTTCCCATGAAACAAGATTTTCTAAAACAAGACTATAAAGTGGCCAGCAGTAACTGTGAAAGCAGAGTCAGATTATACGGTCACAAGGCTGGTGTTGGAAGAATCTGAATGCAAGCATAAAGGAAGCAGGAACAAGAACTCAGTGACGACAAAACAGCCAAATGCAGGAATTAAAACAGACAATCTGACAAAGCCTGAACATAATCAGCCAATAACATAACAAATCAATGCATCATGTTTTGTTTGTGCTTTAACTTTTTATTTAAAATCTAAACTTCACTTATTTTAGGATTGAATTATTTAAAACTGGTTAAAAAGCAGAAGTCAGTTTAACATGCTTTAAATGTCAGATATTTTAGGGCTTTCAAATCAAGTCTGTCACATTAGCAATTTGCATAAAGGTTAAAAAAGTGTTTAAGTGACAGCACAAATATGTTGGAGTGAATAAAGAGGAAGTTAAAGCTCAAAACTTCAGCATCATCTACAAAACAAGACAAAAATCCCTTAATTCGGGAAATTCTATTTTTTTCTGACCATGAAAAAGTACAATTAAACCCATTTCTCTGCAATGTTTTATGCAAAGTTCAGCTTCAGCATTTAAAACACCTTTAAGGTAGGATAGACAAATTGCACCCAGTAAACGTGTGAAAAGAATAACATTTTGTATTCTGAAAATCCTCTGCACTTCACTGACTGGCATACACCCGGGCATTCTTCTTACCAATTAATTTTAATCATACTGTCTGTTTGCTCTGTCACCCCCCATTTTGTTTGTGTTTTCAACCATTGCCAAATATGTTGAAGTTTTTCAATTTCTCAGTTCAAGAAGTGTTTCTCCAAAAAGACATTTAAACTGTTTTTTATTCCTCTTTTCTCTTTCTGTCTAGAATGTAATTGATTTCCTCAAGTCATTAGCTCCCAAGAGTTTTGGATTTAATCCTTTTCTGTCTGTTGCATTAATTACAAGTCCTATTTGCTGCTTAATATGTTGGACTATTTGCCTGAAATTTATAGTTTCCCAAAAGCGTCATTCACTGAAGCCTGTTGTATAAATAGAAGTTTTATTTCCATAAGTTAAATTAGTTGTGATAATTAGCATAAAACACACATTCAGTGTCTTCAGAAGACAAACCCAAACTTACATGCTCAGCAGAAATGTGCTGCCACGGTGGATGCACTCTATGGTGCTTTATTTAGATGTTATTCACTGCTTGAAAGAACCTTGTACACGTGCTATTGTTGTTTTTGCATTGTTCCTAAATCCATTAACACATTATTATTGTTCTCTATGAAGCAGCTGTCACACAAAAAAAATCCCTGACAGAGTTTCCTCTTCCACTTGAAGCAGAACTGACTTCCCATGTTGTATGATAATGTCCACCTGAAGAACTGACCGTAAATATTAGCGAAAAAAGGTATAATTCAAAGACAATCACCAACGTTCAAAGTGTTAATTTTCTGCTCACCTGTCCTGCTGTGAGTGAGCTGAAGCACTCCTCAAACCACAGGCCGTCTGGACGAGAGCGCCGTCACAACTATCAGCGGGGCGCTGAAGTACAGAACAAGCAAAGAGAAATATTGCTTTCTAGTGTTTATCTGAGGTAAAAATGTCTATTGATCATCTGCCAGGGATCTTCTGTGTAGCCTTTACCCTCTAGGAGCATCCGTCACGCCTGCACGGCTGTCACAGATCGTTCGCAGCTTTTCTTTCATTTGCGAAGAATTTTGCGGCAAAGACAAATTACTGTGGCATCCTCACCTGTTTGCTTTGATGCGGGTTAATGTTCACCTTCCATCATTTGTTGCCATCACATTCATTTCTCTGTGAAGAGTCTGCTTGGCTCTAATTCCATCTCTGCTTGATGGATCAGGCAGCGGGGTGCTCAGTAAGAGCACTTAGACAGAAAATTGCTGCAAAGATTTGGATCAAACATAATTATAGTGGTTGTTGAGGAGCCCTCCTTGGTCCAATCAGGATTTGCTTCATCTGACCTCAACAGCTAAAAATGTCTTTTGCTCAGCATTGAACGGAATCTGTTTGAATACTTTTAACGCCTGTAAAATTAGAACAGCTATTTTCTGCACAAAGATCTTATCTACTGCGCACTATACTGTAGAGCTTTTAGCCTTTACATTTCATAATTCTTTGAAGGAAACGCTGTTTTCCTATTGAGAAGCTTTAAACTCGTGAACGCTTCAAACCCTTATTATTCTGTTTTTTCTCATCCTCAGTGTGAAAGCCAGGAAAGGCAGCGTTAATCACAAGCACGGGGTTGACGCCGGGGCTCACAGGAAATGTAGGTTGTGCTCGGTGCTCCTGTCAACACCTGTTTGTGGTTCTGATGGACACAGCTATTCCTCCAAGGTGAGAGGCGTCCAATTATCATATTTTAAAGAATGTGTTTTTACATTTTCTGTTCCATTGATCACCACGTTATTTCGGTTTTGTCAGGATAAGTGGCAGCACGTACAACAATCCCTAAAAAACCTGATAATACACAACATTTAAATAGTATTATGTGCGTTTCTGCTTTCCTTTGTTTATACCGCCAATTCTAATTTCCTTTTCTTGTTGCAAGATAGTTTCATTTTATTCTTCTGCGCTGATTTGATTTCAACAGATCTGCTCTTGTAGTCTATTGAAATGGGAACAAGAGACAGCCCTCCAAGGTCTTTATGGTTTTTAAAAGTCATCTTTAGACAGTTTGGAAATGCTCTCAATCCCCTCAACAGCCCATCTGACTCTCATTTCTAACCACTAACCCATGGTTTATAATCGCCCCCTGAGCAACATAAACTCACACTCAGCCACAAACTCTCCAAGTAATAATAGAAAAGCCAAGGTTTAACCTCTGTGATTAGTCAGCGAGAAGACTGATAGCAGGGGACAAATATAAAGTTATACAGAAAAATAAAGCTTTGTCCTTGATGTAGCTCTCTGTGGATTGTTACAGAAATCAAATTCCACAAGTTGTCCTTGTTTTCAGCCATTTAGCTGATTGCTTCAAACTGACACAGATGAATTAAAAATAGGCTGCTTTGAAGGGTTGTGCATGTGTCAATCAACAGGTAAGCTGCTGTCGATTGTTCAATATTACTTGTCATTTTTTACAGTTCTTCATGGATGTTGCTCAAATGTTTCATTTTGTTTGTTGATTTATTGACCTGGAAGCGTTTTGGACATCCACAGATTCACTATGTCACTCAGCTCAGAGTGTGAAGTACCTCAAGTTCATGATCACTTCTCTAAACGTAAACAATCATTGTCTTTAATTTTTCTGCAGTAACAAACCCAAGTTTTGTCACAAAATCTAAAAATTACATTGTACGTTACTTGTATTTTTTTAAGTTTATGCTTTTAACCATTGTACAGCAACATGTTCAGTAATAGAGGTAACACAATAGTCTGTTACTACAGCTAATACAAGTTTTCAAGAGTGAGTTAGCCATGTTGTATTTTGAGGTCAGACTTAATGGGGAATCTTTGATTTTCCTTTGTCAGAATTCTGGTTTTGGGAGTATTCCACTTAACTTTTCTGACTTGTAACTCAAAAATTGTCAACTAATGCAGCGAAAGCCCCAGACTTTCAATTGTCCTGTGTCAAATATTACCAGCTTTTCTACACCAATGACAGGAAATAAACAGTATTGGTGGATGTCAGGTGGTAGAGAAGTCTTTGTAAACATGGTCTCAGTTGTCATTCCAGTCTTCTTTATTAGCGCATTAAACTGAAGGCTTTATTCCTTCAGGCACCACAACGGTTAGATTTTATGATTGAGCCATTCACCCACCCCAGAACTCCACTCACACCTTTTCATCCCAGAAGTGTGACTGAGAATGATTCGCTTTTTGTGGTCATGGACCTCCTTAATGACCTGGCTGCCTCAGAGAAGAAAATGTGCTAAATAGAAGTGTAAAAAAAGAAGAACAAAAGAAAGGAGGAGGGCTGGGATATCCCTCCATTCTCTGTGGTAATTTAGGTGGAGGGGTTTGGTTTAGTTCGTGCGGGGATGGGTCCCTGTGGCCCAACTTAAACTCTCCTCACCAGTGAACTGTCGCTCTCAAGCTTATTCATGTTTTATTATCACATTACATGCCTCCCTCATCATAACCACACACACACACACACACACTCAATATCCTATTATTAAAAGAACAGTGCTCTTATCTCCTGAGAGACTTCAGTCCACTAACTTAAATCCATTACTTCCCTCCTCCTAAATCATCTTTTGTCCTCTCCCATTCTTTACGTTGCTTTGCTCTCTTTTTTTAATTCCGCTCATCCACATCAGGTGGTAAAATACTGTTTCATCAAAACCACATTAACCCGTGAAAAAGGACAAACATAAAGATTCATGGGGATTCTCTGAGCGCTGACGGGGATCAGGAGAGGTCATCCATTTCCTGGACTTTCTCCTTCTTTCTCTGCCTAGCCTCCCCAAGACAGCTAATTCAATATGCTGAAAGCAGAATGAAGCACTGCTTCCTTTTGTCAACATATTTCATTAAGTGACATTAGCAGCGCTATCAAAGAGGTGGCAGGGAGGAAATGATGGATTTGGATTAAAAAAAGAGAAAAAGTTGGAGCTGAGAGTGTTTGAAGGATAAGGCGTGATAAGGATGTAAGGACTTTTATGCGCAGTCATGGTCTCTCTTGCAAATCTTGTCGTCACCATCTTGCAAACAGAATTTACATAACTCATTTCATTTTTCATTATTCCTCTCGGAAGGGTCTTGTAATTGGATTTTTTTTCTTCTTTCAACAAGTCCAAACAATTTCTTACCCCCCACTTACCTGAAATAAGATTTGTACTGGTAAATTACATTCAGAAGTAGTCAATCTTTCTCATTTTATTCATTTAGTTATTTATTTATTTATTTTGCAACAGCTTTGTACTGCAATAAATCATAAAATGTCACTGGGCATCTTGATGTCTACTGTTGTGTCTACATGGCTGCCTAATGAACACATCTGTTCATTTGAAGACAAATGACCACTCCTGTCTAAACAAATCTTTCCCTTAATCAGCTCAACTCAAAAGGCTCAATATTCAGGCTGTTATTTTGGAACAAAAAAAACAGTTCAATCGTGTAAATGAGCTGTCCAAAATAAATTATTCCTGTCTGTGTTGAATTTTTATTTCAATTGTCAACATTTTAAAATATGTTGGGATTTTTTTCGTGTTTTCTGACCTGAGTGTTGGAGTGCCAGTGCACAGAGTGATGAATGGGCCAAATCTGATGCTTTTCACATTCATCTGCTAAAAGTACAACACTTCTACCAGTTCAGCAAATAACCCATTTCATGAGGTGGGCGTACAGCTGTGGGTCTTTGACAGGTCATATAGTTCAGAAGCCAAAGCTTGTGCCATATTTAACTGGAAAGTAAAATGTAGAAAGTTGAAGTCAGCCCCAATCTCTAATGAGAGTACGCTGGCATTGGGTTTTTGGTGAACAGAAAAATACATGTTTCCACTGACTTGACTTTGCACTCATAGATTGTGAGTTTTCAGATGTTTTCTCAATGATTTTAGCAGTATAGTCACTCACATAAACACATCAATACAAGTTATTATTAAAAGGTCTTTTTTCAGTTTTGAGATACCTTGCAACTTGAACCACACAAATTACTCAAAAACTAGACCAAAGTGCCTAAAAACAAAGATAAAATTCCCTTGTTAATTATTAACCAGACTTTGTTCCTCCAAAGACTTCTGTGTGAGAAACACTGCAGGTAAGTGTGACTCATGAGGTAATGATGTAAACAACTTGAAGCCTGGATAAAATTATAAACATGTTTTCTTGTTTTGTGGTAGAAGGGAAGAAGCATGGCCAAAATTGTCTTTGTTTTGTTTGTTTTATTCTCTGCTGGCGCCGACAAACAAGATCCAGCAGGGCTGTCAGGTGGGAGAGGCACAGTGGGGAGCTCTAATTGATCAAAAAATTTAAATGACTTGTTTTTGTGGCTGTTATTATCACAACTGCAGTATATTTTTGTGTATGTTATATATTCAATACCATGGATAACTATAAATGAATTTTGAAAAGTGCTGCAAAACTCAAAATATTTTAGCCACATTCAGAAACGATAATCTTAGAAATGGCACCTTTTAGCTCCTGAGATAAAGGAACATATTTTTGTTAGAAGGTTGCTGGTTCAATCCACAACTTGTTCAATCTGGATTTCAAAATTTGCGCAAGATTCTAATCCTCTCATTCACCCCCAGGCTGTCCTTTTCTGTGCTTCAGATAAAAGCCTTTGTTAAATAACTTTGATGTTTAAAATGTAAAATGTCCATTTTTTCTCTTCTTCAATGAAAATATTATAATCTTGAGAAGACATTGTTTCAATATTTATTTCCTAATCATAGTGTAAATTCAATTCAGACAAGTCTCCTCTTTTTGTTGCAGTGCAAGATGGAGTTCCAGAGCTGTTTGTCTGGGAAGACCATCTCAGTGAAATGTGATGGACTATGTCCCTGTTTGCCTGGTCACGAGTTCAGCCAATCATCCCACAGTCCAGAGAAGGCTGGTAAGTACTGAGTCTGATGACAGCTGTGCAATCGTGTAATTGCTTGTGTCTGTGTGTTCATTTGTCTGTAAGCATATACTGAACAGATTTTTTTTAGGCGTGACCTAAAAAAGGCGATAATTTGTTTTTAATGCTATGTCACCGGACGGGCAACTGTATGTATGAGTGTTTTGATTATGTAGGTTTTTTTGTGGGCAAAAAAAAATGTGCAGACAAGAGAAATGACAGAGGAAAATTATGTCTTTAAACCAGTTTCTAGTTTAGAAACACTTTGCCGCGACTCACCCGCCACACACAAAAACACATTTTACCAGTTTAGCCTCCAACTCTTTGGTAATTCTCAGCGGTTCCACTTTTTTTTTTTTTTTTTTGCTCCTGTCACCTCTCCTCCTTACTTGTGTTGTTTTCTTCCCATGCCTTCCTATCCACCCGGCCCCCACCCACTCTGTGACAGCTGCAGAAATTGGTGATGGATTGAGTGTGTGTCTTATTGTTTGTCATGAAAATAGGATTTCGGCAGATGGATGGAGGGATTCTGGTGGAGAAATGCAATCTAGAGGAAAGCAGCATAGAAAAGGATGAATTGTTGTTGTTTTAGGCTCTCTGTATCTCAACCAGGGGGAGTGGTTGGGGCGTTTGACTGTTTTTTGTTGTGAATCTATCTGTCTGTCTATCTACTTTTCTATTCCATCTTAGTGAGTGATTGCTGTTTCTATTTCCCAATAAAAAATACACGAAGATCTTTATTGTCTTCAAAAACGTTCTTCTTTTAGAAATCTGCTTGCTTAATTTTTTACTTCTTATGTTACTTTTACTCATGAGCTTTTTGCAACTTTTAGTTTTTAGTTAGCATTCTGTTACTTTAAGCTGAGATTTTCTGCTTTTAGCTGCCACACTGTAGCTTTTTGCTGTTAGTTTTTAGCTTACCTACGTTTGGCTAGTCTTGAAATAATTTTAGCACTTTAGCTAGTCTTTTGATATTTTCAGGTTTTATATATCTCTTTGGTTTTAAGCAACTAGCTATTTTTGCTACTAATAGCATTTCCCTAGCCTTTTGTTTCTTTTAGCTATTGTTTCACTATTATCAGTTTTAATAATGTTTGTTACTTTTAGCTTCTAGATGCTATCTTGTTACATTTAGGTAACATTTTTCCGCTTTTGTCTTATATTTTGCTACTTTTTGCTATCAAAAAGGAATGAGTTTAGCTTAATCTTCTTCAGAAAAGTCATTCAGCATTTACCATTCACACTATTTTCTCAGTAAAAGGCAATTTCTCTAGTTTACCTTAACTTGTCTGTCCTGATTATTACATGCCATGGTTCATCAGATGTGTGTAAAATAAACACGCTCTCTGGTGGTGAATTAAGCTCACTTTCATTAGTGTAACCCTAAATGATGAAAGGAAATTATTTCTAAATATTGGACTGTGTTACTTCACTTTACAGTATTAGTTCTTACTTCTTTTTGCCATTTATGCTTATCTCAGCTCATTCCCTCTGGCTCATTTGAGTGGCTCTTAACTTCTTGGTACAGCCAGTCCCAAGATCATCTGCCAGACAGCAGGTCCAAAACTTTGTACACTCAGAGGTGGCACAGATGAATCAAAGTGTGCATTTATCAAAGCTGCTGCCTGACAGAACGTCTCATTAGTTCAGCAAAGCAAATTGGCAAACAGACGGGAATAACAGTAAGTGATGGAAAAACTCAGTTTGTGTCATACTGAGTTTCTATGGAAACAGTCAAAAGATTGCAACAGTTTGATATGGGCAATAAACTCCTGTTGGGTTCACTAATATCCAAAAACACAAACTGGATTTGAACACTCATACCAGAGGTGTAAACACCTCAGTTCACGCAGTGCCTAAGCCTGAATGTGGAGTTTCAAAGCTGGTCGGGGACCTTGTGTCTCCAAAAACACTTATAGGGAATAAATAAAAACTGTTAGTCTTTGCAGTTAAATTAACAGTATGGTCACAAGTTCTTTCACAACTACAAACTGATGTGAAATGAGACCAGCAGAGTAGATTTACAAAAAAAAAAAAACATGAAAAATATTTTATTAAAAAGAAATGAAAATACAAGGTTTGTGCTTGACTGTATTGAAAAGCAATACGTGTGAAACTAGAACTCTTTGACTCATTAGTGCTGGTCTGTTTTTATACTCTTTTATCACGAATAGTACAAACATCCTGTATTTGCCTGCATCTGTGTGTCTGTCTATGAACCATGGATGTATTTCAGTGAAACTTTATCATGCAAAGTCGAGGCGCAGTAGCCAACATCCATTCCTTTTTATTTTATTTTACTTTTACACTCCTGTTTCTGATACTGAATGGATAACAGCCTAATGCACACATGTGTGAATGCTAAACTTCGACTTTAAATTCCTATGGGTATAATAGTCATCATTTAATTTAAAAAAAAAGGGTTTTCTTTCATAATTTTCAAAAAAATGCAGTAGTTTGTGATGTTAAATGACAAGAGAATACATATTTAAAAATGTATTACTTGTGGGGGGAAAAATGAGGGGTGGATTGGAAAAGTAAAACTGAAAAGTAAAAGGAATTGATGTGTAAAATCTCAGCTGTGTCGATGGTAGATGCTGTATCTTGTTATAATAAGCTGGACATGCAGAGCAAAGCTAATTAACGTAGCATCCATCTCCTCACAGCAGTGTTTAAATGACTTTGCTGAGGCCAGAAATCTCACTGGGTTCTAATCATTTGATAAAAATGATTAGAACTTATCGTTGTCATTTTCTAAAGTTAATCTGTTCAGCTGGTGGGAAAATGAATCCAGACACTCTCAGCGACTGGATTTAATAACACGGTGAAATCAGTGATATCACTGTTGACAGGCAGATGAAAACAGGAATTTTATATTCAATGTTATTACAGTTTAATCAACACTGAATCTTGCAAATCCCAGATGTTGTGGAGTCCATCAGAACTAACTTTGCTGCAACTTAGTCACTGGTGCCTAATTGGCAAAACCTGTTTAGAGTCTAATAATTAAATCAGAGTATAAACCCCTGTTTTCTAAGAATTTCTCCAGGGTTTAGATTTTTTTTTTTTATTTTGGGGCTTCATAATAAATAACAACAAGGTGTAAAAATGTGTCCTTCATTAAAAGTTGTTTTTTAACAGTCTGGCTTTAAAAAGTTCACTTTTTATTGTTTGATGCATAAAACGTCAAACTTTATACACAACTTCTTTTCCCAAAAAATAAAACTATTTCACTGTGTTCAATGAGAAGCACGAGTAGAGATGCTTCATCTTTACAATTCAAGTAACTACAAACTGATCACATTTTATCAAACAGTGTAATGTTTTGATCTATATGTGAGTGTGAGTGTGTGTGCTTGGTGGGGGGTTCAGTTTTCAAAATATCTTTTTAAACCACTGGAAAAATTACAAGGAAACTATGTGTTGAGGTAGTAGCTGGGAGTCATGCACAACACATTATCTGAGCATGACATCTTGTGCTGGTTCATGTGATCCTACCAGATTTCATTTTCAAGGTTTAAAACGACCACTCTATTATTCCTCAACATAAGAAGTTTTTTTTGTTTGTTTAAAACTGTCAAAAGGCTGCAGGCTGAATGCCTTTTTTCAGGAAATGCTGGGTCTCTAAATTCAATAAGTAAACACAAGATGAACTTGGCGAAGGTGATTTCACTCATTTGTAGCAAAACAGAAACTAAAAATAACACAGTCCACCAACATCATTATTATGTTTGTGTGTTTACAAATTTACTGCATTTGAACAAAAAAAACAGAAAAACGGAAAAATAAATTATAAACATTTGTTAATACATTTGTATAAAAATGGTGTAAACATTTTTTCTTCTGACTAAAATTGTGATAAGATGGGTTTTTTCTTCATTTTCGCCATTAAAACTGAATTTACTCATGCAGTTCACCAGTATCCACACAGTTGTGTTCCACACCTTAAACACAGTGTCACTGGTTGGGAATAAAGTGACAACAAGCAGATTTTATTGTTGGATCGCCACCGTCTCTCTTATTCTCACTCCTCTCAGTTTAAATGATATAGTTGTATTTGTTGTGGTATACAATTTTAATGAAGTGCAGGGTAAATAATGTTGTTGTTTTTTTATTTCCGAACACATAGCACTCAGTTTCAAACATCACAATTTTTAGATACCGTTTCCTCAAACACAATAACTTGTTTTTTAACTTAAAGTTAACTTAATCGTGGGAATCGTCCTAGTTCTTACACTAAACAGATCAGTTAAATTTGAAACAAAATCTAAATACCATATGATGTATGAACTTAAAACAAAAATACAGAACATGGAGCGTAATGACAAATGAAGTTATTAATCAAAAGTTAGTTGCATTTTTGGTTAATTTGCCTGTATCCTTTAGTTTTTCTTTTAATTTTCAGTAAAGGTTAGCACATGAAGATGCTGTTGGGATGTAATTTAATCCGACATCTCCTTTGTGGCAGCGGTACTGTGACTCTGAACATCAACACTTTCTCATGTTTGACGCGAGGTGGCACGAAACGATTCAGCAGGTGAGAATGTGCGAGGTGTTCTGTCAGTGCTGATTATAGTCAGGAGGGTTTTTTTTTTTAAATTAACAAGATATATTTTTGTGTCAGCTGAAAGGCATTGGAAGTTAAAAAAAACAACAACAAAAAAGATTTGGAAGAGTCTGAACAGGACAAATCCACTAAACTAAATTAGATTTTTTCCTGGCATTTGTGTGTTACAGCTCCGCGGGGAGCAAACAGGAGGACAGACTGTGCTCTCCTCTTTTCTGCCTCCACACTTCCTATCCTCTCCTAACACATGCCAGTGATGCTCAGAGATTTTTCTCAAGCGTGAGAATCGCCAAGTGTGAGAGCATTTTTAGTACATGTTACTGAGACTTATTTACCTGCTCACTTGCTCGCTTTTTGCGGCCACATTAAACACAATGTACCGCTCGCAGCGCAGCTTTTCATTTGGCAAAATCTCATCTGGTAACTCGACCACGAACTAGAAATATGATACACCATTAAATTGCTGCAACAGCATGGCTCATAAATTATGCAAGGAAAGTTGCAGTGACGGAACTGAAGCTTGTCAGCCTGCACCAATTCTACAAGACGTCGTCCTGCAGAAATATTACTATAATTCAACGCATCCTCTTGCGGTGTGATATAACATCTGTCACACATTCTATGGGTCACGTTTAGGAACAGAAACCGGGAGTCTCTGTACGTTATACCTGACAAGTTTGTCAACAGCTAACCAAATTTGATCTTTTTCTTCTTGACTAAGGTTATGAACTCCAGAAATGTTTAAAGTTAGACACTTTCCATGGGAAATAATGTGAGGTCTGAACAGGACCTCTGAGGCTTCATGCTCTGCAGTTGCTACAGTCGGACAAAGCTGTTTGTTCAGTCTCAATAAGACCTACAAGCAAGAACGGAATACTGTTTTAACAGGGGATCAAAGGTTGATGTTGAGCAAGAACTAAGTGATGTTTTGACCAAGGCATTTTACATCTATTCATGTAAATATTAGAAAATTCCATCACGTTGTTTTGCTCGAAATGGGTATTTTTGTGTTTATGTTCATGGCACAACTTGCATATCAGGCTTTAATTGTAATAAGCTACGTGATAAGAAGAAAAGGAATGTGGCAGAAATGTGTGAGAGCTGTCATCTTCCATGTTCAACAATAATTACAGTAATATTTGTAATGTATGA
The DNA here is from genome assembly GCA_034783495.1 of Millerichthys robustus. NCBI lineage: Eukaryota > Metazoa > Chordata > Actinopteri > Cyprinodontiformes > Rivulidae > Millerichthys > Millerichthys robustus. Next base: position 10,955,167 of record JAVKLF010000161.1, on the reverse strand, counting down.
AAGTTTAAAGACAACAGCAGGGAAAGGGTATCAGCCCAACAAACCCAGCAGGGACACGTTAGAAGACATCCTGTAACTGATCTGAATACAAATAAGTAATAAGACATGTCTAACTT
>JAVKLF010000161.1:10909377-10941191 GCA_034783495.1 Millerichthys robustus | reverse complement strand
ATATTTTTACAAATGCATCTTTTTTTTAAGTAGATCAATACAAATGAAGATGAGGGCAGCACCCAGAAACAGCTTGCTGGCTTTGTCCAAGCATCTGTAGCACATTACTAACTCTTGCAGCTGCCAACTCAGGGGAAACAAAACCTGGATGTTTCATTGTAATTTGATGCATTAAAATATTCCTAAATACTTTAATCACTTCATTTTTTAGATCACATGGCAATTAATTTAGTAGCTTCAGCAACACATCTATCACACAGTGTTGATTTTACCACACACACACACAATGTTATTACTGTTTCTATTTTCTTCTGCTCTCATTCTCACTTTCCTGGAGTGAGTTCCATCTTCATCACAGTAAGGGGAATGTGTGGTTATGTTTTATCCTCGGGCACTTCGTTGCTCTGTTTCATTTCTCTATTAGCTTCTTCTTTATTACCCGCAGCTGGCATTCCTGCTGGGTGGAGCCTCCCATCAACCCAAGATAATCACGGAGGAAGGTGATACACACAGGTGGGGCTCAGAATCTAATTTTTGTTTTTTGCTTTTTAAGCAAAGTTAGTTTTTTTCAATGCTGGCTCTTGTTTTTTTTTATCTTTGGAGTTTTCCACACAAGCCTAGAATTTGTGTGCTGATGATAGATTGGATTTCAGTACCTGTGAGGAAAGAATAAGTTTTAAAGGTGTTTCACCTCACCTCCAGAAGTTGGGCAGTTGAAGGTGTTTGTCTAATGACTGCTTTCTAAAAAATCTGTCTGCTGGTTCATGAGGTATTCAGCTATTAGTACAAACAAACACTGAGAGAGACACAAGCAAAAACAGTGTTGCCTCATGCCTTTGGTGGTGGGTGATAAAAGCTACACAATACAACATATTTTAGACAAACTTTAATTTCTTATTTAATGAGTCTTCCATACTTTAAGTTGCATTCATTTTATTATCTGTAGACTGTTGGATAAACTACAACCATACCCACCGTCCTGATCTCTGGATCACATTCTTATAGTCACATCATCAGCTACAATGCAAAGATCCAAAGAGTATTGTTTTTAAAGTATTGACATTTTAAATTTTTTATTGGACAATACTTCAGTAAAACCTCAGAGCTGTGTTTTGCATGTTCCAAATAACCATGCCATGTGCCAAACTGCCAAAGAAAAATGACTCAGTAGCCAAGGTGCTGCTTATTTTTCCTATGGCTTTTTTCATTCTGGCTGCAAGATCATGGACCGATTTGGACCTCCGACCTCAGAGGGATGCAATTAACTACCTGACAGAATAGAAATCCAACAGTGCTCCAGAGCCCAAGGACCAGATTTGGGGATCACTGGTCCAAAGCCTGTCTATGTAATTGGCAGAGACATTGTAATAAGTAGGGATCATCTCTCCTTAATTGGTCACAACCCACCACTTCCCCTCACACTCCTTTTCATGCTTGGCTGACACTGAAACCAGGCAGCCCATGGAGCTCTGGAACATGTCAGACTCCCTTCATGCCTCCTGAGCAGAGGATCTCTCACTTTCATATGTTAAACAAACATCAACCCTTGCTAGTTTACCTCACAACTCTTTACCACTAAAATTTTAAAGAGGTCAGTCTTTCACAAAAAAAGAAAACAGTTGCAGGATATTCAAACCAGAGCAATATTTCCTCCAGGTTTTTTTTTTCTTTCTTAATTTTATTTCTCCGATAGTTGTTGGTATATAATGTAAAGCTAACTCTACCTTGTCCGCCAGAAACTGTAATGCTGCTGTCAACAGAAACACATATAAATTTGAAACAAATTCTTTATTTTTCATGACATTCTGGTACTTTTTTAAACTCAGTGTGACACCAGTACCCTCTAGTGGTGAGCTCACAGTTTTGAGTGGAGAACTACTTAGCGGTTGCTTGAGATTTTCTCACATAAATAGATAATGAATCTTAATAAGGCATCCATCTATTATCTTGTAGAGTGTGCATGGTCTTGCAATGCAGGCATGGGTTTTCTCCAGTACAGTCCAGTTCTGGTACTCCAGTTCAACTCAAAGCCCAAAAAACCTGCATATTAGGTTAACCGGTAACTAAATTGTGCCTAGGTAAGAGTGTGAATAATTGATTGTGGTGACCCCCACTTCTTACACAGTGACTGCTGGAGATAAACACCAACTCCCCATGACTCAGAAGGTAGAGACAGGATGGATGGATAGATTCATAATGTATTTTTTCTCTTACTAAAAAAAAATACCAGAAAATTTTATTTATCAACAATATTTTGAAATATCTTTGTTTTCTGCTTTTGAAAGGGGTGGAATATCTATTTACAATTGCAAGATGTTAACCTTGTCAAGGCAACTAATTTGAACAAGTAAGGCACTTTATTCTGATAAAAAAATTTAAAAATCCCTCAAACACGTTGCATACGACTTCTTCATGTAAAGTCATGTAAAGTATTGAATGGCATTAAAATAAACTTTGGGTTTTTGCTGCAGAAAAAAGGTGCCGGGTTTAAATATTACATTATCTTTGCTGCTCTTTTGTGCTTTTTTCTTTGTCCATTTCTGGTGAATGAAATTTGCAGGCTACAGCAAGAGCGTATAATTAACAGACAACCTCTGTGTGAGTCGAGCTCTGAGCCGACCGGCGTCCCCTCTCACCAGTGGTTACTCTGAGCTGCAGCATCCACGTCCGTGATTTGGAGGAGTCTGCCACTTGCGCCTCCTTCTAGGAAGCTAGGCTTGACCGCAGGTGTGTCTGACAGCCTCCTCCTGCTTTTGTTCAGGTCTGGATCAGACAGTGAGCTGTTTTAGTAACTGGGACAAACATAAACTAGCACTTGGCCAACAAGGCGCAGGTCAGCAGTTCCTCACCTGCGATTGCAAGTAGCATCTTTCGTCTGGCTCCAAAAGTGGAGACACCCACTTCTTTCAGATCTTCATCGGACAGAGTGAGGAATGTCTGGTAGTCAATCTGGGTGAATACAGAGGTCGTATCATGATGTTCATTCATAATGCATGAACCCTCTGGCTGGAGAACAAGAATGAATGTGTTTGTTTCGGTTCTGCAGCAACATTTCCTACCCGGCCAAACTATCAGCAAGTCAGTGTGATGCTTATGCGAGTGGTGACTTCGTGCCATTTTATTTTCTTTATTTAATTCACATTTAATTTTGCACATAGCAGTCATTTAAAAACAAAGGTCTGACAAAGACCAAGAAAGTTACACAAAATATGTGACTACAGGAAACAGCATTCTTCTTTTTGTTCTGAAGATAACAGATTATATTTGGATACATTTGTCCACATGAAACCCATGTACAAAATCAACTGCCAACATTATTAATCTTTAAGATTATTTTGCCATGGATTTATAAAATCTAGTCAATTTTTTACAAAGTTTCTTAAATAAACTATAAACAAATAAACTTTTGTGTAAGTTTCCATTTCATTCCAAAATTTAACTCTGTATTAAGATACTACAAATCTGCTTCACAATAGGTTGTGCAAATTATTAGTAAAATCTAATTTCCTGATGAACAAAGACACTTTGATTAACAACGTATTAGTATGGTCTCACTTTATGTAAAATTCTTCTTACTTTTTTTGTAAGTGTTTGTCTCAGTGCGGGTGTTTTACCTCTTGTTGCTCAAACACATCGATGTATTTGATCAGTCCGAGTTGGCTAAGCAGCTCAGGCAGGTCATCTGTCATGAGGGGGGAGGGGCTCCGCTGGCTGCAGGTCGACGCCCTCCTCGACGAGCACATGCCCTCAAAGTAACTGCTGCTGACAAAGCTTTCAGCTGTGCATCAGAGGTCAGGGATTAAACGACAGCAGTCGGCGAGGGGAAAACAATCCATCTTATTTTGTTATGCTTTGAAAGCGAGTACAACTTACAGGGTTTGTCGTATCTGCCGAGCGAGGTTGTAAATGCAGGAAAGGAGGTGGTGGAAGATGAGAACGTGGGCGAAGACGGGGGGGAAGAGGAGACAGGATGCAGGGTGGATCCACGTCTGTCCCTCCAGTTTTCTGAGTTGCTGCCATTAAACATGTTTCCTGTCTGAGCAGCCCAGGACTGAACAAAGACCCCATGAGAGAAACAGTGACACCGTTAAAGAGTCACTTCTTTTTACTATCACCCTCCTTTGAGTATAGCATCACACATATTATGTACCACAATAAATTGTGCATAATGTTAATTTCAGTTTGTCCAAAATGGTTACAGCCCATTCCTCAACATGAGATGATCTTGGTCTAAAATTCAGGCCACCTCTCATTTTGTCTCCTCACTATATGTGATAAATGTGCAAGACAAATGCTGCATCTGCTCACAAACTCCTTGTGGAAGTATATTTTGTGTGAAGTCTGGGCAGCCGGAGAAAAGGCGACCAAAATATTCTAAAGTGCCAGAAAGATTAGCTAAAACAGGTCAGGTAAACAGGTTGCTGTGTTGACCGTCTTGATGGTATCGGATCCAAGGTAATTGAGCGTGCAAATTGTCAGCGCTTACCACACAGAGAGATAAATGCTGCAAACTGAGAGGGTGGTAGCAATAAATGAGGCTGCAGTGCAGACAAACAAGAGAGACAAAAAACATTTGCCTCAAGTGCATGTACAACAAAACTCAATCAGCTACTGCAGTGTCTGACTGTAAGAAAGGTCACCTCCTGCATTTAACTGAGTAGATGTCTAAGCCTCAACACTGGAATAACACTACAGTTATTATTATGTTTCAGTTAGCAACTAATTGCTTAGCATTGATGCAGCGAGTAGCATCTCATTCTGGAAACAACCAACTCAGAACAAACATCCAATGGCTGTGAAAATGCTGTTACTGTAATTCAGATGACATAAACACATCAAACAAATAAAGTTAAGAAAAGTGGTGAAACTGCAAAAATTAGGTCAGAAAATGCCCACTGGAATCGTCATTCCAGAAGTAGAAATGGTACTTTGGGAATCATAATTCACTTAAAGGTTTAATAAAAACACAAAACAATTGAACTATCACTCCCCTCTTTGCATGTCAGTATGTTAAAGAAAAATCTTGTGTAGTCTGTTAATGCTAAGAGTATGTGGTGTGAATGTCTCTAAGCTACAAACACTCTAGGTTTTAGCTCAATGTCTGTAAAATTGACTGAATTGTACACTGATAAAAATGTTCCGCCTATCTACTTAAAAAAATGTATGCAAGTATTTGCTCAATTTTTTTATGTTGATCAAATAAGATTTTTTTTTCAAGGACTGTAAACTAAAAAAAACTTGTTGAAAGTACTTTGAACAAAAAAATCTTGTTGGATCAACATAAAAATATTATGCAAATAATTATTGCAAATAATGAAGTGCTCCAATTTACCCAAATAGCAACTTTAACATTTTCCTATTTATCAAATGTTGCAGTAGACTTGTTTGCACCTGCTGCTGGGTATTGCTGGTGCTGAGGTAAGGTTTGTAGCTGCGCCGGCTGATGTTGCGGAGCTCCTTGACCGCCACAGCTGGCATGGACTTGGAAAAGCCGAGGCCACTCCAGGTGTCGGTGGGCGTCCGGACCTCAGTGACCACAGGCTTCCTCTGCATGGCTGACCGCACCACATCAGAAATATTTAAAGAAGGAGACATACAGTAAATAGACTACCAGGCTTGAGACACATGACAACAGACATCTGTTAACCTTGTAATTTAGGCACAGTATACTGTTTTAATCCTTAACTGAAATTTAAATAAGTAAATTATTAGGAAATATTTGAATGTGACAATTGCAAAATGTGCAGTTTCAGGAAAAATCACATGTTGATATTATTAGACTTCACATCGGTCATGAAAGTGATTTGTGGTTATTCATGTCCTCTTTAGGATTCTGAATTACCCAAGCTGGGTTCACCTGTTAAATAATGAAAGCACGGTCTTACCTCTTGCCAGCATGTGTCCTTTCTTTATAAAACTCAGACTGCCAAGACTCACACCAGGGACAAACCCTGGGTCTCCTCAATATGTAACGATGTGATAAAACTGGCAACAGTACTCCACACAGAGTGCAAAATAAACAGGATTATTACTAGTGGGGTTGTCGTTTGTGTCTGCACGTGTGCGCATGTGTGAGCGAGTGCTCCATTCATACATTGGCATATGGGCCTCCTAATGACTGTGAGGCAGATGGCCCATTCAAACTGCTAATTCATAATCCCATAAAACAACACTGAGGGAATTTGGTGACATTTGGCTGCAGATCGCCTCCGTATTTCTCATTCGGCATGATGGATGAGGCAGCGGTTATTGCGTGTGTTTCTCTGCACGTGTGTGAGGCTGGGGACTGGATCCACATGCACAGTGTCTGCATTGTCTATCTGCCCCATGTGAATTAGCTGGGAGTGCCTGTGCCTCTTTATTATAACTTTGGCACAGAGAAGACCATAAGCAGGTCCCCTTCATCAGCTGTCTTGGCAGAGGGCTGCACTGAAATGAGCCTACTCCATCAAATCCCTGCCTCTGATATTGGTGTGTTGCTACTGCATTATTCTTGAATAAACCATAGAAAGCTTTGTTATGCTGCTTGCCTAAAGGGGTATTTCAGATCTTCTGAACTGATGCTCTGTGGAGAAGTTATAAATTGTTTTACAAAGCTGTTTGAACCTCAGTTTGGAGAAACAAACCAATTGTAGAATGGATTTTAACTGCTCTCCTCTTAAAATAACTTAGGTCTCAAAAGTTTTAGACACCTTTACATTACTGACAGTTTCAAATTAAAAACTTATTCCGAATCCAATTTGAGTTTATAGGACTTTTGCAGTCTAATTCAAAAACAGCCTTTTTTTTTAAGTGATTTAATCAAATTGACTGTCAAATCATTTTTTTACAATATAGCTTCATATCTTTATGGATCTATACCCAAAGCACAACATGAAATAATAAACATTTAGGAGCACTAACCTCTGGTGGCCAGCAGTTTCTTCTTCTCATAGTCATAATCCTACAAACAGCAAATAGCAAAGGTAAATAATGAATGAAATTGATTTCCCGCCCCCTTTGGATGCCCCTGAATACACAAAGCAGCCACTTATTTTACAGCACAAACAAATACACGCATGCAACACACATGACTCTGCTGCTGTGGCAGTAAACGTATTAATCCACCTTGTCGTAACCTTTGAAGGAGAAATGACAAACAAGAGCGGAAAGAAAACACAAAACACACAAAAGTCGATTCTCAAAAACCTAATTCCACAGTGGTCAGGGATGTGAATCAATACACTACATAACAGCATGAATGAAAAGCTGCTTTCAGTATGACTCGTCAGCTTCCTGTTGACATTAAAAGGAACAAAAGTGGAGCTCGTCTCTTGTTATTCTCATTCATACTCTGTGCCACTGGGCTGACAGAGATTTGCTTGTTTGTCAACCGAGAATCGCTCATTCGAACTGCTGTTGAAAACAGGCGAAAAAAAACAAAGGCCCGAGCTTTTTCTCACCTCTGCCTTGGATGAATCAGCAGGATGATTTTGAGCCAGATCTCTCCTCAGGCTGTTCCTCCGCTCACTCCTCCCTCCCTCCACCTCTGTGTTCAGCAACCTGGCACATCCAGGAGACACAGAAAAAACGAAAATAAGATTTAAAGAATGAGAAAGGGCAGGGTTAGGTTTAGGGTCAGGGGTCAGTGTTAGGTTGTAGAAATTAATGGAAGTGGGTGGGTGTCTGGGGTGGGCAGATAATATTAATCATGCTGCAGTGGATAAAATATCTGTTCACTATAATGACTCATCGCCCATCTGGATGTAACGTCTTGGTCTCCATAAGGTCGACCATTTACTCACTAATTTATGGCTCTGCTTCTTATGTTGATTACAGTTACAGTTTATTTCATGTGGTTTATTTGTTTATTTATTGAGGAATTTCTAAAGCAGAAATTAGCTTAACATCTGTGATTGTTTACCTGTACATTAGCGTCTGTCCCGTCGAGTGACGTCTGCCCCGACTGAATATCTTAGCGGTTTCTGGACCTTGCAGACTCCCCCTCCGACTGCTCAACCCCACATTGCCGATGCTGTCGTTCACCTCAGACGGTGACATCACCACGACCTCAGAGTTCTCATCCTCTGATTGGCCAGATTGGTACTCATTTTCAGGGATCTGGGGGTAAAAAGAGCAGAAAACAGTTTAGGGCTTTCCTTTCCTTTCTCTTTTTTTTTGCATTTTGAACACATCAACAGCAAAGCACCTTCTCCAGCGGCCAGCTGTCTGTTCTGTTCAGGCCTGTCCTGCCTTCTTCTACAGGAGAAGTTAGGCCTGGAGGAGGTGAGGGGTGGAGCTTGGTACCAGTTAGCACCTCTGTTACAGTAGGTGCAGAACCTGATCATCAAGAGGACAAATGAGATATAAACAACTTTATTGTAGACAAAAAAAATTCCACAAAAAAAGTCCTTTTTTATGTTTTACAGAAACAAACTATAGCGTAAACTTCACCTGTGAAATTGTTTATTTTCACACGTGGAAACAGTTAATTCAATTTCGACTTAAACTGACATGAAAAAAGGAAATGATATTGTTTCCAGACATTTGAAGTTTACCCTGTTCAGAGAGACGGAGCTGCTGCAGCAACATGTTGAGCCAGTAGTTGGTCAGTCCCGTGCCAGGAATCATGAGGTCAGGGTTCAATGTGGAGATCTCGGCAGTCTCACAAGCGTCAAGCCCCAGGAGGAGACGACGGGCCTCATAAAGGCAGGGGATGTTCCTTTCTAAACCCTTCACCACCACTGACTGATAAATATACATCAACAAAAAAGACTTCCATTAGTATTCAAGCCACAGCAGCACATGCATAATACCTTAAGTCCACATATAAAATGAAAGGAATTATTGTCATCCAAGAGAGTATAATAAGCAAATATGAACTTCTAAGCCTGGTGTTGGACTGAATGTAAGCTGCAAATACAAAAGATAGGATCGACAGCCAACATACCACTTTTTTTGTTCATTCTTTTTGTTTCTTTCTTTTTGTGAGAAGCCTGCAATAAAAATTTTCAAAAAGTAGCAGATTTATGTGAATAACATTCACCTTGCTGGTCTGTTTCACTTTGGGTTTGACACTAATGAAGACTCCCAGGTTTTGCATCATCTGAGCCAGTTTACAAGGATCTGCCTCCCCGTCTTCACGCATGTCAAACATCAAACACACTGGCAAACAGTCCTGGATGTTGTGCACACACAATCAGAGAGGGAATGGAAACGAGGTAAAACAATACAATTTTGCAAAAGCAAACTAAAGATAGCATATATACAATACATGTCATAGTATAGCTTCAGAATTGTGTTATGAATGAGCAAATGAATAAGGACCTGTATAATCTCTTCTTTTTTTTGGCAACTAAACCAAACGCAAATGCTTTAATGTACCATGAGCTGCTGCCGAGCCAGACACACCCCCTCAGGACTTCCCTGGATGAGCAGTGAGGGGGGATTCTGAGGAGCACTGAGGTCTGGCAGGACGATCTGGGCCTGAGTCTTGTGCATGACACTCAGGAAGTGGGCTCCATTCTGTCCCAGCAGGAAGAGATGTTGCTGAGCGGTGACGTCCAGCTGGCTGCTTACCACGCCACCCGTAGCCTCTGACCCGAGCAGGAGCTCCATCAGGACGCAGGTCGCCTTCTGTCAGGTGGGGATGTAAACATACCTGTTACAACATGACGCAGGATTTCTAGGCTAGAATTTCAGATCAATTATAAATCCGCTGAACCTTGACAGCAGGTGCGTTGCCCTGCAGCCCCCAGACTGTGCAGGAGCTCCCGTAAAAGGAAGGTTGAGCTTGAGGCAGCGGAGGCACGGCCCTGAAGCTCACATTGACCCCCAGAGGCTGTACCACCTGCTGGATGAGCAGGGAGCCAGCATCCGGCAAAGCCTGGGGCACCAAGCTGACTGGCAGGTCAAAGGTCAGTGACAGTGGCTGGAGGTCCTTAAAGTGCGATGAGAAATGAACATTTATGATAAGACACCGCAGGAAGAGGTCAGGAGGACAACAAATTAAGCAAGACGACAGCATGTGACATTTTGACAAATTAAGCAGTATGTTTTTGTTCCTGTCGTGTCATTGATCGCTGTATTGATCTTTGGATCTAACAGGTGTAAAGAATTGAGTGTTGAGACAAATAAAGTCACCGTGCAGATTGACCACTCACTCTTATCCTCCTCCGGGCTTCCTCGACCCCTCCTATAGGCCCAGCAATAGAGACCTGAGGAATTAAATGGAACAAAAAATAGAACAGAATTTCTGTCCAGACATATACGTAAGAAATGTTTCCTTTAATTGTGACTTTGCTTCGACCTGGTTGCTTTTGTCTCCACCAGCGTTGTGGCGATTAGAGTCAGGGAAGTGGATGTGACAGGACGTGACCTCCATCACCTTTTTGATGTTCCCACCGCCTTTTCCGATGACGTGGGAGTGCTCTGTGTAGGCCACGTCCATTTTCAGAGTCACTTTGTTAACCTGGCGTTAAGATGCATTCTTGGGTGTTAAACAATATAAAACTTTTTGGTGATTTTTATGTCAGCCTATGCATTTTTGTGGGTGTTGGAACACATGTAATGGCATTCTTTCATTTGTGCTTTGCTGAAAATTTTCACCTTGGTTTCCAGGACTTCTAGTATCTTCTTTTTGGCTTCCAAAACATTGGCTCTCTTCCCTTCCACCTTTACATGTGGATCTAGATGTTAAACATGGATATCAGTATCAAATATCTGTATAATTATTCAGTCAAGTAAATTTGTCCGTGTGAAAATGTGTAGACCATGTGAGGGTGTTGGTACTCATTGACAATAAGAAGCAGAGAGCGTGTCCCAATTATTGAGGGATTACACTTCTCAGCCTCTCCAGGAAAGCTGTGGAGCAGCTGCTCCTCCACATCAAAAAGAGTCAGCTAAAGTGGTTTGGGCATCTTATTAGAATGCCTTGCCAGTTTTTATGCAAGTTACATTGAGAAAAAAAGACCAGAGCAATTTAAAACTCTCTTAGGGGGAGATGTATTTTTATTTCTGGCTTGTATCACTTGGGATCCCCTGAAGGCGCTGGAATATGTAGCTAGGGAGACGGTCTCTTACTTGAGCTTCTTGACTCTGGCTCGGACTGTGACTATTTGTTGTTGTTTTTTTTAATTATGAATTAATAGAGGAGGGGAAAGGAGGTTTTGTTTAGAATAAAGTACATTTTTCACCTTTTTTCGATTTGGCTCCTATTTTCAGCTTGGATGGCCATTTCACCTGAGTTTTAGTTTCTCTCATTACCTGCCAAAGAAACAGAACAGGTGCTGTCATTGTATGCAAAGTCAGAACACAGACAGCCAAACACACAAGAATACAATGCTTCATTTGCATTTTAAAACCTGCAATTATCACCTGTATGCAAAAATTAGCAATGACTTCATGCAGACTTTGAAACAAATACTGAAGTTGTTTTCACTGATCTGTGAGCTAAATTTAAACCTGGGGACTTTTAGCACCATGGTTACCACAGAGGGGAGAAGATGAGTTTTCTTTGTTCACTTATCTTTGAGTTAACCCATAAAACAAAATGCTTGACTCACTCTCTCGAAAAACTCTTCTCCCGTCTCTCCGTCTCCTAGTTTAGGAGCTGAAAGAAATGGAGAAGGAGAACAAAACAGACAAAATCTCAAATCTGTAGATATAATTAAAGATAGATTTATCTGCAGAGGCTGTGTTGGTCAGCAGCTTTCGTTGTTCCGTTCACAGCACAAGTTTTCAGCACAAAACACATCTGTGTAAACCTTCACACGTTCAGTGTTGACTCGGCTGAAATTGTCCAAGCAAGTAAAACAAGAGGTTGCGTGAAACATAAAGAAATTTAAAAGGCCATTGCTCCATGGTGACATTTACAGGGTTTGGAGGGGAGTGGGAGGAGTTGGGGGTGTTTGGGATCCCCCCCCCCCCCCCCCCCCGCCCAATCTCCTTTCCTCGTCATCACTATGGGTTACGCTGGCCAGAGCAGTGGAATGGGAAGAGAACAGTGTGAGGTGGAGCGAAAAAGAAGGAGGTGGTTTGGGAAGACGACCACAAATTAGGCTTGAGACAGCCGTGGCATTTGCTGACGCAAAATCCTTCCCACTCAACAAAAAATTAAAACAATTATCATATAGCTCAACTCAAAAGCAGGAAGCAGCTTAAACATTTAGCCTTCTTTGAAGGCATGCATCTCGCCAGCCACTTTTGGTGCCAGTTTTAAACTAAATGACTTTTGAGTAGATTTTGTGAGTGACTCTCAGCTGCTACCACACAAAAATTTAGCTCATTATTTGTTAAATTGGCTGATTTATACGTTTGTCAGAGTTTCATTAAAATCCATGCAGCTTATGAGCTAATTTGGTAACAGTCAAACACACACACACACACATGGGCAAAAACAGTATTGTCAGGTTTTGCCTTCAACACTTCAATTTTAGCCAAATGTCAGCAGTATAGCACACAGTCACATAATTTGTCCAGTGACACAAGGGAGGCAGTTGTCATAAACCTGCCAGGCGGTGATAACTAACAGAGGCAGTTACCTCTGCTTTCCAGACAGAAGGGATAAAAGGACTTCTGAATGCATAATCCGCTGCGGGTCGTAAATCACGACACTGCAGCGACAAAAGTTTAATGTATAGCAGCTACTGATGGGAAGAGCAAAGGTGCAGACAGCTGGAGGCCCTGACAGAGGCTGGTTCAGGTGATGACAAAGGTCACCAGCACGCACATCAGAGAGAACAAGTTGTTGAAAATGTGGCCTGAAAGGCCAAAGAAATTATGATAAAGATGCCACCAAAACCACCTCACTCACCATACAGCATGGTTTCAAGTTTCTTCCTGTCAATCCTGAACCTCTCTTCCACCCACTCTGGATCTAAGCTCTGCCCCACAGCAGCCGTTCCTCCTTCCTTCTCCTCGTCCTCATCCTCCTTCTCCTCTCTGGGCTCAGTCTTTGCTGATGAGACGGGTTCTACGTTAGTTTCCAAATCAGGCTGCTGGGGTGCTGTGGTGGCCAAAGAGACCGGAGAGCTCTTCTCCATGATGTCCATAGGCAGGACTGAGCCCTCGTCAGTGTTTGTGTGTGTGAGAGAAGAATGTTTGTGCATGTGTGTGTCCAAGGAGACCAACAGAGAGAGAAAACCAGAAAAGGTGGTGGGGAGGGGGACAAGAAACACCCTCCACCAGTTCCTTTTCTTTAAATCCCCCTCTGCCTCCTTACACTCAATTTAGTGCACAAATCTCAGTCCTTCTTTCTTCCTTTAAATCCTTTTGAGACTGGAAGGATTTGCTGCTCTGGATTTCACTGCAAGGATGCTTAGGATCAGCCACTTTTCCAACAATGTCTGCTCCATCCCAGTGACTCCAGAGAGACTGAAGAGAATCAACAACTTGAGTGACTTTTCCCTGAGCAAACCCCAGCTAATCTTCAGTTCAACATCTACAGATGATCCGCAAAGAAAAGTGGAGCATCGTGAAGAGACGGGATAACACATCCCAACAAGTCACACACACACACACACATACACAACATGGAAACCAGCTTCACAGCAAGCACACACAGCTAACAAAACAACCAGGTCATCCAGTCATTCACCGCACCGCTGCTCTGACTTTTCTCCTCTTAAATGAGACGCAGAAGGTTTCAGATTCCAGAGGTTCAGCTGAAGGGGATCAAAGGGGGCTAAATGGTGCAAAATAACAGAGAGCAGGGAGAGATAAATGCTCATTGAAAAACATTTTGAAAAAAATGTTTATAGAATAATTTCAAGCAGCTAGTACAACCTCAAGTCCTTGTGGTAAATCTGTAAGTGTATATTTTTCTTTTAAAAGTTTCTCCAGTTTTTCTTGGCTAAATTGATCATTTTTAGGTTGGCTTCAGTGGACAGTAATTTTGAAGTTTTTCTAAATTTATTTTTTTCCCACATAAACAGCAGTCAAATTGGTGTAAATGTTGTCTGTAATTGTATATGTTGCAGCTGGAATGTCCCTGTTGGATATGTATTCTGATCATATAGTGCTTTTTTTTCGTGACTACTAATATACTGCATATCTACAGTATTTAAATATATCTACAATATTAGTGAATCAGGGAAAAGTCACACACAGTCCACAAGTTATAATTAACAGTGATTTTGGGGGGAAATGTTTAGAAAAAATAAAATAAACAAAATTATTTGGTTTTAGATTTGTAAAAGTTGTACTCTTAAGTGCAGAGTGAAACAAAAATAAAACCAAACTCAGTCAGATCTGATGTTTTCAGCTCAGCTCTTCTCCATATCAGTAGAATCATTTGGCAGTGCTGAAATCCTGCTGCAGGCTGTTTGATAGCTGTGTTACCATGGCAACTGGGCAAGGAGGAAATTATTCCAAGTTTGACCTGACTTCACAACAACAGATCTCCTTCTTTGAGCCACCCCACACTTTGTCCCGTTTGACTAGAAAAGTCTGCAGTTCCAGTAAGGAGTTGTGCGTCACACGTTTGATGAACAGGGAGGGCAAAGAAAAGACAAACCATCCTGCGGAGTGATTTGTGAGCCACAAAAAGCTTTGGTAAATCAACTCCTTGAATCCATGAATGAATCAGACCAGGACCACCTCCTCTCTGCCCAGTTCACCAACTCTGTCTTGTGCCCTCAATCTGTGAGCATGGTGCCTTTAGAAACACAAAGTTTAAGAAATAGACACTGAATTAAACCCTTTTCATGGGATGAGAGAGTTTTTAATTAGGTATGACAACTTGCCAGAGAAAAGAAAATAATGATGACATAGGCACAACATCGAAAAGGTCAGAGTTAGTTTAAAAGTCATAAAATGGTGTCTTAGCAACAAGAACGGGAGTCCAAGAGACAAAAAGTTATTAGCTGAAATGTTTGCGACAGTAGATGATAGTCAGAAATCTGATTAGATACCCTAGGCTACATCTTTCATTTTCTGGATTTTATTTATTTACAATAAAATCTTTTAGTGACATATACTGTACTTTATTATTTTGTCCATCTGTCTAAGGTTTTTATTTGTATCATACTTCTTTGTCCAGTGTGTCTGTATCTGCGCGAATGTGTGAACTATGATTAACGCAAACTGCGCAATCTCATGTTAATAGTTGGCCTAGTGTGAGAGAGGACAGAGTCGTCACTGGTTATTATTGAGACTGCAAATCCCTCTACCACCAGCAGGTGGTGCAGTAATACCACCTGGCATGCGTCTGACTATCTGACAGGCTGTTGCGTCACCTGATCTACTTCCGGTTTGTTCTTCTTACAACATAACGCGTGACAACTTTTTTTTTTTTATTAACTCCCTTCAGTCGATTGTTTTGAAGGGGAACCAGCAACAAGAACCGGCTGCCGGTGTGTTTGGCAATCTTTTAAACATGGATTTTCGACGGAAACCGTAGTTAAATCTGCCGCAGAGGACGAAGAATGTGGAGAGTTCAAGGTTTCGTTGGGAGAGGTGAGAGAAATTATGACATTGACACTTGAGGGGTGAAAGTATATCATATCAACCTGACGTTATACTAGGCCTATGTTTTATCTAATAATTCTGGACTGAACAATATTCTTTATGGTTTCTAAGCCGTGTGTAGAAGTTAGCTTAATTAGCCTAAAGGTGATTTCTGACTGGACGGACAGGTTTCAGAGGACAGCTCCTGACTTCTTGCTTGAGTCTGTTTTCTTTGCGGGATAAACAACCTAAGAGGTTTGTTTCTTTGCCCGTTGTTTTGTCATTGCCTCGTAAATCTGCCTTACAGTTTAAAATGTCGATAAAAAACAACATAAACCTGCACCAGGCCTGTTAGTTTTAGTTGTTTGGCACTTAATGAAATCTATTATCATTATCATTACCAACTGTTGTTATTCGGTCATTCATTTATTCATTCATTTTTCCAAGCGCGACCTTGGAAAAAACAAATAGATTATGTAACAACAACAAAAACTATAGGTATTTAGCATAAACAACTAACAACCAAACTATGTTCCAAAGACAGATTATTCAAGTGTAATGATTTATAAGTTTTCAGTGTTTGTTTGAATTAACGTGTAGCCTTTCTAACTAAGTAAATAAACTGAGATTCCTGTTTGAGACAAGTCTTTGACATTTTGAAGATAGATGGATCTTTATGTGGAACTTTTTTTTTCTTCCTGCCACCTCTCAGTTCTGCATCGATACCATGGCAGCAACTCCTTGCGATTGCCACCGAACCCACATGTGGAGGACGAGGTCATCAACAGTTCTGCCACACTCTCCACGACTCGACACCCACTTGACAACAGGTACTTTTAACACACATTTTTTATTTATTTTTTTGGTTTTGTTTGTCACTTTGGCAAGGTCGGAGCATCAAGTTCATTGTAAGAAGAGCACTTTGAACATTTGTTTTGTGTTTCTGAAGCTGCTGTCCATATTTACCTTTTGATAAAAAGAGAATTTTATGATGAAGGTTAAACCTCAAACAGGAACCTCCTCCCTGTTCTTTTACCTTCTTTTTGAACCTGTTTTGTCCTCGCTGGATTTTCAGCTGCTTGCATCATCCAGCAGCATCTGCAAGTGTGTTTGTGTGTGTGCATCAAGAGTGATGAACAAAAACACATCTATGTAACTTAAACGGATTATTATTTGGTATTGCATTTGAGTGTAAATATTAAAAAGATGATTAGTTGTTGGGCTTTTATGTGCCATTTTTATTGCAGATCTAAGGAGGATGACGGGGAGAGGAGGAACAAGCAGAGGACCTTTCAGTTTGGGTATACTGGGCTTCCACGTTACACAGCTCTGGATGCTGTGGGATGGGTAGGTTTTAGTTATTAAAATATGAATATGTAACCAATAATTCATTCATCTATTTATGCAGTATTGTCTTTCAGATGTCATTGGCTTATCACGTTTTGTCGTGCAATTGTTTTTGAACATCAATGTCAGAAAGCTGTACTCCGAGGGATTGAACAGTTTAGGCAAATTCAACAAATATTGCCTCTTAGTTCATCTTTTATACGATATCAACATTCAGAACAAGCTGTTACTGCAGTCGATACTTTAAAACCACCTGTTCTTTTCTGCAGGTTATTATTTTGCCATAATTCTGCTTAAACCAAGTCACTACTGATTTATCAGTTTTATTCAGTTTCCTTAAAAACCAGAATATAGTGCATGATGTTTAAAAAACAACACTTAAACTGGTAAATTCACTCCATTGGATGTAAAGATTTATTATAATATATTATATTATTATAACCTCAGAGTTTTAGTTCTACATGTGACACATTAACTGTTCATTGCTGACATGCAGAATGTCCTTACAGAGAGTGGCACATATGGAGTGACGTTGTGATTATCATGCTTGTATGTCTCCACAGGGAGCGGTTACGGTGCTGTTCATGCAGGTCTGCAGAAGGGTCCACGCCACATTCTCTTCAAGCTCTGAGCCTAGTCCCAGTCCTGGACCACCGACTACTCCCTCAGCTGTGCACAAGTGTGGATACCGGATCCTGCTGGAGATATGTAAGCTTCTCTGGCATTACCCATCGTGCACCCTTGGGAACCGAACTGCTTTCATGTTATCAAATGAAACTCAAAGCAAAGAGTGGCTTTGCACATTTTGCATCCCATTTCTTTTATTTTTTGTGACTAAAATCCTGACACTGTTCTGGTGCTTCTGTCTGTTGTCTGCAGTATCGAGGAGTGATGTCCTGCCCAGAAGAAGAAATGTGTTGTGCCTGCAGGCCGTGCCTGAAAGACAGAACCAGGATCACTCTCTGTCAACAAGCAGCAGCGGAAGTGAACCTCAGCATCTGATTTCTGACAGTTCCATCTCTGACCACCAGGGGGAGTTCTACTTCGTGAATGGTTGGTTCTGTACCTCATACTATCTTGTATTTTTTAACACATCGTTTGCCGGAGTGTGAAAGTTTGTCATTTTATGTCCCTGTCACATAGAAGAATCACCTTTATACGAGCCTTGTCCTCTGCAAAACCATGCCAACCAAAACACCACTGAGAAGAAAGATGATCTGGTAAAAGTCTGCCTTCAA
Organism: Millerichthys robustus; assembly: GCA_034783495.1. Taxonomy (NCBI): domain Eukaryota; kingdom Metazoa; phylum Chordata; class Actinopteri; order Cyprinodontiformes; family Rivulidae; genus Millerichthys; species Millerichthys robustus. The sequence continues at coordinate 10,923,180 of JAVKLF010000161.1, read as the reverse complement.
TTTATCTCTTTTATTTTAATCTACATCAAGACTTTACTAAATGTTTTTGTTCACTTTTGTGGTTCTAGCAAGCATCAAATGAAGACAGGCTAGCAGAAGCAGCTCTTAACCTCGGACATGTGGGAGACAGCAGCGTTCCTGTTATCCTTAACATCATTGGTAAGAATTAACTGACAAAACTACTTGAGAATATTGCATAAGCAGTTCACAGACCTTTGTGCATTTTGTGTCATAACGAAATGCCTTTTTTTTCCTGTTTTAGCCTGTTGATTTTCCTGTGTGTCCAACAGGTTTAGAAAGTGCCAAGAGTGAGAAATATGAGGAAGCTTTTACCTGTTTTCTGGCTGCAGCTCAGCAGGGTTACAACAAAGCGCAGTTCAACACAGGTGTGTGCTACGAGAAAGGAAGAGGGGTCAGGAAGCACAAAGCAAAGGTAAGATTTTAGATGTTTTTGGATGTTTGTTAACTTTGACTAACCTATTAATGAACATGATCTGCTGATGACTGCAGCACAGAAATGTATATAAAAAGCAAGTCCAGTATGTTAAGAGGGCATTGAGTTGAGTGGATTCAGTGTATGTGAAAGTCATGAACATTTACAAGGTCATATAATTGAAAACAATTTTCTATTTGGGACTTATTAGATATTATGATGTGTTTTTCTTAGACTGGTCTAAAATATACTTATTTTTTCCTTAGTGACATTATTTACAGTTTTCTGAATACATTCAACATTTTTGTACGTTATTTTTATTTTTACATTTTTTACATGTAAAAAGACAGAACAATCGAAACAAATTCTAGATCTTTTTAACACATTGCTCTTCTGTTGCTGCCAACACTTACTTTACCTCATATGAATGTACAAATTATTGTTTAACAGTTTTCTTATTCTAAGCATATTTGTCTTTTAACTTCATTATTTTTAATAGTCACTTTATTTTCTCTCCAAGGCTTTGTATTATTACAAGCTGGCAGCATCTGGTGGCCACAAACAAGCTCAGTATCGTCTTGCAAAGCTGCTTTTGGCCAGCAGGGGGCAGCAGAGTGTGGAAGAGTTAAACACAGCTATTAACTTACTGGAAGAAGCTTCTAAAGCTGGACTCATAAAGGTACGAAACATAACGGCGTTCTTTAAATGCTTCAAGCTTTTCAGAACACATCTTTGCATCTCTAATGCACATTTATGCAAACTATTTATAAATATTTAATTACTAACATCAATTCCTTATTACTCTTAAAGTAATTTTAGGTGTATTTTTGTATTCTTAGCATTTAAATATGACATTTTTAAGTCAAGGAAGCAAAGACGAGATTAATTAAAACATGCATATATATATATATACATACATACAGTACATACTTACACGCACAAATAAACTAAATAAAATAATGGAACAAAGATCAGATTTCTTGTGTCCTCTTGGAAACCTCTGTAAACTAATGCTGTTTTATAAATAATAGCTCTTACACATAATTATCTATCTAATTCATTGTCAATATGAATAAAATCATCAACTTAAAATAAATTTAGATAGGGTTTTTTTTGTCAATTTTGGATTGTTCAGATTTAAAACATTACACCTGGAGTGGTTTGTTCTGTAAACCCTTTACTTATATTTATTTTCTCCTTAAGAATCCATGGTTCTAAAGTGATTTTAAAGTTGTCTCATTAAATTCTAACATTTATTTCTCCTGTTCAGGCTCAGGTTTGCCTGGCCTCGTTGTACTCTCGGGATCCAGTGAGAAATAGGTGCAAGTCCTTTGAATACCTGAAGATGGCAGCAGAGAGCGGGGTGAGTCTTCTAGAGCCTTCCAAGACTCTGAGACTAAATTAGAGTATTTGATTCGAGTTTGCTATAGCAATGAATCTTTGCACAGAGAGTGTTGTAGACCCAAACACTGTGTTCGTTTCTGTGCTCAGGACGACACTGCCATGTTCTTCTTGGGACAGTGTTATGAAAGCGGATTTGGCACGCAGCAGAATTTGAGGGCAGCTGTTAAATTTTACAACAAAGCCACACAAGCAGGCAACAAGCAGGCAAAGAGCTTACTGACATCACTTTGTGATATATACAGTAAAGGTAAGGAAGTACACGTGCACATTCATGTTTGTTCTTATATTTTGTTTATTTGTTGGTATTTGAGTGAGCAACAGTAATATTTTAAATCTGTTTTCTGATACTTTGCAGCAGAAGATGCAGTGTTGCGCTCCATTCGTTCATCTCCGTGCTTCTCCATGGCAGAAACTCTCGGCCAGCAGCCACCGTCATCTCTGACCGCTCACGTCCCATCCTCTGCTGGTCATCCCGCTACTCTTCCTCACTCTTGGAGCACCGGGTCCTTGTCGTCATTCTCTACTCCTCTTCACCTCTTTCCCCCTATCACTGAGAGCAAACCGTGCCAGTGGACTGTAGGGGTAGGATAAAGCCAGAACAAGCCAAACAGTTTGTAAAAGGAATGTATTTCAAAGTGTGGGCATAGTTTTGCCAAAAGAAAAAGGTCAGTGTTTTAAGTGTGTACATATTGTGAAGTCCAGAAAAGTGTTAATAGGTTTTATATGTGGTTGCAGGCCAAAAATATAGTTTTATATGTCTAAGAGAGAGGGTTAGCAAGAGAATCTGTGAAAAAATGGAGGGAGTTTTCAGTCATTTGATTTTAAAGATGGCATTTTTTTATCAGGTCTTTGTTATGGTGAAAAATAGTCTTTGTGCCTTTTATTGCATTTTTCACCTTCTGCACTTGTTAAAACAATTAAGAACTACCTTCAGACTTTTGGCATCCACCAGCTGGGATGCTAAGATTATTTCAACATTTCAAATGTTTGTGATAAGTTGCCAATTTCAAAATTGCTACATGTTTTATCATCCAACCTGCTAAACAGACATGCTAATGTGAATCATGATGCATTGAGAGGAGGTTGTTACTGTTAAACGCACATTAAAAATAATGAATAAACTAATAAAGCTCCTCAGTATCTTTGTCGTTTGTGTGAAAACTTACTCGGAACAATGACTTGTTTAGCTGGATGTAAAATAGTGGAGATGCAATATTTAATGAAACTGGACAGTGCATAAATAACCTTTTTCCTATTCACTTTCAATTTCTTATCTCATTTTGAACTAAAACGTGCAAATTACACACAAATACACACAGCTTGATCAACAATAGTGCTATGATTTATGGTTGTAGTACTTCACACTGAAATCTGTGAGAAAAAATATAACAGACAAATGAGGTTTTGGTGAGGGTTTTTTAATTCTTTCAAACAATATTGTTAGAAATCTGCTTCGCCATACCTATTTTTGTCTTGTGCTGGTTTAAGCCATTGTTTTGCAACTTAGTTTTAACTGACATGTCAGCTTTCTGCAAGCATTTTACTACTTTTAGCTAACCCTTTGCTGCCTTTAGTATTTTGCCACTTGTAGTTAGTCTTTTGCTGCCTTTGGTTTCCATCTGCTCTTAGTATCAGAGTGAAAGACAGGTTTGTGGTTACCATGGCGACCCCAATGAGCCACAGGCAGCATCTTTGACTTTTATTTTTTATTTTTTTTATTCCCTATTTTTTGCTTTGTACGTCATAAACTAGACATTGTTGCTTCGATTATTCCAAAGTCGTGTTTGGGGGGCCAGCAGTGGCATGCCGTACAACTTCAGATTTTGCCTTAGTCTTTTAGTTTTCAACCTTAACTTAATATAGGCTAAATTGGACCCATGATTTCATGTGTGTATAAGTGTGAGTCTAAGAGGAGCGGTTTAATGCCAGTGTGGCGCCCTGAGCGGGTTCCTGTATGATGTAACAGCCGGGATGATGTGTGATTTGTTTTACCTGAGCAGCTGAAATACCACCGTCGGATTCAGGCGGTCTGCGTGTCCTCCGTCCGCGGCCCCTGATTGGCCCGCTGGCTCAGAGAGCTCCACAGCGCCGCGTCACTCCGGGATCATCTGGCGCAGAGAGAGAGCGCAGCTCCGCCGCCAGCAGCGAGCCACCGGGCGAGGGGTGGGCTGGGAGAGGGGTTGGGATGCGATCTGATGCGGGCGGACTGCCGCTTAAAAGCAGCCCCTGACTTCGGCCCTGCTCGCCGCCGCGTGACGGGTCGTCGCCGGAAGGGAGGCGCAGAGCGAAGCGGTGAGTGGATGTAAACAGATGCTCTCTCGGTGGGGATGCGCTCCCCTCCCAGTGCGGTGGTGTATCAGGAAGGGGAGAGAGGGACTGGATGCGAAAGATTTACTGCGTCTGTCCTTAAATAGACAGATTTAGCCTTTGGTTATGACAGCATCTCCACCGAGGTTATCCTCGGCTTCGGGGGTTCGATTCACCAGGATGGAGCTGTTTCTGGATGATGTCAGGGGAGAGAGAGTTTTATGGAGGCTGCAAGAAGCGAGAGGGGCTCGGGTACTCCACCCATGACATCATCGACTTTTCCAAGTTCATTTTCCTCCTCTGCTCGTGCTTTCATCTGTTGCATTCTTTTTTGTTTGTTTGTTTCTTGCAGAAGTGATGCAACTCTGAACCGAAGAGTCGCGTTATTATATTGATAGGCTGTCACAATATTATAAATGATGTCATCATTAATCTCTAAATCCTTAAAATGAAATCAGATAAAAATCTTAAGTTTTGTGTGGGAAAAATAAGCAAGCTTATAGTTTGATAAAGACCCATTTCAGATTTATTTTTGCACTAAAACTAGAAGGAGCAATCTTTTTAAAACTGTCTGCAGGTTTTTTAAATAATCTTTTTAAGGTAATTTCTAATAGATGTTATCACCACTGTGAAGTCAATGTTAAAATAGGCTACAAGAGGCATCCAAGCAAAAGAAGCAACAGGAATAAAAATAATAATAGCTAATATATGTTTACAGTTTCATGTTTCTGTTGCTCAGCTTCCTGAATGACCTCCACTGTTTCGATGCACAACAGATATATTTAGGGCGACTTTGCAGGCGAAATATAACCACCTCCTTTGTGTTGACTGTGTCTTGCTGTCTTGCAAACTGCTGTGTCATTCTCCTGACTTTCTCTAGCCAGTAACCATCCTTTCTCTACCACACACTCCCCTGTATCCTCTTCTCTGCCCCACTTTGCTTAACTACCAGAGACCTGGCTACATCGTTGAAGAAGGAAGGGAGGGGAGAGGCTCGATGATCCAGTTTGTCTGCAGCTCAGACACAATGGGGAGTTGAAATACTATAGTATTAATCATTCGGACAGGTATTTTTATGTCAGGAACACCTTAGCTTTGAATTTCACTGTTAGGAGCATAAATTGTGGCTGTGTAACAACATAATCAAGTTTACATGAGAGAGTAAGGTAATTTCATACAGTTTGGACTTGCACAACAATAAGATGACCTGAACCCGATGAGACGGGTCACTGTAATGCATGCACTTGTTGACATCGTCTTGGAGTCGCATGCCTGCCGGTGAGCACATTAGTCAGCACTAACGGGTTGTTTTCGAGCTCGGTGGGACAACAACCCCCCTCCCCCCTACAGGCGGAGGAGAGCAGATAGAGGCCCCGCAGGGAACAAAGTGCACCATCCAGATATTCTGCCTCTTGTCTTTTTCCAAGCTTTTATCATGCTTTAAAATCTGCTGCGTTTGACTTTTCCATGTCTCTGAGAACACAGGCGATGATGACTGCAGCTTTCTTCGAGGAAGAGGCATGCACATTCTGGATTGGGTGACAGGACTGTTTACCCATCCTGGTTGCGTGTCTGCGGACTTGTTTTGATACCAGCTCTCCACAGGGTCGACTAGAATAATTAGTTGGGATTTTATCCATGTCATGTCTTAGGATTTGAATGGTTTTCTGCTACTCTCTTTGTTGGTACCCATCTGCCTGTTTTCAGCATTACAGAGCTGATTCACCCAAGAGATGAAAGAGACACGTCTAACTATTTAGCAGGAACAGGCTGCCTCTTCTCCTCTCTGCAGACCAGCTTACTCCTCAGCCCTGGCTTTAAAAAAAACGAGCTGGTTGAGTACATTGAGGGTCTGACTCATTCCTGGTGTCATTTAAATGCATCTAAGCTCTGCAACTTTGATGCAGTGGTTTTGTTTTTTACCACTTCAGCAATGACACCGCATTTGTGGCGGGATGCTAGAAAGGAACCTGCAACACAATGTATCAATAAATTCCTTTGAGACTTGTTGGGCTGCAGCCGAAGAAATGGTTTTAAGTTGTGTGAAAAGAAGTTGAACATTCAACCCGTGTTGAAAGAGACTTTAAAAAAAATAAAGTCCTAGCAAATCTTGAAAGAAATGCATGTTGCAACACAAACACAGGCAAAAATATTGTTGCCACACCTTTGCCGGGTGGCGGCAGGTGATAAAAATATTCAATAAATCTAGTCTAAAATGATAACTGTTGTATGATTTCTCTTCTTCCATCAGCTCCATCCTCGAGGTGTATTTCCAGTTAGACACGATGTCACTACAAACTCCTCCCCTCTCCCGCTCTGGCTCCACCCCCTCTACAGGGGGTCTTGCAAATCGTAGTGGCTCCTCAGCCACACCTCCCACCTCCCTGAGTCTTCGCTCCTCATACAACCAGCTGCTCAGCCGCGACGTCATCAAGGAGTCCATGGAAATGGGAAGCTCTGCGACCTTACCAAGAAGTCGTCAGAGGTACACCATGACCAGTGTACGGAGCACGATGGGGATAAGTGACAACCTGGCTTTGTCCTCTAAATACCAACCTGTAACCAGGGGTAGGGGCCTTCCTACCAAGTCCTCCTCCAGTTCTGCCCTCTACTCCTCATCTCTCTCATCGTCCCCCTCTGTCTCGAACAACCCTAAGCTCGCCAAGAATGGAGCCAACATGCAGAGACGGGCTGAAAGTCAGCAGCTGGAGTTGAGTCGGGCCAATACGGTGGACAAAATTCACAACGATCTCATTAATAATCCTGGTTCTGATTGGCTAGAGTTTGGGAAAGACAACTCACAGCTGCCTCCGTTTCGTAGAAGGACCAAGAGCTTCCTGGACTACCACAGCAAGGGCTGGGATCTGGAACCCAGTTGGGAAAAAAAGGAGGACAAGGAGGAGAATAAGCAGCAGCCCTCCTCTGAGAAGGAGCAGGACAGCCCAGTTAAAGACAGAGAGAGCCAAAAGGAGGAGAAGACCAGCAGCAAGCAGACCTGCAATGAGGAGAAGGAAGATGTGGAGCGTGTAGCGGAGGAGGATGAAGAGGAGGATGAACCCACACCTACACCAAGACAACCCTTGTTACCGGTGGTGGTTGAAGCCCCTCTTTCCTCCACCTCCTCTTCCTCTACCAACAGTCCGGAGTGGGTTCCCGACAACCACAGTCACCTCCAGAACCAGGCTCCAGCACAGATCAAAGAGGAGATGTCTGTCCAAGTTGAGGCGAGTCCACGTAGTCCTGCAAAACCTGTTCGAAGCACCCAGCCTCGAGTGATCAAAGTGGAGCTGCACCCCAACAACGAGAACCAGTTTTTGCAGCAGTTTCCACCATTTTCCCCCAAACAGGTCAGAGCTGCTGAAAGAAACACTCTTACCAAAAATCAGGCACTTTCTACGCAGCAGGATCCTGAACTGGAGACTGGTACTCCTAAAGTGGGATTAAGAATCGATATGACTCCTGACACGCCTTCGGGGGATGAAGACTCCAGCTGGACCACACTGTCCCAGGAGTCTCCCTCTCCACAAACTCCAAAGGAGACAGGTGTGAGATGTTTGTCTTTTTTATCTAATGCATTATTGGAAATTCTTTGCCTTTAATTATGCCTCCAATGGCGCCCATTTCTTTCATCCATACTGTTGGAGCTGGAATTATGCAAGAACAAAACCTTTTTTGAGCAAGCAAGTCACTAACAGCAGTGCTGCTAGAACCTTTAAGGCCCCCTTGAGCAATTTTATGGTGCAGAGAGTGATTACGATGGAAAGAACAAGATACTGGGGGTGAAAAGACAGAAGAAAGAAAAAAATGGTGGGAGGTGTTTTTTCATGAATTTATACAGTAAAATATAAAGATAAAATATATGCACCTTATTGCTCCCAAAAGAAACTTGATCAACTCTTTAGGCTGCCAAATCATACCACACTCAACATACATAACTACCAGAAAATGGATGAAATTACACATATTTGTGCACAAAAAACCCATTTTATTTCATCACCCTTTGAGTAAAGAACCTGCATACTTTTCTGTGCCTCTCAAAGCACAGATCTTTCCCATAAAAACTAAATGAGTGATGTTTTTTTTCTTCACCATAATCTTTAGAGCTGTTGCCTTTCAGTTTAGATAAGAGGAAAGGCTGTCTTTTATTGGCTACTGTTGCAGGGCCCAACCCAGAGTTGCCATGACATCGTAAATTAAATGGGGAACACACTGACCAGGACTAAAATTTACCCTCTCACCATTTCGTGTCACCATCATATATGTCCTAAACGAGCCTTTGTGTTAGTGATATATTCATGTTGCGTGTGTTTTTCCATCAGCAGATGTATGGGTTGTAGGAGACCTGCCTCCAGGCTGGCGGGAGATTTCAGACTCATCAGAAGTCTATTTCTGGCACGTTCCCACTGGCACAACGCAGTATGACCGACCGGTCGCCTCCGTCAACCAACAGACCCCTTCCATCGATGAACCAGATCCGGAGCTCGACCCACAAAAAGATACACACGAGTCCCTGAAGTTACCAATCGAGGTGAAATGTACAGTATGTTGTGTCATAGATTTTGATGTTGACAAATGAGAGAGGAAAGCAGACTGAAAATAGTTAGTGTTCAGGTCTTTTTTGAATGAAAAATAAATCCTATAGCCACACAAAAAAGGACCACAAACCTAAATGGTTTTAAAGCCTGTAAATCCTGTTTAACGGTGAGAAATGTTTTAATTTGCTTGATGTCAACGTTGTCTTTCTCAAGGGGACATGTATTGACTTTATTACATATCTGTGCTAAAGATAATTGAGATGCACCTCTCTAGAAAAGTTATTAAGGTAGATTTCAGTTCATTTTGTTCGGGCGTGTGAACACGATGAGCTTTGTCTTCCCGGAACCCCCTCCAATCTTTAATCCTGCATCCAGTCTGTCTGTTCAATCTCTGTCTTTTTTCCCCCGTCTCACAGCGCCCCAGCAGTCTGATATCTGACAGCTCAGTGGAGCCAGTCCCCTCACCCTCTGGTTCCTCACCCTCCTCTTCATCCTCCTCTCCCTCTAAAGTCATCTCCTCTCCTGGTCCAGTTCTCAGCACCTCCACATGCACAGCCAAAGTACGTTATACTTATCTGGGTGCTCGTATGTTAAAATCATATGGGTGTGTGTCATGAGATTCATTTATTCCAAAATAAATTGGACCAACATTGTTTTGAAACTCTGACTTGAGTCTGATTTTTTCTCTCCACTTGTTACACATTTTTTTTCTGAATCTCTGTCCATCAGGAGCTGAAAGATTATCCAGTTTATCCAGATCCCAGTCTTAAAGCGTTTGAAGGAGCTACGCTTCGATATGCTTCTCTGAAACTCAAGTAAGAGTCCTTTTCTGATTTAGTAAAGCAAGTGTGTGTAATATTTAGGTTTCTCAATTTTTCCACCAGATTTAGGGTGTGGCATCTAAGACTTGATATTTTACATTTTTTATGGCATAAATGTTGAACTTTATTTTACAAAAGTTTTATTCCTCGTGTTTTTTGCAGCCCACCAGCCCAGCTAGAGACAGTGGACCTCAACAGCTCTTTTTCTGATCCAGAAGCAATGGTAAACACCTTGCTACGAGTTATACGAATGTCCTGTAAAGATTTTTTAAAAATCAAACTGTTTTTCTTAGCTCATTTTAAGTTTTATACCAACAATATGTCTGGACAAGAGCAACAAAAAACTGAAAAATTTGAAATAGTTACAAAATCAAGACCAGTAGAAACATCTAACGACGGATTAAGGAAATGAACTTCTCGCTAAAAAATGTAAAAGAAAAGATCCGTGAGAGGCGTCCCCACCCTGTGTATGACTGTGTTTGGGTCCATGTTGTCTGTTGTGAAATCACTGCAACAAGTTCAGAACTCTGTGAAAACAACAGGCAGTAAACCGTTAGTTTCATCCACAGGTACAGCTGCAATATACGAGAAAAAAACATTATAAATCTGTTCCAGTAAGGTTCCTTCACTGGGAAGCAACTTCATTAAATTAATGGGTTATTATTTAAATTGAATTATTTTCAACCCGTTCTCTAGCTCCAATATATTTGTTTTTAACTTTGGCATGCAAGACAGCAGACAATATGAATTCCTACAAGGAATGATGATTTATTTTCCGTAACCAATTGGGATTTTAGCCAATAGAGTCAGAACAATGAACATCCTGCAAGTATTACATCATGTTTCCTTGTTAAAATGGTCCTCAGGCGGAATTTACTGTCGAACAAAGTAATCCTGCATTTTGTGGACATTTTTATCTGGTTGTTTTTTAATCTAATCAAGACGACAGAAAGCTTTTTTGTTGTTGTTTGTTTGTGTATGAACTTCAATTACAATCAGACACCTGTCTATATTTATATTTAGTAAAATATCACAAAATTTTATAGTCAAGAAACTGTTACACAGTGTATAATAAAATAAACCCTGTGACAGATTCTGCAATATTTGATGAACAAAGCAAGTCTTTTAGGAAAATGTAGTTTTTTGTAATGAAAGGGAAACGCCAGGTTTCATTTGTAATGATGTAATCTTGTTCATTCCTACTGATCTTTCTTGCTTTGCTACAGGGCCACCTGTTGGTGAAACCTGTGAACAGAAATATGAGGACACTGCAGTCCAAGTATTTTTAGCTGCCCTCCTGTGGAAGAATGCCACAAACACAGGTTAAACCTGCACAGAGGAGGGTTGAATAAAAGACACATTTTATAATTAGGGAGATAAGGAAGTAGATCTTTTGCAGGGCTGATAGGTAATAAATACTGAAAATAAGAAAAACACAGTCTGACTCACCTGTGCAACACAGAGGAATAAAACGATGAAGTGAAATTGTACCAAGTAATGTAAACCAAAACCAAACATATGTGTTTATTAAATATACTATCTTATTTTCTCCTAAAAAATAAACTCAGTCAGCAAACTATTTATTTCATGTTACAGTGAAACAAAATCTCAAGACAATCAGATGTTTTGGAAAAAGCAACGAGTCTTTCTTTTGCTACATGGTTTAGCAAGAGAAATAAAAAAGTTATTTTTATGATTTGCATGTGTTAGAGTTCATCTACATGTCATCCTGATGTGTGTCGCTTGAAAAATAAGATGACAATTCAGATCAGAGCTTAGCAATATCCATGAAGGTGAGTATGTTGTGGATGCACAGAAACTTCCTGTTCAGCTCGTGGGGTTTATAACTGTCCCTCCTGAATGATACCGGTACAACACAGATATATGTTGGTCTCTCTCAGTCGTTTCCAGTTCGATCTCTGGGCTGGGTGGAGATGGCAGAGAAGGACCTGTGTGAGGGGCGGAGCAGCGTGGCCGTCCACCACTGTATCAGACAGCTGTCCTACTGCAGGAGGGACATCCGAGACTCAGCCGGGGTCTGGGGAGAGGTCAGTGTGATTAACAGATTATGATGAAAAAAATCAAAATCAAAAATGCTCCGTGCTGACATCAGGCTACATCAGTTGGTTTGGTAGTAAGTTTGTTTTGCATCCCTGTTTGCTTTTGTTTACAGGGTAAAGGGATGCTTTTAGTGCTTCAGGATCGCATGTTGACCCTCGTCGACCCGGACGACCGCAGCTTGCTTCACTCTCAGCCAATCAGCAGCATCCGTGTGTGGGGTGTCGGACGAGACCACGACAGGTCAGTAGTCAGTAGTTAAAAGTCAGTGGATGCAACATTGCAGAGTGAAACACTCACACCAAAAAAGGTTTTTAAATCTGATATTCATCCCTAAGAATCTGAACCTTTACAATAAAAGAGCATTACAAACATATAAAGAAAGAAAAAAAAAGTTAGCTTTTTTTTTGTGAACAATCACCTCCCTTGTGTTGCTGTTTCTGAGCAGTAGGCTGCTTTTTGAACCAGATGCAAGATCACAAGATAAATTTTCCTTGTTCATAATTCGACCGGTTATCATAGTTTCAGCCTTTTGTCTGTGTGTGTTTGATCGCGTCATTTGAGTAAATGCAGACGTTTGATATGAGACCTGAACAGGAGCAGACCTGCAGATAAAATCAACACGTTATGTAAATGTGCCGACGCACAGCTAATGTGGCACACTGCTGGGTCTATGTGCACAGTGTTGCTGCTGCTGATTCATGAGATTTAGCAAATCACAAGAGAATGGGGTTTGCCTCATTATCATTCCATCTAAATTTGCACAAACTGCATTTAAAACACCATAATTATTCTTATTTTTTAATGCTTCACTCCTTTACTGATGACCTTTGGGACCTTCAGGCATTTTGTCAGTTTCCAATGGTCCTAACCTTTTCTTATTGAGCTGACAAAGTGCTGAGGCTAGCATTTCTGCAAATAATGTGGGTGGGTGGGGGGGTAAATTTGTTTTTTTATTGACATGGCCTCTGGATTTACAGAAATCTACAAAGCAAGTGATACAAATAGGATGTGTTTGCATATTTTTTCTTCTCTTATGAAGATGTGAGTTTGACATTAGTATAACATCTGTCGAGACTTCCATTTCTCAGTTTATTTTTTTGTATATTTTGTTTAAGGTTTCAGCGTTTTCTTTGCATCTTCTGAGCTATAGTTGTCAGTTTTTTACACCTCAGTCCTGCCACACCCACACATCCTTTCATAAAGCTCAGCTGTCTCCTATCTCCTTGTTAGCCCCAGCCTAGTTATTCCCATGGTCTCCATTCTCACAGAAGTCTGGCACTGTTGTGCTTTTGGGCGCGTTTTCCTTGTGCTGCCTTGTACCTCCCTGATCCTCCTGGTGATTATTTATTCTCACTTTATATATGTTTTTGCTGCCACATTTTTTTGTGTTTTGTTAAAATAGAATTGTTTTATTTGGAGCTTTCTTGTGTCAGTCTGTAATTTTCGACTGGAAACCGTCTCAAACTGAGACATTATCCTAATGCTGGTAAAATCAAAAGGTCTTCCTACGTTCTGTCCTTGAAGCTAAATGCTTCACAAAATGGAGTTTTTCAGTATTGGATGTGCGAACTAAATATCCACCAAATAAGAGGAGATGTTAGCGTTTCCAGTCTGTTCTTTACATGCATCAGGGCTGTTAAAGAATCAGGTGAAAATGGAGATAAACCCACATGTGTAATAAAGGTGTGCTTTCTTAATTTTATCTATGTATGTTGTCTTTTTTAATTTCCTTTCTGTTGGCCTTTTTTATGTGCCTCTTCTCTTTGTCATTCCTTTCACCCTCACTTTCACTCTACTTTTAACTTTCTGTACAATCTTCCTTTAATGAAGCCAGCACCACATTATATATTTCTAACTCCGTTCTAAATCAGTTCAACAAATGCACACTCTACGTCTTCGTTGGATATAAAGAAGTGCCATGTCAAAATATAATAATTCCAAAACCAAATCAAAATATAAAGTCCCTTAGAAAAAAAATAAATAAAATAAACAGTAACAGTATAAATGAAAAGCAATATTCATGTTCAAATTGACGGTTTACATTGCAGGAGAAATGATTTCCTGTTTACCGCCGAGGACTTTATGTCTCCCAGAGCTGAGTCAGAATTCCCAGAAGATTTAGCAAAAACATGAATCCTCTAAGATTTTTATCCCCCATTTTAACGCTTTATCAAGGTGACAACTTTGTTTACGCGCCGATATTTTATTGGCCAGTTTGACACGTGTGAAGAGCCTGTTGTTG
>JAVKLF010000161.1:10863536-10884900 GCA_034783495.1 Millerichthys robustus | reverse complement strand
GCCGTTCGCAGAGGATTACAGGTATTTTCTCATCTTCACAAAATCCATCCAGTGTACTCTCACTCACTTTCAAAATATGCATACAAACCCACAAAAACACAGATAGCAGTAAGGTAAAAACAAAAAAACAGAACAATAAGTTCTTCTGTCAAAAGTTTTTATGATGCTCTTATGGCTCGAGGCCACCACCTGCACTCAGCGTGAACTCAGCGAATGAAGTTAAATCAAAGTATAAAGAAAAATAGAAGGATGCAGAACATTTCATTTCTGTTTGTCACTCATTTCCTCACAATGTAAATGTAATCTGTTGTGACAATAAATGCATTAAGAAAATGACCGTGCGGAAGCCTCTTGACTGGCCAGTGGAGTCCCACCTTTATGCCTCTCATTGTGTTTTTATAGTGAAATGACATTGACCCAACTCGATAAATATATGCATTATGACTTTATTCTGGCAGTTACAAGGTTCTTCTTTTTATGGCACATAAACGTCAAGGTGATGATGGCTGATAGTGACTCCTGAAGAATTTAAGAAGACCACATATGATTTTGAAGTTCAGTGAACACAGATACGGATGAATTTATTCATGTATTTGACATAAATGTTAATTGTCTGAGACTGAGTGTTTAAATGGTTATCACAGAGGGTGAGGCCTATCTGCAGAGTCCTTGGCGAGACCGTGGGATACAAACTGAGCTGGTGTCTTCCACGTGTTAAAGCTGGGATTGAATCTTGTTCAACTGTGCTGGGGTGGGAAGGACTCTGGGAAATGAATGCGAGGCAGGATGAGCACCACGGGCTTCAGCACCTCCTGTTGGGCTCGACGGGCACGGCCAGATTGCGCTACAGGGCTGGAAAGAGGACAGGGAGGCTCATTAGTAGTGGAGGTGGAAGATGAAGTGGTGATTTTAGTAGATGTGCTTTTTTCAGTTTTAGAGGAGGAGAAAGGAGAGCATTCTTGTTTGGAGTAAGGGAAGGCGCTCAGGACAGCTTGCAGACGAAATGCTTTGGGTTTCCCTAAAAACAGAAAAAAATCAGATTGAACAGAAAAGATAACATTTTTGGGCTGAAGTATCAAAAAAAAATTCTAACTAAGCTTTATTCTTTACTGAATCTTGTTATCTAATAAAATGTGAAACAGTAGTGAGTGTAACTCAGAATGAAAACTAAACACAGGAGAAAAAGGCAGCCTTACTTTCCTAAACTAAACAGATTTTTTGGTTGTATTGAAAAAGAATAATGCTGTATTTAGTAAATGTGGGAATAGGTTAATGAGTCTTTGAGAAAGGGATTAACTTTTTATTTTCCATTAAACTCACTTCATTAAAACAAATTTGAATTGTATTAATTATACAAACAACTACTTTACTCAGCTCTATGTAATGAGCTGAAGTGATCATACAGACCTTTAGAAGACTGCGGGTCACAGAGAGGAGCATTGTTGCTGCCCTTAATTTGTTGGTTTTTGCTCTGCGTACTGACAGGGAGGTTTGGGTGAGAGCTACGACCCTGCGCTGTTTTCTTCGTCCTGCTTGTGATCCCACGATGCTCCTTTCTGGTTAGGTGGTTTGAGCCAATTCTGTCCAGTAAGCCTTTGGCATTTGCTCTGGCTATCACTTCCTCCGGTGCCTCCTGGATCACTGGCTCAGGCTGTTGAGAAGCGATTTTCAAGTTTTGGTCAAGGTGAATATGCTCAAGTGAATGTATCATACTGAAAATAAAAACACATCGCCGCTGCTGAAAGATTTAGATGACTGTAACTGATGTGATTCCAGGGTCAAATAAAAGCTACATTTCACAGTATTATCTGAAACCAGAATAAGTGACCCTTCTAAAATCAACATGTTATACTGAAACAGATTGTTTAGAGAGGACTCAGTCACCATGTCCTTGTTGCTGGATGCAGGGTCACCTGCTGTTTCAGCAGCCTGCACTGCAACCCATTGCTCTCCAATGCCTAAATTATTCACAACCACAGCGTACACTACAGGGACATGTAGCCTGTGTGAGTTTAATGTGTGTATTTTCTCCTAAAAGCTTGGATACACTTTAATGCAAATCCGTCACCCAATGTTTGTCCAAAGTATACATAAATTAGTGCACACAGGAAGTAGAAAATGTGCATATGTGCATGTTTTGCTCAGATGTGTCTGTGTGTTGACAGACACTATATAAACAAGCAAACATTGTTTTAGAGGCACTTCAGTTATGCAGTCTGGGATGGAGGCCGCAAACTACATTGACGTTAACTCGTACAGACAGGGGGCGCTGAATAATTCAACAGACACTCTGCTTTGCCTCCTTTTCGTCCTCCTCGTCCCAGCAAATCTCACTTCCTTTCTATCTCCACTAAACAAATATGCCAGACGCTGTAAATTTGCTATTTCCGACTACACTTCGACAAACTAAGTTGTCGCAGTAGTTCTTGGAGCTGAACCCATTCCTTTTCATCTCTTGCGTCAAAAATGATTACGAACAATGAATCTTGGCAACAACATCTAAATTCAACTTAAGCCATAAGGAAAGCAAAGCCAAAGTAAAAAGTGTAGCATTCTGAATCTCCTATAATTTTCATCTATCGTCCGGCAATAGGAGTACGTTTAGTGAAAATCCTTGAGGTGTGCATTGTTTTCATCTGGAAATTAGGCCAGAAACATGTTGCTTGGAATGTCTTTATTGTCCCCAGCTGTTCTTGAATGGAAAGCTCATAAACAACTTTACTGTGCACAACTATGACAGCCAATATAAGCCCCATAGCATTCAAACACTTATATAATTGCTATTTTTACAATGCTTTTCAGAGAGCCACAATAACTTTTGATTAGCTGAGTTTATTGGAGATGGGGAGGAAAAAAATGCCTGTTTGAGGCACCATTACAGCAGTTTGATTATCTTTTCATTCCTGTCTGTGGAGGTATAAAACATGATGAACAGCCAGAGAGAAACAGTCACAAAAGTGCGATAGAGCTCCGTCACCCCCTCTGGGTGTAAGATGGCTTAATATCTTGCACCAAAAGCATAAGGGCAACCGTCATAATGCGAGATGGTAATATTATAAACCTTGCAGATGATAAAGACCTGGGTAAGCGCGGTCAAAAATACTTGATGGGATTTTTCTAATGCACTTCAAGCAGCTCTACAGATCTACTGCAACATATTGCATTTATAGCCAGTTATAGCTCCTATAACTGTTCAGTGCCTCTCTCAGGTGCAGCTGCAAAGTTAAACGGCAAAGAGAGGAGGATGAAAGTTGATCTGAGTGCATGGGTTTGGTTAAAACAAAAAAAATAAGTGAAAAATATTATTTTAAAAATGATATTTTGTGAAAACTTGTGGTTGGATTACACAACAAAGCACATCCTAATTACCCATGTTTATAAAAATAAAAAGAATCATTTAAAAAGTCTGATGCAGTGTAATCTCAAAAACAATTCATAACTTGATAAAGATACAGTATTCACACACAAAACAGTACACTAATTTTTCCTAGTAGAGACAAAAGGAGGTCTAAAGGAAAATAATAAATTTTGTTACGGGTTTCAGCTAAAATCTCTGGTGATTGCAGATCTGCTTGTGTTTTTTATTTACACTTCAGCTGGAACATACGGTTCTCTTGTGGTTCCGACTACATTTAGCAATCTTTAACAATTCTTTTGATCAACCAAACACTTGCGAGTATAGTCAAATTTAAGTACATAAAATGAAGCCCCATGCTGTCATTGTACTTTGTTGTTGCAAATTCTGATTAGTGATGCTCACCTCTCTGTTAAGAACAGCCAAAAAGCAACCATTGTTGTGCTCTGAGGGCTCTAGAATAAAGAAAGACTTTGTTTCCTCTGAGGCCTCCCCACGGTCAGATGAGTTGAACGGGGATGGGCTTGGCCTGGATAAAAACGTAGAGTGCACAACAAAATGTACAACTAAGCAAGATGGTAGCTGCTAAAAAACGATTTTATACCACGCATGTTAAAATAAAATATTCCACTAGAGTGGAATAAAGCATTGATAGAACTGTAAAACTGACATTTTATGTGACTAAAATATTTTGCTTTGTTCAATAAATATAATCAGTAGGCAGAACTTGATCATACACAGCTGTCAGGGCCCAGATTTATATTTTAGTCCAGTGTTTCAACTACAAATCAAAACCAAAACATCTACTTTCAAAGCCTTAAGACACAAATTTCACCAAAAAAGAAGTAAAAAAAACCATTTGAACTGTCATTTTGCCATTCTAAAATATAAATGATTATATGTTATCAGTGTTATTTTCTCCTTGGCTAAATGATTCATTGTTGTATACCTAAAATGCACATAAGAATCTATGTAATGACAGTAGGATGGATTCCAATGATTCCACTTCTGTCTGATTCATACTAGCCTGCCATTGTACATTCATGGAAATTTAAAAATTAAAACCAAGTCTTAATATACCCTAAAAATTTAGAGGAAAAAAAACACTTGTGATAAATACGAATTCAAGCTGTGTACTAATGGTTTTCATTGGCCTATCCTCAGCATTTAAAGACATAAAATGCTGATGCCTTTGGTTATATTTTACTGAATATCCTTCAGGTCTATTCTGAGATTTACTGAGGCTTTGACAGAATCTTGATTAAAAGGAGACGGAAAAAAAACACCTCAGAAAGCTGATAGACAGTCTGGCAGAAAAATGGAAGCAGATGCCCAGAACACAAGAGATGCAGGCTTACCTGAAGTTTGACTGTTTTCGTTTCCTCTCCTGATCTAAACAGCTTTTGGCTTTCTGCACGGCCGTGTTTACCACACTCACATTCTCCTCTGGGTATGATGAACAGGTGGAATACACTACGGCCAAAACCATGGGAACTAAACACAAAAAAACAAAAAAAAAGATTAGGATAAAAAAAGGTTTCTTGTTATCACTTTGTAACAATTAAATTGAATTCCCATTTCACATATTTGCCCCATCATACACTATTTTAAAGAAATATACTCCAGAAGGGTAATTTAAGTTTCATGCACGTTTATGTTCATTCATTGATCCCGTTGCTCCAGCTGCTACAGGCTTAGCAATTTGTTACGTTGCCACCAGTTTGACATCCATCACTCAAAGTTTTTTTTTTTTCTTTCTAACTCATTACAGCCAGACAGAAACAATTACAATTCATCTGATAACAAATAGAACCTGCTTGGATGTGACAAACTAGCTCCAAACAAATGTGAGGACTAGAGGCTGGAACAAAAATACAAAAAGACATGAGGCCAAAATCTTCTTATAACCGGTGACTTCTGGATATATAAAATCTCTAGAGAAGGATGTGTGTGGGTGTGGGTGTGTGTCTTTCCTTAAGCATTTGTTAGTGCACATGCCCACATAAAGGCAATGAAATGACACCATTGACTTAATTGAACCATGGCACTCAATACATACCTACCATTAATTACCATTCCCATTAGAAAGTATCTACAGTGGCAAACAGATAGACAAGGGCAAATCAATAGCAGTACGGTTAGAGGAGGTGGTTTACATTTTCACCAACCAAGAGACGCCGCCTGCTTGATGAACAGAGCCTAGGCCAGATAAAGACAGAAGAGCACTGAACAACACAAGATGGACTGAAGCTAATGAGAGCAGCCCATGAATATCAATAAAGTTGAGTGAAACAAAGGGAAAGCAATATATAGAACAAAAAAGAAAAGAAAGTAACTGATTACAAAACAGAAAAATGACATGTCTGTGTAGCAAAACATATTGTCACTTAACAGAAAAGGTCTTTCTGACATGTTTGGTTCAACAAAACAACTCATACTCAGCTCAAATCTTAATCACTTGTGGAAAATGCGCAAAAAAAGCTTCAGAAGACCTTGTCTGACCAGCATAGAGCAGCATTAGCATTTCTAATTAAAACTACAACAATCTCTGAGGTACACAGCAGGCTTCAGTCTAATGGCATGAGATTAGTTAGGAAGCGTAAGCTTTATTGTGTCAGGGAGGTGAGAGACAATACACACTTTAGACTGACATACGGCGTGCGTGTTTGGGTGAGCATGTGTATGTCCACATGAGGAAGGTGGATGTCCACTCACACTCCAAGGCGTGATCAATATCTTTCCTCTGCTGCGCAACAAGAGACGCCAGCTTGCTTTGGGCTATGGAACCTTGCGATAGGTCCTGTAGGAGGTCTGTGTCTGAAAAACAAAGAACTTGAGCAAAGCAGGATATTATATTGAATTGCTCTCTTTAAGAAGGTGCATAAAAAACACAAGTGTAAATCAATTATTTTTGTAGAAGTCAGTGACTGGAGCTTATTTGAAAGGAAAAAAAAATTGTCATACACTTTGCATTATTACTGTCCTGCGGTGTGTTTGCGTGACATCCTGGTATTTCAATGATAAAAAAATAACATGCATTATGTGTTTTGTGTGCACAGAATGTAGCACAGGTCTCATAAATACAGTTTCTGGCTCTTCTGCCACACATAGTAGCTACCTCCATTTTCCTGCAGTATGAAATCCACGGGATTGCTGATTGCTGACATAGAACACCTGGGGATCAACAGGATCACTTGCACCTTTTGAAGCCTCATATCACCACCATCCAAAGACTGGAAGGCCTCCTGTATCAGCTTCACGTCTAAGCAGTATATACATACAGTGACAAGATAAGCGATGTGATCAGTGACACACTTTGTCTCTGTACTTTCATTCTACTCACAATGTTCCACTCCCTTTCTTTGTTCCAAAGATTCTTGCCTCAGGGTGTTAATTTTTTTTTTTTTTTTTTTTTTTGCAATTATAAAAATCTCACCTTAGACCTTTTCTTGTAATTGCCTTTCTATAGACTAGCAGAGGTGGGAGCCACTTTCACTTTCAGCAAATAATATTCATATACAGACTAGATCTCAGCGGACTACCGGATTTACAGCATACTAATATGATTCACTTACAAGAATCGCTGGGAATTATAAAAGTGTATCAGTATAAAAAAAGATTTTTTTTTCCTCCTGGTTTGATTTAAAACACTTGACAAAAGACAAATAATGATGTCATTGAAAAGACAAAGACAAGGGATCTCTTTGCTTTGATTTCCTCTTTTGTCTCCAATACAAAAACACAACACTCCCATGCTTACTGTTGCAGCCCATGATGGAGACAGTGTGCTGAAGCTCCTCCCTCTGAGCGTCTGTGCAGTCGCTGACACAAATGTAGACCGTCGGCTGGTTGCTGTTGATGGTTTTATGTTTCTCAGTAATGAGGGAGGCCATGTGGGACACAGTTAGGCCAGAGAAGCAGCCCACCATAAGAATGTCTCCTTCCTCTGGTAAGAGACAGCAGGCTGCATTTGGGCCAAGACTACAAGTCTTATCCTATAGAAAAAATAAGACAGTTGAGTAAAAAACAAGAAATTGCTTTTTAAAAGAAGATCTATGCAGATTTGTAGCATTTTGAGAAGCTAAAACATAAACTGAGAAGAAAAGGCACAAAGACAAATAGATTTTTTTGAAAAAGCAGTAAAAAATGTAAAAATGAAGTGCGAATGACACTTGTAAAAGGAGAGACAAAATGTATGTGCAATAGAAATTGCATGATTAAATTGTTGTTTCTTTTCTAACAGGACTGTTATTTAGGGCTTAAAATGACGTTCAGCCAGTTTAGTGAAGGTGGTATAAAATATTTGCATTTGTGGAAAGTAATCTCAGCTGGTGTGTGGTTTTACAATTAATATGACCTCCACCACAAATATAAAACTAGAAATATTGAGAAGATTGATGGAACAGAGCAAATTTCCACAGCTGCATAAATGTCTACAGAAAGAAGACTGCTTTTGTCAGAAATGTCCTCTTTCTTTACAGTTTGTACCTGGAGGATGAGTTTCTTCTCACAAAACAGCTTGGTGGAGTACAACTGACTTTTCAGCTGAGCTGGGAATACCAGAGTGTCCCCACAGTGGGGATCCTGGCAGAAAGTCTGACCCTCCAATTGTCCAATCGATTTCACCTGCAGGAAGCCTGCATTCCTCAGTACATTTTGGACCTCATCAGGACTAGAAGCAAAGGTGTGGTGAAATAATAAGAGTAGATTAGAGGAAAAGGAGGGATAAAAAAACAAATATTGCAGCTAGGACAAAAATGAACATGGCTATCATAAGTAATATCAGGGTGCAGAATTTATTTTTTGATCTTTCCAAAAACTTCGATAGTGTAACGGCTGTAACATCCACTATCAAGCACACACTCACACACAGAACACACATTTGTCCCAACAGGTGACCTTTACAGTCCAAGAGCTGGTTGAGAGGTGTTGCTGATTAAATCTGTGCACAGAAGCAGGATTTACACCCACCTGAATCAGTCTTGTTGAAGCATATTCACATACACACACATACACATAGTGGTTTAATTGGCTGTCAGCTAAGCCCCTAGTCCATAAAACACTGAGCAGCACCACAAGTTAAACCTTGGTGTATGTATTCTTTAGGTGAATTCACGTATTTATGTACAGGTGTGCATTAAAAAATGGATCTTTGTTGTCTGTATTAGTGTAAGACCAGCTCACTTGCTCTTCAGTGTGTTGACCCATGCATAAAGAGGCAGGTTGGCTGACATCTCCTGCTTCTTTCTCACGCTCTCTGGCAGGATACGCTCAATGGATAAGAGGTTGCGTTTGGTCCTGCAGCGGGCCAAAGAGGCTGCCAGCTTGGTTTTGGACCTGCATGCAACACAAACAAAAGAAACAAATTAAATAAGACAGCCAAAATTTCTATGAGTATTTACTTCATAAATTGCCACCCTCTGTATGTATTTTTCTACTGTACCTGAGCAGAAAATTCTCCACATCTCTAACTTCCTGAATGACCTCCTCTTTCCCTTGGTGTTGCCGGGGCAGAAACTTCCTTTCCTGGAAGTCCCACAGCATGACAGCGACAAGGCTCAAATGATCATCTGGCTAAACCGTAAAAGCAAAAAGTACAGGTCATCTGTGACGCTAAAAAGACTCTAAAAAACAAAAAATAAAAGCATAAACAAACACAACATATGTAAAGTTTGCATGTCTTGTAGGCAAATGTTTCACATTAATAATGTCCGCTATGGATCTTTAATATATGAA
This sequence comes from Millerichthys robustus, assembly GCA_034783495.1. Classification (NCBI taxonomy): domain Eukaryota; kingdom Metazoa; phylum Chordata; class Actinopteri; order Cyprinodontiformes; family Rivulidae; genus Millerichthys; species Millerichthys robustus. Next base: position 10,875,809 of record JAVKLF010000161.1, on the reverse strand, counting down.
ATGGTTACACCACAAAAGTCAATTTATACTGTAGGTTACAGTTTATGTCTGAGTTTTGTCTGTACTTACAGTTGGTTAACAAATGTAAGACACTCTGCAGAGATGGCACACATCTGTACTAATTAAGAGGCTAGATCGTTAATTGTTCTTTACAAAAAATTATGTAAAATGACACAAAGATGTCCTTACTTAACCCCACAGCTGCCACTTAATTAAACCTAGGAGGAGGTCCAAGTTATGTCTCTATCTCTCTTCTACACATTCTTCTCTGCTTATTTTCTTGCCTATGCCCTCTCTCTATCCCCACCTTTTCCTCCCTGAGGGTTGGAGGGCATCAGCCGCATTAGTAGCAGATGGTGTTCCATAACAGCAACAGCTTGCCACATCCTCACTGCTGGGATAATGGGCAGGGACGCCAGAATGCTACAAGGGTTTATGCTGAAGCCAAGGAATTAGCAAGCACTTATTATTCATTCCACAGGCTTCAATTTCATTTTTTTTTTCTTTTTGGAAAGGTCAATTTCTCAGACAGGTTGTGGCAATCCACTTGTCCTCTCATCCTCTCTCACCATCTCAAGTTCTACCTGAACATTTTCAAGATTTAAACCCTTGAGTGGGAAGATTCTCAGTCACAGAGCTCCCTGGCAACACTGTCCTGTATTGGAAACCTGCTCAGAGTACACATTTATTTATTTCTGATCCAGGTGTCTGACATTGGAAATTAAATTGGATACACTTTTAAATATGTTTACTTAACAAACTGACTTATTCAATAATTAAACTTGTGTGTGACATTACTTTCAGTGATTCATAGCATTACCACCAGATTGGATTTCAATGCAAATCTAAAGTTAAAACAGCAATAAAAAAAATAAACAGCAAAACAATAATTACAACTCCAAAGACACTTTGTAATTGTTAGGAGAAATGTATGAAAAATAAAAGTAATTATTCAGTGTGACATAAAATGTCAAACAATCAACTACACAAACTGCTTTGTGCACCTTTTGATGAGCTCAGCACACTGTATAAGGTGCTACCAGAGGGTCTTGAATAAAAGTACATTTTAATCTTTGTTTTCTATCTGGAACTTGTAGTAAAAGGTACTAGGCTTAATTAAGGCTGGCCAGAATTTTTGCACTATTTCATTTTGGTGCTAAGTGACTCCTGATCTCTTTATGTAAGCCTTCACCCTGACGTATTGGGGGGGAAAGACATAGCAGGTTGTATTTTTCTTGGGAATATGAGAAAATGAAAAATGAAAAATTAAACAAACCAGTATCTTGAGTTCTTGGCAAACGGAATACAGATTAACAAGCCTGCTAGGATTTTGTATCAGCTTTAGAGCAAACATCATTTTTTTTATCCACCATTTGCCGTGTTTCTTATACTGGCTACTGGAATCAGTCACAACAAGTTGAATGTTTTATAGTTAGCCTGAGTTTGGTTCAGTTTACAGAGTCAGAACCTGTCAGGTGCGGTTTGCACCTCCTATGTTTGCTTTGCCAGATTTTACATCATCACTCAGGTTATGTCTACCCTCCTCGGGATTTAGACTTCATTTTCTCTCTCCATTGTGATTGAAAGAGCTTCAGGCTTCAAAGTCTATCTATAGCTTCGTTTTTTTTTTTTTTTTTCATGCCACTTTATTTCCAATACCCTTGTGCACTCGGTTTTTATGGCAACCTTGTTCTCACACATTCGCCCCTTCTCCTCTCTATCAAGGTTGAACTTTATAGAAGCCAGCAGTGTGAAATAAGGTGAAAGAGAATTCCAAAGACTGTCTCATTGTGTCCAGGCTTTATTGTTTAGTAAGAAGGATGCAGAATAACGACCTGCCACCAACACATAGGGAGAGCCATTCATTTCAACCAAGGCTATATTTTAGAGGGCTGTTTGGGACATCTACATCTGTGTGTGTTTGTGGGAGCTGCAATGCAAACACACATCTGACTGCTAATGTGTATGTTCAAATTTCCACTAAAGTAAAAGCTGTTTGGATACAGTCTTTCACCTGTGACAACTGTTTTCCATTTACCAAATCGCTGTCCCCTGTTGTCATTACCCACTATACACAACAGCTCTGTGCATGTTTTATCACCAGCCAGAATGTTAGAAGAAATAGCCCCAGTGGTCCTCCCCCTTTTCTATAGCTTCTTTTATTTTGGAGTGTTATGAGGAGGGCAAAAGTACACGTCTGTCTCCCCCGGAGGGTACTTCTTGACTTAAGTAGCAAGGTGTACCTCCAGACTCTAATAGCTGCTTCATAGTAAATCTTTTGAAATTTTTTTTTTTTTTTAAATGGCAGAACAATAACATTTAGCGCGATCACTGAGGGACACATGTCGGATACAATTTGCAGAAAACATTTAAACGCTGCAAACAAACACTGCTCCTTCCTTGTTGCAATGATTTGATTTTAAAATTGATAGCTTAGAGTGTTCATTATGGAGAAAAAACAAACAAACCAGGTGTGCTCAGCCACATGGGCGTGATTATCATTGACTGAGGTACAAAACACAAAATGCATCAAGGTGCCTTTTAAGTTTGTGAAAAAAAAAACGTCTTAGTGCAAAAGACCAAAACAAATACTGAGAGTGTGGAGTATAAACATCAACACATGAATACTGGAGTATTCTTACAAAGAGAACCAACATGCCACTATCCAGGAGCATGCTGGATCCCTACGTGATATTATTACACGAGGGGTTAAACGCTGTCGACTGATGCAGTACAACACTGTGAATTTCACCTACCTTTGGTTGAGTGAGAAAAAAGCGGCTGTTGATCATAACATCCTCCAGAAACTCTTGATCTGTGCAGAAACAAATGAATCCAAGGTTAGGTGGAATGAAAACTCAAGTAATAATGAGGGTCTCACTCGCTAATTGTCGGAGTGAGTAACGAGGATGCATATTTGTGCAAATTTACATCCCAGTTTAATTATCTTGGGGAAGAAAATAGTATTTTATTTGTAGAGGGTAAAAGAGGCAGAAGAAATTACCCTGATGGCACATTTATAAAACAAATGACAAACCCACATCTGATGGTAATAAGGTTAGAAAAAAAAGCAGACATTAAAAGAAAGAGCCAAAGTGGTTCCTAGAATCCCCTAATTTTATTATGAAAAGATAATGCAATTGGATCAGGGTTTAATTTGCCATGATTAAATGCTTATTTGATGCTTAATTAGAGATAATCTGATTCTTCATTCGCCTCATTTCTTTCTTTCATTCATTATGTCTGTAGCTAACGGGTGTGTGAAAAGGACTGATTACACTTACAGCATTAGACTTAATAAACCGGATTCACCAAAGCTTTATCACAGAAAACAAATGCAGCAGGCATGAATGTTAGTTATTATTGTCTAAAAGCAGTTCATTTGTGGACTGTGATATCCATGGTCTTCAGTTTTTTTAGACAAATATCTCTAATATGACATGATATCACATGGATCACTTATCTTTGTAGTCTTTTGAGATTATTTCTTCTGTTATGAACCCCCAGAGCTAGATTTCATTTTACAATTGCATTTGTAAAGTCTGTGAAAACAGATGCAATTTCTTGGCTATCTATATTGAATCTTTAAATCACATTTGAAAAATTTGTAAGTGAATAAAAGAGATAAAGGCTTACTAAAAGCATTGCACAGCTCCTTCATATAGAGTTTAAAAAAAGAGACTTGATGGTAAAATAGCTGCTATCTGTACCCACACCGCGTACTCGCACATAATTTAAATAATATTTAAAAATTGACATAAAATTAGTGTTTTTTTATCATTACAAGCGCTCTGAGCTTATTGATGGTAAGAATATTTAAAAAAACAACTTTTGAGGTCAGTAATTAGTGTGCAGAGTTGCCAAAATGGGATACTTTATCTGCTCAAGGTTATCTATCTCTCTATGTTGAAAACATAAAGAAATACAATATACTTTTTTAAACAACATCTAAGAGTTATCTGGACTTTGAATTCATGTTTTTTGGTAACTTTTAAACATCTGTTAGATGTCAAATTGCTCAGTGAGAAAACAATTATTCTAATTTTGCTTTTTTAGATTAGAACTTGGGCCTAAAAAGGCTAAGAAAAATATAGCTCTACAAATTCATCATACATATTTGGTTCATTGCTTTTCCTTAACTGTTATATCACTAAAGTAAAAATGGCCTTGTAATTTGCTTATTTCTTGGGGGAACGTATTTTATTCTCTTTCTGAAAATTTAGTTCTCAATCTTAGATTAAACAAACAGCAGCATTATTTAGTCTGTTTTTTTTTATAAAAAAAAGCAGACTAAGTTCCTATGCAAGAGGTGCTTACAGAAACTGAGACAAAAAGACAATTTATCTAATGTGTGAGTCCAATGAGACAGAAAAACAGCTCTTTATGTTTTTGTTGAACAGTCTCTAAATAGTGGAAACAAAATTCATGTGTTTCTGTAAGTGTGAAACCACTCACTGAGCCTATTGCACGTGTGGTCACCTTCTGCATTATGTCCAATACAAACCACATGTACTGAAACACCATGGAAACCGCACACACTGCTTTTAACCTATCACAACAAATCATGACGAACTGCTGGTTCCTGGCCAAACGCACACTGGGCATCCCCAAAAGGGCAGGACAAACAGACGTATCTGCTTGCAGGAACAACCACATGCACACACACACACACACAAATGGAAACCAAAATGTATGTTTCTTTGTGATAGAGCTTATCTTTAATTGAGGACACACAGGCATACAACATTAGCAGCAGTCTTTATAGCTGCTAAGGTTTAAAATTCTGCAGAAGGTCTTAAAGATAAGCTCTGAAGAGATAACCACTCCCTGCATGTTGCAAACCAAACCAGACCCCAAAGGGGGCTATGACGGTTGGCACTGTGGAGGGGTCAGTGATTGTTCACACACTATAAATCACACACAGCAATTTGAGTGTAAAAAAAATACATTTCTGCCATAAATCCCTTACAGCAGGCATAATCAAAAAGCAGGCACATTGCTTCGTTTTTACCTGAATACAATATTCCGTCTAGTGTTATAGTGGTTAAAATAAAAAATGGGAGGGAGTGTCCTCAAGTGTCAAGCTGGGGGTGAATAGTATTCACTGCAGGGCTCATTTTGAGATTTTGTGTTTTGTGGCTTCCATTCAGATTCCTGAACAATTGAGCATCGAGTGACTGATGGCGACTGCAGTCAAACAAATTCTTAGTGCACGACTGAACCTGAACCAGATCTCCAAGTTTTTGTCTCACAGCAAACCCAGCTGGACATTAATCTAACTGTGGGCAGGCTAAGAAAAGGTCGTTGCTGTAAGTCACACATTCACCTTTGGGCTAAAATGCTCTATGTATCTTATAGTTTAATATTTGCTGAGACATGCTGGTTGTAAGTTCTGTGATCCAAGGTCAAGGACAAAAACAGTATTTCTCTCTTATGCTGTAAGACCAGCATAACACAAGAAAAAAAAACTGTTGTGCTCAGACAGTAGCAGCCTCAGTAACTCTGAGGTCTGGCAGCGCAGTTGGACAGTTTGGACAATGAAACTGAAATACTCTCAGGGGCAGAAAAGAAAATTAGGAGAAGGGGAAAAACAAGGGTGGCTTCCATGGCTAGCAAAAAGGTCAAATTAAACTTCAACAAGCAAATTCTCATAAAAAAATCATTTACAAAGCTGAACATCAGCATAAACTTCACACTATGAGAACATACTGTTTTAGCAGCTAATGAGATATGAAGACTTGACAATATAATCTGCCCCTGGATCAGTGATCAAAAAGATAGCTGCTCAGGTATGAAAATAGCAGAAGATTTAAAAGAAAAATGGAACAAAAATCACCACAAATTAATAAAAAAATAGGAAAAAGTAGAAATATAAAAAAAAACTTCACCGCAAATATTTGTCATTAGGCGGCTTTAGATTTGTTTTTCTCTTTAAAATGTCACATTTACAGCAGGTTTATCAACATAACTATATAAGTATTGGCAGATAAGTAGAGCAGGACACAAGTCTGTGCTGTCAGCCCACAAGATGGAGCTTACTGAGCAAGTTTTTGTTATGAGCAGATAAGAGTTATAATCACAAGATCAATACCAGGGCTCATTGGCATTTTCCTCTGCATGTTTTTGCTGCTGAAGCATTTTCTCTAGCCCTCAGCTCAATTTTGAATTAGTCACTGGAAGTGGCACAAATGACACACACAGTTTATGTATGTGCGTGTACATTCACTGTGTGGCTGTCAGTATGTGTATATGTAGGCAACACGACAGTTTCTACATCAGAGGGTGTCCAATTTGTAAGAAGAGCAGAGATTTGCTCAAACTGTGGTCATCTTTCGTCGCCACTAAATGTCAAGGCACAGTAAGAACAAAATGACAGCGTGTCTCTAACAAAAATACATTTACCTGATGTTATTCGCTGGATACTGTATGTACTAAAAAGTACAACAGCATAATTTATATCAAAAATAGCAAAAATAAGAAAACAAGTGGATAATCTCTAAAGAAAAAAAATTGTGACTTTTCAGTTTCTCCTTTATTGGTTGCCCAAATCTTCATAGACAGGATTCTGCAAATACAATCCAGGAATGTCCGACACATAGAACAGAACATGAAAATAAAAATAACTAATTAAAAAGAGTCAGTTCAGCTAATTTTCTGTGGAAATGTTATGAACAATTAATAGCTCTATGAACAACCTCAATTAAAAAATATATATAGATTAGAACTGACCAGATTGCAGAGCTGACCAAAGAGAATTACTGCCATCTTAAAAACTCGATCGTAAAATGTTTGTAATGGATTATGCAAGCACTATTTTATAAACCTTTATACTTCCATCAATTTCACATTACAATGTTTTTTATCACAGTATCTCATGGGCGGCACGGTGGCTACGGTGGTAGAGCTGTTGCCTCCCAGCAAGAAGGTTTCCGGAGCAAAACCCGGCCGGGGACCTTTGTGGGTAAAGTTGGCATGTTTTTTCATGCTTGCGTGTGTTTTCTCCGGGTACTCAGTTACCTCCCACAGACCAAAAACATGACTGTTAGGCTAATTGGCAACTCTAAATTGTCCCTAGGTGTGAGTGAGAGAGTGAATGTTTGTTTGTCTCGTTTGTCTCTATGTGTCCCTGTGATGGACTTATGACCTGTCCAAGGTGTCCCCCACCCCTCCCCACGTGAGGGAAGAAAGCGGGTTAAGATAATGGATAGATGGATGGAAGACAAAAGAATATTTTAATTCAAAATAAGATCTGCCCAGGAATAGGATTTAGGTTTTGACTTAAGCTGTTGTTTCAGGGGAAACAGCAAAATCCTCTCTCTCTCTCTCTCTCTCTCTCTATATATATATATATATATACATATACACACACACACACACACACACACACACACACACACACATTTACGTTTCACCTACTAATGTAAGTACTATGATCTAAAGCTGTAAAACTGATAAAAGCTACTCCAGCGAGATGCTGGAGTTTGTGCTGATGGATATTTCGGAGGTGATTCACATTAACCAGGGACATGTAGGTCTGAGGATTATCCAGGTTTCAGTGGATAGATAGTGAGTATGAAGAAAATCCTTCATGGCTCTGAGGGTGTTCCTGATACCTGACCTCTCTATCCACTGACAACATGTCAAATCGATTTCTTCCCTTCCTGCAGTGGCAGTTGGCTCGCTTCCCTCCCTTATCACCATGGTGATTACACACCCCTGTGACTTCAGTCACCCAGACCCCACCCTGGTCCCAGTAAAGAGATTATGTGCAAAATTGATTTGTAGCCTCACACGTCCGGTCAGTTAAGCTTTTTTTTTTTTTGTCTCTTCCACATGCCCTTCATCAATCTATCTGTATTCAATCCAGACTGTCAAATATCTTCACCGAAGCTATTAGTTATCATTTGAAATGGCTGTTTTGTCTGCTTGAAATCAAATAGGTTTAATCAAATAATTCAAAGTACTGCAGATAAATCAGGACAGGAGGTGATGAAAACCTCTTACATGTCCTCACGCCCAAGAAAACCCAGAATGCTCAAAACCCAGAACAAATCAGTATGAAGCAAGGGTTAGTAAACTGACTCACTTTTTGGACCGTTTTAAAATGTTATCAAGCTTGAAGGCTAGTATTGCAGACATTGCATAGATGCAGTTCTGTATATTATCCTAATCATATGGCTTCTGTACACATATCTGCAAATAACTTTGTTTTCAGATACTTAAAATGTATATTCAGGGGAATTTTATTTTATTTAGTTCATTTTTAACTTCAGACGCCATTAGAAATATTAGATTTGACTGTTATGAACTGACAGCTAATGGTATATATTACACTTCTCTACAACTTTTAGAAGTAAGTTGATATGAAGCTGTAGAAATGGTATAATTGAGCAAGAGAAACAGTAATAATAAATGGAAGTGCAACTTTCCAAAAGCTGACAGATACTTACATTTCAGTGTATTGAATGCCAGCTCATAAGCTGTTCGCAGCATCCCCTCATCTTTGATCTTAGGCAACAGGAGCCTCGTGTCTTTGCTATAATTTATCAATCGCTGTGCAGGGGGCCTCTCTAGGTGGTTTTTCTGGAAGATAACCGATGCCACCAGGTAGACTCTGTCGGGGAAGCCCTGCTGACTCAGATCAGCAGTCACGCTGATCTGTGGCTCTGGTGGAGCTGCAGGTGTGTCAGCGTCCCTGGGTTCATCCACCAGGGTCACGTCTTCGCTACTTGCATTCTCACACTTTCCTTTTAGAGGCTTGCCCGTGAAAATGAGACGTCCTCCGAGTTTTTTATTCTTCACCATCTTTTTGTTTTCTGTTTGACACCTGAAAACATAACATTAAATCATTGAAAAATCAGTTTTCAAATTTTCTAAATTTGTCAAAAAATAAGTAGTTGTGTTTAATAAACATCTGTTTACATCAGTGGTGCTAATCCTGGTCCTCCAGGACCACTATCCTGAATGTTTTACACATTTCCCTGCCCCAACACACCTAATTTGAATGAATAGGTGATTAACAGACTTCTGTGGAACCTGAAGAGGTAATTCGATCACTAAATCAGGTGTTCTGGAGCAGAGAAACACCTGCAGGACAGTAGGGTGGACATCTCTGGGTTGCAAATTTATAAAAGTAGTTTCATTTATTTGAAAAGGATTAAAAACAATTGCACAACAAGTGCAGCCACTTAAATGAACATGTATAACTAAAAGCACATTTACAGCTTTATCTTGTATCCTCTTATTAGATTATATATACAGGCTACAGAGCTTAATTTTAAATAAAAATAGACTCCAATCCGAATAACGGTGTTCTGTTTTGAAGCTTGTTTGCCAGCTACTAATTTTAAAGTTAACCCTGGCAGTGATTCAACTAAAGCAAAATAAATCTACTTACCTCATACCTGTTTTCAAACAGTAATAAACTAGGCTACTCGTTACCAAAATGCTACATATTAACCGTTTTGTTTTTTTTACATGTACCTTCGCTGTCAGTAATTTCCGCAGTCTGTTATTGGGAAAAACAGCGCCTCCTACACCTTACTACAATAATAGAAACGTGTTAAATAAAACAGGAGTTTAACTAACTTGGCTGAATTTTTCACATAGGCAAACTCGCCGTAAATCTGGTACTGTTGGATTAGCGTGCCCCCGTTACCATGGTAACTGCATGCTAATTTCAAGGTATTTTAGTCACCCTGGATCAAGAATTAAAAATCTTACCGATGGAAGTCCTCTGGTATCAGTGTGGACTTGGTAGAGGTTTGCTGAGCATTTTGGAGAGCTGATAGGTGAAAAGCTTCGGTTGTTTTTTCAGAAACTGAGATTTATATGAGGGAGGCTCGGCCCCCAATTACAGGGGAGTGCAGGAAAAGATTCAGGCTCAGGGCAGAGGATTTGAACAGAGCCACCTGGGACACCCCACAATGTACTTCACTAGGAGATAACACTCACCGTTCTGTTTACTTTTGGATTTAATTTAAGAGCAAGCAATAAATCTACTGGATACCTGGTTTCACAGACATGAAAAAAATTGACACATTTCCAAGCTCATTTATTCCGTAACAAGTCATCAAATCTGTAAAACTACAAAATGACCTCGTCAACTGCAGAAAACACAACATTCTAATTTTAATCAAGGGAAATCAAACTTGAAACTGAACAAAGATTTAAGAACTGTCAATGAAGGTAGCACAATGATTTATTTTTCTAAATTACACAAACTGGCATGTTTCCTGTAAATATATAATAATAAATAAATAATATAATAAGACAGATATCTGCCTTATTAAATATTACATTCAGTTCTGCAGTTTAGTTTGCCCTTAAACTCTGCTCTCACTTTTGGTGGCGCATTTTCATCTGCTCGCATAGACACCAATGTAGAAATTACAGGATTAAATGCTTTCAAATTGCACCTTTTGATACAATTCCGGATAATCTGTTCTTTAGGGCAAACTAAGAAAATAGATTAGGTGAAACCAATATTGTAACAAAAAAAGAAGGAAAAGAAAAAACTGGGGCTGCTATTGTGAGCTCATGAAAAGCTAGAGATAAATTATTCTCATAAAACTGCAACATCACACACTTTATCTTCCAAGATACGGTGCATTATAGGAGAATTAATTTCCTAGAAGTTCTATAAATTAGCTCAAGTTTAAACATTGGCAGTAGAGAAACGCAAAGTACACTTTGATCCAACAGGTCATATTTTATAGTAAAACACAAACTACAGAGATTTTAGTTCACACCTGCTTTAGAAATTTGCCTGTTCAGGAGTCCTGTAATTTGGGGACAACTAGACAAGAGTACCATTACATCATTTATATGATTCATTTGCACCAAATTGGACAGTGTTGTACATTAGATTTTGTGAAACATGCTCAGTAGTACCAGTATTTATTGTTATAAACACATTTATGCTTTAAATTATAATAAACCAATGGTTTATGCTCTGGCCTTGTAAAAATATGTTTCAAAGTTCCCTCAGGATCTATGATTCATAGAGCTAATAGCTGTAAATTCTGTCTGTATAGGTTTGAATTTGTTAATAGCACATTATAAGAATTTTATTTTACTGGTAATTAAAAATTGGTCCTGGACCTTAGGGTATGAGATTGTGCTTGCTAAGGAAATTGAAAACAAATGTTTTTAAATACCAATATAAAACACTTTTGTTTCCATCCATCCACTGTCTTTACCTGATTGTTCCTGTTTAGGGTCAGGGGGAGTCATCAGCAGTCATGGGGCACTGACAGGTCTCCAGTCCATCACATGTTTTGTTTCCATCAAAAGTAAGTAAATAGGTGAAAAAGATCAATGTGTCTATGGTCATGCTTTTATTTCAAAAACATTAATGTACATAAAAAAAACTTATAAACTTGTTTTCTGCACATCTCACTACTGTCCTCATGTCCACATCTACAATCTAACTTTAAACTATATCTGGTGTATAAAAAGAAAGCTGCATCCTCACGGTGATGCTGGAATTTTGTGTGTTTTAAACCTAAATAACAACAGACAATTGAGCTCTGTGACATTTTTGACTAGCACTTGGTAATTTCCCTAGCAGTCTGTCTTTTAAAGCCCGAGCTGCTTTGCTTGTTTATATCACATAGTTCACAGCTCTCAGGCTTCAGCATGGCAATCGCTTTGGACAGCCGGGATAAGGAAACAAACAGCTTCCCTATTTCAGACAGATTACTGCAGAGAGGAATCCACAGTGGAGAGTCTCCACAGCACAATTAAAACACATTCTTCCAGCTCCTCAATCCTTTCCTTTCCTTTTTTTTACACTCACTTTCAGTAATAGCTTTTATATTTAATTATTGAGGTATTGAGCACTGAGTGAGATGGGTCTTGCTGTAGAATAACCTCCTGGAGGACTAAAGGAATAGATACTCAACGTCTTTTGTCTTCTCTTGGTAATGAAATGTCATGAATGGATCACTTCGGAAGATAAAGAGGCACTGGGAGCAACTTTAAAGTGCAAATTTGGTGCTCTTGTGGTGCCACATAAAGCTTCAAGCTGTACATCTCGAGGCAAAATCATGCATGAGAAATGAGCGCCCTCTACTGTAACATTATGGTATTTCAAATCTGTCAAAATAAATAGCTAACACTAAAGGCAAGATTCCTTCCTTTTTTATTTTGTCTTCATTTTGTTGTAGTGAATCATTCAGAGTCCGGGGGGGGCATACTCCATTTCTAGCATACATCAGATCCCTTTACATTGGTCTCAATGTGACGAAAAGCTTATTTCGAAATAATTTT
>JAVKLF010000161.1:10851826-10863436 GCA_034783495.1 Millerichthys robustus | reverse complement strand
CATTTAAATTACAGAGAATTGTACAGTCAGCATGAATGAAGTGCAAATACCTCATAACAAACAATCTTGTTCATAAACAATTTTTGTATTCTGTTTCTTTTTATTGTTTCATTGTTCCATTTGTCCTCAGGCCACTTCTATTTCAACCATTTATGTGTCTTTATACTTTTAGGAACATCTTTAATTGGCTTTCAGAGCCCAAAGTGAGTGTGGGGTATTCAACAAAAAAAAAGAAGAAGAAGAAAGGGGGCATAATTGTGTGCACTTTCCTTGCATAATTGATGCTCACTATTAACTTACGCTCTCGCTGTGCAACAAACAAAGCTGGCTCATTAACTATTCACCAGATGATTTGAACAGAAAAATGATTCGGTGGCTCCGCTGTGCACACTGACACTGTGCCTCTCAGCCCGCGGCCATCTGATTTCACACTTGTGAATAAGGCATGCGTCGTCTCCACTGGCCATATTTTAACAGTGGAGTCCCTCAAATTTATTCAGTGGTCAGACGATGAAGTGCCAACTTATCAAAACCATGACTGACTGAACACAGGAGCACTATCAGAAAACATGGGTTGTATATGTATATAGTTCATTTTTTACCTTTTGTAGAAAGTTCTTTGAACAGCCTCAGTTTGTAAGTTTAGTTGTGACTGTATTAATGAGCTAACCGCTAGTGGAGTTAAGAAAAAAGTGGATTACTCTCGCATTTAAAAAAAAAACTTCTGCATAGCAGTAGTTTATGCAAACTCTATTTTATAATCTTTATATCAATCAGTTTCTCAATAAACAGGTTCAGACAGATATAAAAAGTTTTATGGTTGTTTTTCAAATAAAAAGCAGCAGCACTAACTCACTGCAGCTTTCTTGTGCAACCTTGGGCAATTCCAGCAATAATATTGTAATATTTCTGCCAAATATAACACAAAGAACAAACCAATAGCATTAACATGAACTGCTATGAAATTAGTGTTACTTTAAGAAAGTAGCACTTTAGTCTTAGTTTGCTCAGACTGGCCATTAGATTAAAATTTTAGCTATTTAAAACAGGTAAGATAATAATGAATCATAACCTCCAAAAAAGACAGTAACTATCCTTTTAATATAAATGTAGTAAACATAATAAAGTGTTAACGGCCTGCATTCATGGCAAAACGCAACAAATGCCATTTGTTTATTTTTTATCCATATGGATCGACGACACACCATCATTAACAAAGAAAGCCTAACGCCCATGCATGTTTACAACCACAAGATGTTTATAAAATGCACTAACTCTTTTGAAGTTTTGTATCTGACCAAAGTGTTTTCCCTGTTTCAAATATATTTATTTTTTAAATCCAGCAGCATTACTTTTTGCTCACTTAGCCTTGCCAATCACGAGGATGCTCATGAGGAAAACCATGATGAAGAAAATCCACATGAAGAACCGGTCCATCACCTTGGCTATTTTCTTCCATTCGGCCCCCTTGGCGCACGTGGCCCGTTGCTCTCGAAAACAGTTAGCAATATATTCCACGTTGTGAACCAGTTTTGTGTCCACGTTAGGAATCCCACTGACGAAGCTACAAAATACGCAGGGGCCAATGGTTACAGTGGGGCCGTGGGGTGGAGGTTTCTTGTCTTCGGAGCAGCCCAGAGGCTTCTGGTCCTGAGGACAAACCTTCTGGTCTTCTGAGCAGTAGTCACTCAGAGGGATTCTCCCATTAGAGACTTCATATTTTCCAGGTGCAAAGCTGTTCAGGTGGAGGCTCTCTTCTCTTGTGACGTGGTGGTGGACCTTCACTCTCTGTTGCTGCCCAGAAGGCTGAGATTGGAGGTGTTTGTGGTTCTGATGGCGTTCTTGGCTGCTGTGGCCTCTGGGTTTTCCATTCACGTGAACGTGGGAGTTGGCTTTTTGACGACTAGCGTCCTCCTGGAGGCAGCTCGAAGAAGACGAGGAGGAGCCGGACGCACAGTTCTCTCCCACTTCATATACGAAGAAAATCTTGGACATGTAGTCGATGATGAGCACTTTGGCCCAGTGTGGCACCGGTTTGGCCTCTGCGCCACAGAAGTGGATGTTCATGATGAAGATGGTGAGGGCTGTAGAGGCTGTGACCATGGTCATGGTGGCTATGTAATACTTCCCTGTACAATGAATTAACACAAAAAGACAAGACGGATTGATAATAGAAAGCTAAGAAGAGATCCCAATCTTCTGCTCTTTCTGGTCATTTTTTTCTTGTCATCCGCAAAACCCATTAACCCGGTGTTTTATTCTGAAAACTGTGTGAAAACCCAATACATTTTTGGTTTAACCCAGTCCTTAAGAAAACCCCTCTTACCTATAAGAGGCACACTCTCTGAAGGTGGCATGCTCTCAGCCACCATTAGCTGGAACACAGTAAGGGCGAGGAGAACCGTCACCCCGAGGGAAACCTTCTCGCCGGAGTCCGCAGGCAGGTAGAAACCCAGAGGAGCCAAGAAGGAGATCAGGAAGCAGGGCAGGAGGAGGTTGAAGATGTAAAAAGAGGAGCGGCGCTGCAGGAGCACCGTGTAGGTGATGTCTGGGTACGGATCAGGGCAGCAGCCGTACATTATGACATTTTTAGACGCCGGCATGCCGTGGCATTCCCACTCCACGTTTTTCACAAAGTCTGACAGGTCGCCGCTGTCCATGCCCATAATGATGTCTACCTGGGGTTGAAGTGAGCGACGAGGTACATTTTTTCAATTTATTCTATTTACAGGCAAATGTGTGTGAATGTTTCTCATTGGAAAGTGATCGCAAACATGGGGATGTTTTTCTGTACCTGGTTGCCATTGTAGGTCCAGGAACCGAATGTGAGGTTGCACTCCTGACTGTCGAACGGGAAGTAGGAGACATCCACCTCACAGGAGCTCTTAGTGATGGCAGGAGCATCCCAAGTTATCTCTCCATTGTAGTGCAGCCTTACGTTGGTGTCCATTGGTCCTGAGAAGTCATCATCGGCTCTGGAGCAGAACAAACGTGTGCAAAAACTTCGTTCAATAATTGATAGTGCTAAAGGTTTGAAAAGAATTTGTTCAAGTCTGTAGACAAGCGTATTCACTCAAATTTAAAGGTGGATGTTTGAAATGTGTTTATATCAGGTAAAGTACTTGTTATAGAGGACAAGATCTGGCCTCCACACCAGGCTGCTGGGGATGTGGATGACATCCAGTCCATCGTAGTCCTCTTTGTTCCACCTCAGGTAGGCATCATGCCAGGTCTGCCTAATCCACAGGTAGGCGATCAACACCTGGTTCCTCTCATCCTTCACACAAACACAGTTATTTGCTATATGTACTATTAGCATTTTTTGTTAATATTTTGTGAAATTAAAAAAAAGATTTTTGCTGTAATTTTTTTTGTTTTGTTTTTACTTCTTTGACTGTGTGAGGTCTGCGTCCAGAACTTTCTGTTTGGGTATAAGTTCCTTTATTATTCCCTGCTGCTTTGAAAGATAAGAAATCATGGAATTGGCTGTGTGTGTTCAAACGGGTTGGGTTATTTTCAAGAAGATACATTTTTACCTAAAGTCAGAGGCTCTAAAGCTACTATCAATGCTCAACCAGTTAGACTCAATTACAAATTCTAAGCAGCTACAACGTATTGTTTTCAGTAATATATGAAGTAGTAATATGCCTCAGATTATCATGACAACTCAAATCTACCAAACCAAGACAATATCAGGTGAATGGGGGTCCATAGACAAAGGACACAGAAGTGCTTTGGGGTAACAAAACACCCAAACACACATATCTATGATTTGGTTCTAATTTGTGTTAACTCTAATGTAACAGTGAAAATAACACACAGTATGACAGAGATATTGCATTCAGGTGGAGAGCAGCTCCGCAGCCGAAGCACTAACTCACTGATCGGTGACAGCGCTGGACCTGAACGGGAATCTGAACCAGATAAATAACAGGCACTTACAATTCAATGTCTGCCTGGGTTTTATGAACACCAGCTGTTACAAAGTGTTCACAATCAATGAAGGGATGAATATCCAGATTACAACAAAGCATTCATGTTCCTTCATTTAGTCAAATTCATTTATTCAGAGTGTACAGTTAGCAAGTTTTAATGAAGTGTAATTAGATGACTAATGAAGTTTGTGCTGACTATTAATTTTGTTATGCTGCTGCAAAACACAGTGGGCTCAGATTAATTACCAAATCTAGTTACATATTTAGAATCAAGACAGTATATATTTGACATTTGCAGACACTTACTAAAAAACAAAATCAGAGCAATAATGTTTTGTTTTTTTTTCACAAAATAAATGGGTATCCTACATTATGAGATGTATTTATGAGCTGGAACGTACCATGTCTTTGATCTGAGAGAGGGTGATCTTTAAGGTGACATTGAGAGGTTGGTCTGTGTCTTCCACAGGCCGCAGGGCGCTGGAGTAGTTCTCCATCAGATCATTCAGGAGCTTTTGGGCAAAGTGACCCTGTGCACAGTGAACCACTGAGGGCAAGAAAAAAAAAGAAAGAGGTTGTGCTATTTTACAATTATAAGTTTGTAAATGATCCCTTTAAATGTCAACGTAAAGCAATGACACTTTGTACATCTTTCTCTGGTTGATTGGAGCGTAACACTAATAAAGTGGTGTGTCGTGGTGTGAATGCTGAGTCAGCATTCACTCTATTGTCTTTTTTTATGGTTTCTTCTGTTTTTACAATCAAACTACTTCTGCATACTATTTGTTTTTAATTTTATTGTTCAAATATCAAGACGTCCAGCTTGACTGGGAATCATGCAGACTTTTGGGATGTGTAACTTTTATACATTTTGTAATGTTTAACTTTATGTACAAAAATTCACCATAAAAATACATTTAGATCTCAAACAGTTAAAAATGCTTCTTCTTGTGCTACTTTTAGGTTTTAGCTACAGATTGCTACTTTCGTCAAAGAAAATGTGATGCTTTAGGTTTTTAGCTGAAGTTTTGCCAATAAAATAATCTATGATTAAGCTAATTTTAGCTTCTAGTTACTGTTTTTCTCATTTACAGCTAGTTTTTCTAATTGTTACTTTGTGCTTGTTGCTATATTTCTAACTTTAATTTATTAGAATTTTTAGCTACCATTTTACTAATATAACTTTTAGCTGCATTCATTTATGCTTTTATCTAAGGTTTTGCTCATCTCAGCTTTTAGCTGTGGTTTTTGTCCATTTTAGCTACTGTTCTGCTGGTTCTGATCAGTTTTAGCTACTTTAATAAATTTTAGCAGTCATTCAGCCATCAGCATTCACATAGAAACTTTGCAAAAAAAAAAAAGCTAATGTTTGTGGTCAGTGCTTTTATTTAATAGTAAACTTAGCAGACAAACCAGCATTTGCCAGGGCAGTCTTTTCAGTTCAGCAGTTTAAGTCATGCAAAATTCAAGACTTGAGTAACTGTTACTGTTTTCTTCAAACGTAGCAGTTTGAGCTCTAATCCTTTGTCAGTATTGACTATTAAAATGTACTTTTAATCTTCATAAAACAATCCCAATTGAAGACTCACCTTCAGGAAGCAGCACTGTCAAACAGATAAATTGGATTATCTGGAACATTACTGTATATCTCAAGAACAATCTAATTAGAATCGGTTATCTTAAAAGTCTTGCCTTTCCTCCCCTGAAAAGTCTACATGTTGTCCATTAAACCCCAGTTGAACTCAGCTGCAGATAGCAGGGCACCGTTTCACCTGGCTGTCCTCGCTGTTCTCGCTGCTTGGCAGGGGAGGCAGCGCGTCTGCTGGCTGGGAATAAAACTCTGGCTATCACATAGCAGGAGGAGACTGAGGGAAACAGGATGCCCACGAATCATCGCCTCACCACACACAGGTCTGACAAACAAGCATCCTGAGCTGGGCCTCTGGTCTGCTCAGGAAACACTTCTGTCAAAACAAGTACAGGTTAAAAAAAAATGTTTGGGAGTTTAAAATGAAACATTTTATCCAACTGGACTTTCAACAGATCTGTAGTAATAAACAAAGGAATGCAGTAAGATTATTGTTCATAATTATGAATTTGTAAGTATTTTAGAAATAGACAGACTTTATTAAACTAATTCAATAGTAAAGGCTTTTTAACTTGACTGGAATTTTACAATATATTACATATTTTAACTCATGATGTGCTTAATTTGTTATTCAACGGGGCCACAAATTCTTTTGTGAACACAATGAATTGCAGCTCAGTCTAAAATTCAAAGATTTTACAATAGTTTTATTTTTTACTTTATTTTGCTAGGGTGCCAATTCATAAAGGGATTAGAAAACGTTTGGGCTGCTATTTTTAAAAACACTGTGTCCGACAAACACACAACCCAGGAAAAAAAGCCACATTACTGTTGAAAAGCTGCAGCAGAACAGATAAACCCTGAATGATTTTTTTTTGGAACAAGTAGTGAAATGGTGCTTAGTTTACTGCCAGTTTCTTGGGACAGATTCGGCACTGAAAAACAAGCAGGCCTTCTGTAAATGTGCAGCTTATTTAAATTAAATAATGAAAATAATCTGATGACTGGTCTGAGCTTATACAGATTCCTATTGGGAGTTAAACACAATAATAGTTAAAGCACAAAGTACAACTATAAAGAAACTGATATGAATAGCCCGTATGCATTCATCAAAGCTTGTCTGCTCGTTGCAAGTTTTATTGCAACGTAAATCCTCAACGGTTAAATTCCCATTTGTCTAAAAGTTAATTTACTGCCTCATTTTTATTTAAATGTATGCAGATTCAACCCATACTTATAAACAAATGTTGGCTCCAGCACAACAGGAAGCATAAACAGCTTCACAATTCATCAACACTGGAACTAAGGGTAATCTTTGAAGAAAAAATATATTAAAATATATTTTTGCTAGGCAGCTTTTTGATGTTGACGGATGTTAAAACGTGGCACTGTAAAGAAAACGTCTAACGGGCACAAAAAGGGACAGTTTTGATTAATTTACACAGACTTTAATCTTTTTATTTACAGATGAATGATTGACATTGTATCTGTTGATTTAATTAAGATGATGCATTTTTTCCCCAGACTGGTCACAGGTTGTGTTACGACAGAATATCACTTTCTTTTGATTTCCTTTGGGTTTAAAAAACAAGAATCCAAATGAATCCCTGTTGGAGGCCAAAATCAAGTTCATTATTTTTTGTTAATGTGAGGGAGGAGAACAGGTGAAGAAAGCCATGTCGAGCCTCATGTGGCATTGGGAAGAGGGGAGCTGCTGTGGAAGCTGCCAGATGTGGACAGCTGAGGACAACTCGAGGAGATGATGATGATGATGATGATGATGGCTACTTTGTGAACACCTTAAAGACACTTAATGAGCCGCTTTCCAGAACAAAGAATAAGCCGACCTATATAGTGCACATACATGCTCAATTCATGCATTAACAGCACAAAAATGTGTTTTTTTTTTCCTTTTGAAAACTTATTTTACCTAAAAATGTACTATGGTCACAATGCAATACTTTGCTAGCAAGACGTGTTTAGTTATCAGCATCTTGCCGTTGATTACCAAAAACTTTCAACTCTTTTAAACTAAAGCACCCTATTTAGAGCAACTGCAATACAAATAAAGTGAGCAAATTTTGTTTAGAGCTGAAAAAAAAATCCTAATTAAAAAGTTTAGGACTTGACTTAATCCCCATTTTGAAAACAGGCCCAAAGTGTTTTGAATGAGAACCAGGTGCCAAAAAAGCCCTCCACAAAGGCTTGATTCTCTTCAACAAAAAGGTTATCATAAATAAAATCAAATGTACTGCATAGGCAAAGATACGCCGCTGACAGCCGCTTCTTGAACAAACCCAGAAAACTGGGAGAAAGGGTGAGAGAGATGGTCTAGTTTGCTTCAGAAGGGGCGGGGGGTATGGTGAGGATGGATTTCTGATTTAAGCACTGAGCAGAATGTTGAATAAACAAAAAAAAAGGGAAGAGAGATCAGGGCTGATAGTTGACTGGAGTGTGGTGCAGCAGAGGTGACAGAAACGTCACACAGAAGGGAGGAGGTACTGGAGAAGTGGTTGAGTGTGTCCGGTGGTAAAACAGAAGGGCTAGGATCGAGCAAGACACGCCTTCACACGGCAGGAGTTTGGAGGAGAGTGAGTGTGTGTATGTGACGAGAGATGGTATCAGGAGATTGAAGAGGGCGTCAAGATTCAGTTACTGAGCAGAAGCTCCGTCGCCGTCTCCACATCCCAGGATTTTGACGACAACGCCACTATAACTGCATTCTGTGGGTAAAAAAAAAAATAAAACACTCAATAGTGTTTGAACCGCAGCGATGTTCAACAGTTCAATGAACAGCAAAGGGCAGAGAGGGGGGAAAAGTTTACAGATACTTACTTTTTCAAAGCCCATGGCACAGAGTTTGTCTATTTTGCGTGTGTACTCCGGACTGGATACGGGAGCGCCTGCATAGACGTGAGACCAGAGTCTCGCTGTCTGTTTGAACATCTCTGGATTCTGCTTGTACTAGTTGATGAACAAACATGGAAAAACAGAAAACAGCTTGTTAAAAGAGGTTTCAGCATATACTTAACTATGCAATTTAAAAGTTTTATTGGGTCGTGTTAGCAATATTAATTCACGATACTGATCACCTGTTTATACATGAAAGGAAGAAACCAATAAATAAATAGTAAACTGCTCCTCATCCATGACATTTTAAATCGGTTTTTACAATTGTGATGAATCACTGAATGTTACTAAACTTGAAATGATAACTAGTGTCCTTTATGGAGCAGAAAATATTATCAACCAGCCTACATTAACAAATAATTTACAATGACTAATAATCTGAAAAGTACACCCAAAACAAATTCGAGCATGTGACGGAACAATTTTTAGAACAGAGCTTGTTGAACTTCTCCAGTTACATAGTTACATATTAAAAAGTCTGGGAAGTGAGGAAGATAAGAGAGTTTTTGCTGGTCAAGTAAAGCAAAACTGTGTGGCAGTGAGGTCATGTTGACATACATTACTTTGTACACACTTAAAAAAAAATGAATGTATGGTAAAGTGCATTGACTGAATAGTATTTTGCATTATTAATTCATCTGACAATTACTTTTATTGGTGGTTATGTTTTCTCTAAATAATAACACAAATATGATATATGATTTGACAACCAATCCCAACTGATAGACAATTTTGACCTTTGAGATGGAAAAGTTCCGATATTTAGTAACAATATTGAGCCGTGATGAATCATTAATAAACAATGAAATGACTTTACAGTACAAATGTGAAAGCATAAACAGACATGCACACAAACCTGATTGGCTACCACTGCATCCTGTGGATCATCTGGTTCTGCGGCTGCCAGTAAGGCTTGTAATGACAAAAGAACCGTCCTCAGTGTCATGGCTGCTGCCCTGAAACCACAAGTTGTTAAGTGTGGAACAGTAAAGAACACAAAAAGTAAGAAAAAATTAAATGCTGGTGACTTTTAGAGAAGATTCATTGATGGAGCAGATGGCAAAATGTGCAATTAGACAGACTCCCCAGAATTGCAATAGAAATACTAACTAGAGTCATTCTAGGTGAAAGGCATCCATTAAAGCTGCATATTATAGTAGAATATTTAACTGCACAAACATTCATAAATTAGCGTGTTATATAAAAAGAACTAAGACCTTTTTAATAACAGAATGATCATGCTCAATAAGCATCTCAGCAAAGATTACATAAAGAGGGGAAACTGTAAAAATAATGCAGCAAATAAACCCCTCTTTACCACGGTTACAGCACGTATGAGAGTTCAATAAGTACTGGGGGTTTCTTGTTTTGTTTTCGATAGTTTCTACTGTAAAGGTTTAACCCTTTATAGTGGAAACTATCGAAAACAAAAAAATCTGGGATTCAATGTGTGAATTCAAGTATTATACAATTAGGTACAGAGTGGGAAAAGGACTGCTGACATTCATTTACTCACCACTGATCTTTAAGAATGTCCAGACATATTGCACCTGTGACTGAGCTGATATTTGGATGCCAGATCTTTGTGATAAACCTCACCTGAAATATTAAAAAGGAAAATCTTTTGTGGATTAGCACAGCGAGAGGAATCTCTTAAATTAAAGAGATTTAAACTAAAACATAAAAAATGAATAATTACTTGTAGCATCAAGAAAAATTAATCCTTACCTTGGGTGGATTGAATGGATACGTTTCTGGAATCTTAATTTCTAGTTGATATCTACCACCTGTACAGAAATAATTATAAAATTAAAAATGACTGAAAAAAAATGTAATAGGAAGACTTCAAACCTGCTAAACAATGTTCCAAGTATTTTGCTTTGTTTATGCTCACTGTCAGTGATAAATCCTTTACAAAACAGAGTTGTGCAACCATGGGTTTTGACTAGAGTCCCTTACCTTCATATGGTGTGTCAGGGGGGCCTGCTATCTCCCCTTTAAGTTCTGTGAAGTTCTCATCCACCAGATCTACTTTTATCTGGTTTTTGCTCGTCTGAAATTGGAGAAAATTGGAGAAATACTGTCACCTAAACAGAGAGTGTTCAGGTAATAACATTCTGTCAAACACCAATCAGCCTCTGAGGCATAAGCTCCAAACTTGCGCAAGATTAAAAAAAGTTGATCTCATCTTGCTAAAAACTTCAAGATTTGGGTGAATTTAATACTCCAAAGTATGTATGTATGTTCAGGAGTGTATGCTGACACGTTCACGTGAGTGCAGAGTGGAGATTGCAAAGAAAGGGGGTTGAGAACTCCAAAACTACCTATGTTAGCAGCTAACGTAGCAACCAAAGAAACCATGTTTCATTGAATTCATTTCAAGCGTCTATGATATGATAACCTGCGCTCATGCAACAGTTATGTTATGGTCCCAAACCTCATCATATTGGCACACGGTTAGCCAGCGTTAGTAGATCTTTGTGAATGCAACCCTATCGGATAGTTAGCAAAGCTAGCAGCAGCTTCAATGATGAGCCATCGTCGCGTCACTCTCATTCAAACATAACAAGAAGAAGCAACTCCAGCCACCTCCTAGAGAGTGGCCAGCATTGCGACCAACCTCTTCGCTTTTAAGGACTTCCTTGAATTCCCGTTTTATCCTCTGAACTGCGATATTGGCCATGGCTTCCCGTGTTCCCGTCCGGTTGCGGCCTCGTTCGCCGTCCGTTCGACCAGTTCGCGACGCGAACGTTAGCTTCACTTTTAAAATACAGAGTCAAAATAACAGCTGCGAGGTCGTAAGCCGTTTGCTTCTTTCGTCCCTTGGTGTTGACGGGAGGTTAAATTTCAGAAAGAAAAACAGCTCAACGTGTAGCTGTCATGTCAAATGTGCAACAACACAATGGTTGGTACAGAAAACATTTTAATACCAAACTGCATACAGTCTGAAGGAGATGAGGTCATGTGATCCGAGCCACCCTGAACGCCTCATCCCATTGGTTGATCAGCATTCAATGTATAGTATTAGTATTAGTATTAGTATTAGTATTAGTATTAGTATTAGTATTAGTATTAGTATTAGTATTAGTATTAGCATTAGTATTATTGTTGTTGCTGTTTAAATATGCCACAAAAGTGACATCAATGCAAAATCACAAGTAAACAATAAAAATATTA
>JAVKLF010000161.1:10805206-10818137 GCA_034783495.1 Millerichthys robustus | reverse complement strand
ATCTGTAACAGTCAAAAGTGCTCTCCCTGCTGTGTAACAGTGGTGTTTTTTTTTTGTTATTATTCCCATATTTCTGTGACTATAACATTAAAAATGTGCAAATCCTACACAAATAAAACTGTTACCTTATTTCAAAAAGGATGATAAAGTATATCCTCTGTATTTAGTCTGTAAACATACCGTAATAATAAACTTGAAAATGACAATTTACAGATTACACCTTGTAGAGTGGCAATAAATTCAATGCAGCAAAATAATAATATTAATAACATAATACTGTCTCAAAGACAAGGTGGGGGGGAATCCAGTGACATCCATAGGTTGTTGGTTTTTTTGTGGTTTTTTTTTTTCTTTTATGTTTTATTCACCAAAGACCTGTACATTGCAGATCATGGTGCAGAAATAGTAAAAATAAATACATAAATACATACATGGATAATCCATCCATCCATACGTACACATATTGTATCATAAAATAAAAAGAAATATAAGATAATTATAAAATTCAAATGTACAAATGCATAGTTCATATGCATTTCATGGAAAGATGCAGAGTAGACCTTTTATCTCTTCAGGATTATTATATGTAGTGTCGGTGTGTGTATGTGTGCGGGAGCTGTGAATGTATGTGGCACTTGTACAAAAATACGAGAGTCCCAGGTCAGGGTGCTCTGTGCAGTTTCTTCATATCTCACCTTTAGAGTCAGTTAAATGTTCACAGGTTAAAAATTAAGAGGTACGTGTCCAGGCGTGTCTGTGGCTTCCTGTGCGGGTGTCCGAAAGAGTTGTGTGAGTGCGAATACTGATGAGATTAGCACAGTGCAGCGTTTGGCTAGGAGCCTCACTCCATCCGTCTCTCCCTGACCCTGTCCCGACCCGGACTTGTTCCCAACCACAGCACCAGTTCCGGCTGTCTCGACAGCCCCGACAAACTCTCGATACAGACCCACTATCTCCTTTAGTTTTTCCATAGGCTGCTGCCCATCGTCGTCTGCATCCCTGTGGACCTGCCTTGCTTTATGGCAGATGTTACAACCAGGACAGGGGTTTGTTTGCAGGCAGGCTGCTGTCAGCTGAACTAGTGCACTGAAGCTGTTGGATAAAGAACGGAGCGCCTCATCAGGAGCCCAGCCGACTCGTGTGGCCCGTTGGCACCCGGATGCCAATCGTCGAGCCTCTGCTTGGAGAAGACTCCTCTCAGGCTCTGTCATGGTGGCAGGACTTGTCCCAGTGCAATTCTGGCTTCCCGTCAAGGCAGCATTGTCTTCAGTTCCATTGTGATTTAGGTCAGTACCTACTTTTACACTTGTGCTGTCTAATTTTGAACCTTGTTGTAACTGCCCCAGGGTTTCTCTCTCTAACACTAAAAGAAGCTGATCTATATCTTCACGTAGAGAAGCAAAACCCCCCTTTAGGCTCCCATAGTTTTTGTTGGTGAGAGAACGAAGGGGGCCACCAAGTGAAACTGTGGATGAAACTGGACACGAGACGAGAGGACTGAGTTCAGAAGATGTATTGGAGAGTGTGGACAGTGGACGCGGGTTGTCTCTCAGCAATGACAGAATATTGGGTTTTGGCAAGGGTGCTGTTGGAGAAGGCGCGGAGGCAGTTTGAGCAGGTTTGGGGCGTATGCGGCGGGAGAACTCATAGACCGTGAGCTCTTCATCGAAGCTAATGCCATCCTCGGTGTCTCCTGTGAAGCAGTTGGCGTAAACGGTGTGACAGCCACAAGCCTCTCTGTGTTGTTGTGGTGGAGTAGTGTCTGCTGCCGAGGAGGTGGGTGAGTCACCTCCAATCTGCATGCTAGTAACACCTCCCAACCCCACCGCTGAATGAGGACGTGACTGTGGCTGCTCTGATGAAACACTGCCACTATGTGAACTGTTTCCTCTAAAGCTCAGGTTGGGGTGTGAGCCATTTGTTCCATTGGCCTTTTTCATATGTGAACTTACTTCCTGAGCCTCCTTGATAGTTGCTATGACAACCTCGGCTCCATCGTCTAAAATGTTTCCTTTACTTCCGGAATTTAAGGTCACCGTCTCTTTGTCCTTGACAGGGGTTTTATTTAAGTCTGATAAACCACTTGCAACAGACAAACCAGACCCAAAGCCTGATGTGTCCCCGTTGATGGAGCTCGTGGAGGGATAGTCAGGAGTTCCTAGGATCTCCTGGGAACGAGTCATATACCAAGGCAAGGACTGGATCTTCCCCCTCAAAGCAGTGGCTGGTAGTCTGCCTCCCAGGCTGGAGGAGCTAGTTCTTAGGTCAGACCCTGAACCAGATCGTCCAGATTCTTTACCTTCTAGGTCGTCGACGCCTTTAGAGTTGGCTGAGATGGGAGAGGTGGTAATAGTGAGCGGCGCATCTGTATTTTTTGGCGATAGGCTCTCATGGCTCAGAGAGACCCTCCGGGGTCCTGACTGGATGCTGCCGTTGCGGCTGCTCCAAGGATGGATTCCATTTGGTGGACTGACAGTATCTTTAAAGATTCCTTTGCTTTGGTCAGTGGGGGAAACAGGAGAGCTAGTCAGCAGTGACAAAGGGTGGAAACTGATGGTAGAAGGAGGTTTGGGGGGCACTGGAGGAGGAACAGCGGACTTTGTACCTGAATTAGACTGAGAAATGGAAGGTGGTTTTGGTGCATTTTTTGTCAATATGTTAGCTGCATTGATTTTCCCTTCAACTTTCAAAGTTTCCCTTTCATTAAGAATCAATGCTTCATCTTTGGAAACATGTGATCCATTTTCACACACAAGATTTTTATTTAATTTTGGGCTGTTTTCTTGTCTTTTTGTCTGTTTCTCAGATTGCAGCGTAGTGGCTTGTTGAGGCTGTTTACTATTCCTCACTGCTGTGATCAGGGATGATGACAGAGACAATCCACCCAATGTGACTGACTTAAACTCCATGGTGTCTGGTTCCATTTCCAAAAGTTCAGAAGACAGATGTCCAGAGGCATCCCCATTGCACTGGGCATATGCTCTTCCATGTTGGGGTGACTTGGGAGGAACTGACTGAGGTTTGGGAGGCAATTGGGGCTTAGGTGCCAGTGGTGGTTTGATCTTAACTTCAGGTTTCTTTGAAAGGCTAGGTTGTTTGTTGATGAGTTCTTTTGCTGGGTCTTTTACAATCTCTGATTCTTTTGTAATTTTAGTGGATTGGATTTTATTGGCACGAGGAGACGATAGTTCCTTCCCAGGTGCTGCTGGTAGACCATTCCAGGTTCCACTCAAGCGATTAGCATTTCGCCGGTCAGCTAGTTCAGCATCTGTGGAAGACAAAAAAAAAAAAGAAAAAAAACCAGAAAACATAATTTGATTAATGCAAAGTTTCTCCATCTCTTTTAATAATTTGTAAGAACAGACATGTTGTCAACAACTTCTGCAAAGTTATATAACAAACCTGAAAGATCAGGAACTGGTGGCGTAAATCTCTCCCTCGCATCAAAAAACTCATCTTCCGAATCCGAGACATTGTCCTTTAGCAAAAGAGCTGGCTTGAGGTTGGGTGAAGGAGTAAGAAATAGACCTTCTTCATCCTTGGACAGACGGTGCTCAGCTTGCCCTGCTTTATTTTTAGGAATAGAACTCGTCCTTACTGGGACTTTGGGAGGAGTCTTCTTCTTTCTCTTAATGGGCAGTCTTTCAAAAGGTGTGCTGTCAATCATTCTCAGATCTCTTGAGCTTGGTATTTTAGAAATGCGTCTGAGTTTCTGGACCCCCAAATCTTCCTCCTCCTCTTCCTCCTCCTCCTCATCGTCACTTGTGGCCCCAGAAGGGCTAGACAGGAAATCAGCCTTGGAGAGCTCAGCAAAGCAGAGACAAGAGTTATCGTTGCCCCGGTAATTCAAGTTGGTGGGTCGCATGGGCCCTTGACGTTTTGGTTCCAGGAGGTAGGGGTGGTGACTGTCCACGTCTGAAAGATCCTCGCCTGTGATTGGTCCACGAAGAGGATCCAAGCGAGAGGCAGATTTGGCTGCTGCGCTGCTTTCTTCTAGGGCAGCACTCAAAGAGCTGCTGGATAAGCTAGAGAAACTGCTGGTGACCCGTGGGTCAGTGTGGTACCAGCTGTTCATGTCCTCATCCGTGACTTTGAATTTACGCAAACCACTTCCTGTTGCTCCTTCTTCCTCTTCACTCTCGTTTTCCTTGCCTTCTGTTGTCACTATAATTTTAACTTCCTGTTTGCCTTTGTACTCTTCTCTCTCTTTCCTCTCTTCCTCTTTTCTCTTTGCTTCCTCCTCCCTCCTCCTTTCCTCCCAGTCCTGACTTGCTGGGTCTGGGCCTTTGTAGCTCTGAGAATCCATTGGATCATCTTCGTCTGTGGAGTCTTCTGAGTCACTGCAGCAGCGAGACACATAACCTAAACACCAGACAAGCACAGCAAAGTGTTTTAGTACACCTGCAGAAGAGAATCCTAATTAAATATGGTTGTATGCTATTGCAGCCTGTCCTATTTCATACCCATACTGGTTGGTGACATACATCGACATGTGATGTGATGTAATAAAGGTCTATCAAAATGGCAAAACCAGAAAGTGATTGTTTTAAGTGAAACCGTTTTTGCTCACTTGATAGGGATTCATAGCACACGCCCTCTATTACGGCGAACTTCCCACACACACCTTCTTCAGCAGGAATCCGGTGCACCCTCACTTTTGGGCGCCCCAGACGGAAGACATTAACACTTGGATCCACCAGGAGTTTGCAGTAGCCTCCCAGTAGACACCCTAAGTCTTTGGCTGCCTGAGAATCCATCAGTAAGGCAAATGGCTGAAAGGAGGGAGGGCATTGTAGAAGATAAAGGTAAAGCAGTAGTGATTAAAGCCAAAGGGTAAGAAGGGAAAGGCAAAGAAATGAGAGAAAGAGGGAGACATGGTCATCTTTGTGTCAGTGAATTAGTAATGCATATAGCAACTCCCTTAGGCTGTGTTTAGTTGCCTTGCAGGAATAATACTTGACCTACATGTATTATAGCATAAACCTCTGTGCACAAATAGAATGGTGAGTGCACATCTTTTTTTAAATCTATGCCAGCTATGAATCATCGAGCATCTCAGTAAACCCATGTCTTTCATACCTTCATGTCATGTAGTGAAATGCGCAGAAGGCTAACTTTGTCAGATTCTGATAACAGCTCCACTCGACTGATGTTGCTGAACTCAACCAGTGTAGAGATCATGTTGAGCTTGTGGTTGATGACCTGGCTCATTCCATACTTGGCACCAACTAGCAAACTGACCAGCACTTCCTTGTCCTGAAGCTGAGTTTAGGGAGAAAGTAGAAAAGCACTTAAATAATAAAACTATAGAGCCTGTCTGGTAACATTGGATTAAAAAAAAATGAATGCACGACCACGAGTTCATAACACATGGCCATGAGATAGTTAATGCATGGCCACAAGATCATTTTTAGCAGCCATGTCTCTTTGTGAGAATTACAGACATTGTTAGAGTCAGATTATATATGAACATGTCATTCATTCCTATGTTTAAATCAAATTAATTCAAACTCCATGTAAATAATTAACAATCTCTGCATGGAAATGTGATAATTATCTTGTGGCCACACATTAACTATCTCTTGGTAACAAGTTGTTATCTCTTGGCCAGGCATTGATTTTTTTTTTCCAATGTCACTAAATGGTCTCTGTATAAAACAATTTATGGTTTTAGCAATTTAAAAACTGCTCTTAACTCTTACCATCATTGTAGCCGTGTATGACCGTCCTCCAAAAGAAATGAGCTCTCCAAGCTGAGTGAGGTAGGCCAATCGTGCCTGAGTAGCTGATATTACCTAAAATTGACATATAGGAAGAGTAGTATAAGAATCCCCTTTTAATTACTTTCCCCCCCCACCGTTCACCGTTCTCTGACCCTGCATCCCTCCCACCTCTTTAATTTCCTTGGAGATTAGCAGTTGCTGTAAACATCATCTCAAAAGTGTCATAAAGCCACTACAAAGCTGTCACTTTCTGGTTTGTAATGCCTTTTAGTGCTCAGCTGTCTATCTTCGTATACCTTCTGGCGTGGTTCTAGCAGAGACTGGATTTTCTTGAGGTGGTAGCTGATGGCTTTCCTCAAATCCCGTTCCCTCATATTGCTCAGCAGCGTAGGAGAGATGAAGCTGTCCAGACCAAACTCCTTCCTGCCAACACCACGTAAACACAGAAATTGAAATAAGGACAAAATTAGAATGGCAGTTGCTGAAACCTGAAGGACACTTTCATTTCATACAAAAGTAACGAAAAGTCTCAGTAAAAGTGGTAATGTTGTACAAGTTGGTACACACATGTTTCTAAGAAAATGGTTGTAATGGAGAAAAAACAGCTAAAGTCATCAAACCGCTAACTTTAGCTCATGTTGGCCTTATATACAAGAAAGTTGGTTTGGTCCTATTTTTCCTCATATGATAAATATCTTAAATTCAGTCTAAAATATGGAAAAACTTTGAAGTACACCACTATTACAGCTTGCCCAAGCCAGGCCTATTTTCAGATTAACAAACGAACAAATTAAAAGGTGGGCAAGGCTTTGATTATATTTTTTCCTCAGTTCATTTTGTTAGTGTGAATTGTGACAACCTGTCCAAGCACATACCAGCATGTGGTGATACTGTTACTAAAAACATTATTTTACTTGAATGGAAAACTGCTACAGCTGCCATACTCTGCAATACTGTATTAACTTATCCAGGTCTTGTTCATTTTCTGCTGATGAATCCAAAAAGCTTATGACTAAAATGAAGACACAAACCCCAGAGAGACTCCTCATGAATGTGTTCAGAGAATAAGCACATTCTCATGTCCTGCAAAAATTCATACTTTCTGATATTAATGTCCAAGTAAACACAACGCAAAGTTTTGTGATGTGAAATCAAATGAATTTTATTTTACTCTGTCAGTAATGTTATTTTACGAGAATCGTTTGGCTTAAATTGTTGTTTGTACCCATCTCACTTTATATAACTTTATTTTTTATTATACCTGCCACTAGGTGTTACCAAAGTTCACATTGCAATTGACAATTTATTTGGAAGTTAGTCATTAAGTTGTAAGTTAGAGCTTTCTGAGCTTATATTCTCAAAGGATTTTAAAGCTTGATGTTGGAAATCCCCTTTCATCGCTTTGTGAAATAAATCTGCTGAAGTAGATTTTTTTCACATGTGGAAAACACAAAGTATTAGTGTCTTTGTGAACATTAGTTCAAAAGTACAAAAGCAGAATAACTGAGAAAAACTCAAATGTCCCCTGCGAAGTTATATGTTCGCATTATAAGTTAATCATGAATCAAGTTTTCCGAGAGGAGAGCAGTTGATGTGGAAACTTTGATCTCTGAGTTTGACACGTTATTTTCCACTCTGGATCTGTGATCAGATGCTCAAAAATAAAACTTGTATATTCATGTCTTTGTGCTCCATTTTTAGTAACATCTCTTGCATACAAAATTACAGAAATGTGCAAAATCCACCTGTTTACTTTTATCCATTTCTTAAGCGCACACTGCACAATATGCTGTCATGAGGCAGGTACAAGTAAAGAACTAAAAATGAGTGACATAGCAACCATAGTTCAAAGAAAAACTTTACAAGAAAGACCCCACTGACAAATTGCATTACCTTGTTTTACATTTTTACAAATGAATGCCTATTTTTTTCCTAAAATCAAGCCCTAATCCTTAAGCAACATATTTTTAAACTTACAGATGTAACAGTTTGTTCCCAATGAGTGAAAGAGGGCCTATAAGTTTGTGTATAATCAGTTTACAGTCAAAATATTTTAATTTCATTGATAGATTGTGTTTCAGTGAGCACCTTCATCACAGATAAATTACAATAATTGCTGCAGCAGCAGAGCATCTCGCCTCCTAGAACAACACATTTACTCAAGCTTTAGTAAGATGGGCAACGCTCAGCTGTGACACCACACACACACGACTCACGTTATACTTTTGATAGATGTCCGAGTCTGTCCGCAATTATCTAGTCTCTCGTGCATATGCAGGGCAGCCAGGCGGAGCGCCGTGTTACACTTCATCTCCACAGCGTAACGCTCCTGCAGCACATCTCCGACACTCTGCAAACACCGGCAACCACAAAAAAAAAGCGTGCAGACACCACAAATAGAAACACACGTCGTCAATTGAAGAGAACTACATTTTTACTTTAATACTCTTTACTCAAAACTATACAACACACAAATCTCTTTAAATAAACCAAAACTGGGAACCCCAGACTGCCATGGGAAAAAAAAACTAAAAACAACAAACAGCCGGATTATGAAGGCTGCTTTGAAAAGATTAAATCAGCATGACATAAGTGGCGCTTCAGTTGACAGAGAATGACTTGGCTTGTATTTATTGTACAAAGCTGAGCACCATCAAAGAGTTAACTGGGTTTAAAGGAGGAATGTTAGTTTAGTTGTGATTCAAAGGAGCATAAGAGTATAAATAAGATTATATAAGGCTACAGTAAGAGAAAGAGATGATATCAGATTAGGATCAGTTTGAAATGACCAGATAGAAGTCTGGTTCATTTGCTGTGTTTGCAATCCATGAAGAAAAATGCAAAGCTATGCTGCTGATTAGCTTCACTGACCTGTAAAAAGAGGTACTCAAAGGCCGTGGGGTCATCTTGCAGCAGATCCATGGGGTCTCTGGGAACGAAGCAAACCCTGAACAGACATCTGTAATCATGTGAGTCCTTTTTCTGCACCACCTGGTGGAGGCAAAAGAGAACCATAACCCTAAATCTTAGCCAGTGGTTTGTGTGTGTGGGTGGGTGCACGCATTCCTCACCTTTTGTATGAGCTCGTCTTCATGCAGGAGCAGGAGTTTGGTGATGCTATACTGTTGCTCTAGGACCAGGGCAAAGTACTCAATCACCCGGATGGACAATTTATCCTTCAGAGTCAGAACAATGTCCTGGAATAATAATTAAAAAAAACACATCAGACACCTTGAACAAACATACTTTATCCCAGTCTGTTGATGCCAGATGGACAAATTTGACTCCTCCCTTGTCAGTTTGCCTTAAGCAGAAAATATAACATATAAATACAAATAGCAAAGCACCAAAAGAAGAGATTTTAAATGCAGCTACTGCTTAAAAATCCACCATCTAGCAATAATCCAATAGTAGTTTGGCACTTATGTTCATAATAATCTAAGACAAAATATAGGATGTGCAAGAAAACCAAGGTAAAAAAAATGTTTAAAGATGCAGACAGGGGCTCATTAGAGTCACCATGGTAACCACACACCTGTTTTTCTCACTCTGACAGTAAACTTAGTGAGAGGCAGGCAGAAACATAGACTAGAAACTAACCCTCAGACAAACAGTTGCTGTGCAAAAAGTGTACACAGTACTGAAAACAACCCTGACCTGCAAGAGGCAAAGATGTCTAACCATCTCACACAGTAAGTATGTGTTCACAGTGTTCTGTGTAGGAAGAATGACCAGTTCTACAGATTCTTCACTTTAAAATTTTAAAAGAGAATTCTGAACAGTGGAAGTCGATGAGAGTTTAGATGTGCACATTTGACTCTCTGGGTGGGATTTGAGAGACAACCCCTAGTCCTTTAACTGTGAAAACACACTGGGTAAACCAAGAACAAACACACCAATGTTTTGATATAAAAACTGTATAGGACATATGAGAGAAAAAAGACTATTGGCAAAATGTTTGGAAGGATTAGACAGCTTAAAGACAGTGTGACATCAACTTACTCTCCAAAAATGTAAAAAAAAAAACTAATTGCAACTGTTAAAAGGTTAGTTCAGTCATGAATGTTTGTATATGATGTTTGTGCTTTTAAATATGCCTGACATAGAGCACTCATTGTGTTCCACCAAAAATTCATTGCTTTCTACATAGAAAACTTTCACACTTTTTAATTTTCTTATTTTACTGAAGTCATGCAGTCGGCTGCAACTATCCAAAATGGCATGGCATGATTTGGTGGATTTTAATAAGCTTTCCCACAGCTGAGAGGAGTTGTGAATCGAAAATGATGAGGGAAATAGAAGAATAATGAGAAAATACTGATAAAGCTGTATCAATGCTTAATCCTGTCTTAATAAAACAACAAAAAAATTGAACCCGGTCGCTTCGTGTAGATGTTACTGTAAGTGCTGGCACTAAACCAAGAGCAGTTGTACAAACTTCAGAATGTGTTTGGCATTTCCTCCTGGGAAACCTTTCACAACCTGATTTACTCTTGTTTGATCTCATACATAAAACTAGTCCGACAAGACTCTTTTAGTGATGCAGACTTCACTGGAACCTGAGAGTTTCAATATAGAAGAAATAAGATTTTTTTTCTCATTTAAGATTCATCACAGTTGAAAAAGTAGCTGCTAATGTTTTTGATTTTTCTTTTTTTGGGTCTCTGTCAGCTCTATGAATAAACAGCACCAGATCCAAAATATACCTTTACAGTAGTGGTGTTGTCGAATTTGAAAGCCTTGGTCTGCCCATTCTCGAGATAGACTTTTAGGACATTGGGAAGGAAGAGAAGAGAGTTTCCCTGTTGGAGAAACATACAGAATAAAAAGAAAGTATAAACTAGGAAAAGGTTGTCTAAATGCATGCAGTTAGACCAGAAAAAAACTTTTCAAAACTGCAAGAATAGTCGAGAACTAAGTCTATCATCAAAGGTATTATTGAGGGTTGGTTTTTTTCTGCATCAGATTAAATCTTTTTTACCTGAGTGTGCCCATTGACCACCACCTCCTCAGCGAAGCGCACTTTAACTGGATTACTCCTCAGGCGAGCCCTCTTCTCTGCCGACATAATGGACGACTTTGGATTCTGCAACACACGAGGGCCACCACCGAGACGGGCGCATCAAACAGCAAAATCTTACACCGGCACATAAATATTTGACACCGTGTGGGGAGGGGCCTCATGTAGTCAGAAGATGCTAGCAGACAGTCACGTAATCAGAAATAAGCAGCTTATGTTTAAATGAACGTTGGTCTGATGACCCTGAGTGATGGTGGGTTTGTTTTTGATCTGTACTCACTGTCATGTGCCGCAGGATAGTCACATTGATACAATCCTCCAAGTCTCTGGTGGAGAAAATCACAGGCGTGAATGCAGAGCCACACATTTCTTCCTGTAGCTTTGCGTTTAGCTGTCATGTCGGCACACTGTGCTTTGACTTTTGCGTCTGCAGCAAATGTTTTAAACCACCCCTTCACTCTCATTTGCACCTGTGTCTGTTCGTTTTGTCTGTTTGCGAGCAAAATATCACAAAAATTCACTGGATGGGTTTATTTGAAACTATCAGAAAATAATAAGTGGATGTACTTTTATGACCAAAGTACAACGCATTGTTAGTACAATGCATGTATTGATTAAAACTTTAGGGTTAAGTGTCAGTGTCAACCTTGTTTGTCTGTTAGCAAAATATCTCATGAACCACTTGATCAATTTTATTGAAATTCTCAGAAAGGAATCAGGTGATGTACATCTACAACCCATTCATCAACTTGTAGTTGATTATCCTCAGGGATATGCCACGTTATTGGTTACTAACTCTTTAAGAATCAACTTTTTGATGCTAAAATAATATATATATTTTATCTCTCAAATTCTTTTCATAAAGGTGTTTTTCATAGTTTGTTTTATGAGAAAATTTCAGTTTTTGTGACAGGTTGTGTCTAAAGATGCCATTTAAAGCAGGTTGTGCACTAAATTGTTTGTTCGGTGTGGACAACACACACACGTTCATCCTCTGAGTCTTTTCGTGTCTGTGCTGATTGATAGGTTAGAGTTAAAAGGCCAAGAAAGCAAAACAAACAAACTTTTTTTGTTTTCTGAAAATAGTCCAGTGAAAAACCTGAACCCTTCAAAAAGCCTGAAGAAATATAGACCATTAATTGTATACAAAAACCCTGACTGCTTGAATGCAAAGGAACAAGAGGCGACTCAAGACTTTTGCACAGTTTTGTCATTTGTGAAGTCTTTCACACCAACCAGCAAAGAAATCTGGCTTTAGAAAGGACAACTCAGACAATATATTTAGCCTCTGAATGAACAAGACTTTCTTATTCCAGGAAATGAGAATATTCGTCCCCCAGATAAAATTCCTCACCTCATGATGTTTTCCACCTGCTCTGCACTCAGATCCTCCATCACTTTATCGTTTATCTGCAAAACCTGGTCTCCTGGGAATAAGATCCCATCTGCGGGGCTCCCTATAAATTAAAAAAAGAATACCTGTCTGCATTTATGGGAACAAAACGAAGAAGTAACACACACAGAATGACACACACTCGTTGAACATGGCTGACTCAACAGTGTTCGGCTGAGCTCTTCAGGATGTGAGGGGGTTATGGTTATTCTGGGCCTCTTCCAGCTCGGCTCGGCTCTGCCTTCTCTGGTTATTTATACTCGTTTGTCTTGGGGCCAGAGAGAATCAGAGCGAGAGTGAGAGAGCAGGAGCTTCAGCTTTTCTCTGTAACATACTGAGCGTTTGTGCGCGTCATCACATACGCCCCCCTGTGCATATTTTCGCACAACCCCGCCTGCGTCTCGTTCCTGACCCACTGATGGTATGCTGTGCCACACTGCATTCGTTTACACACACCACCCCACAGCCTGACAGAGGCTCTGTCAGTGTCCCGATCACTTCCGCAGCTTTGCCACTTCCACCCCTTTTCCTTTTTTTCCCTTCCTTCCTTCTTTCCTTTGTCTTTTGCTTTCACCTCCCTTTTCTGCCTCCATGCCTGCGCACTTTCACTGTCACTAGATCCTCCAGGTGATAAATCTGTTCCATGGTGTCCCCCTGCTATCACCTCCCTTTCACTTTCGCAACGTTTCCCTTCTTTTGGCAGCAGGATGACAGGGTGGGACTCCCCTCTGGGGGTTTTAAGTGAAACTAATAACTCATTCCTGCACGCCAAAGTGATTACATTTAAACAAGATG
>JAVKLF010000161.1:10759339-10770539 GCA_034783495.1 Millerichthys robustus | reverse complement strand
GTTGACTCATCTTTGCAGTCAGCAGCGTCACAGCGCACTCTGGAAACGAAAGTCGAGAGACCAACGTCAAAAATCAGAGCACACGGAAGAGGGGGCGGACGTGGACATGCCACAGAAGGGAGACGAGGGCGAGGAAGATGAGGGAGTTGACGAGGAGGATGACGATGATGAAGAGAGTCCAGACGAAAAAGATTCAGGCAGTCCAGATGAGAACGACTCTGACGAAGATCATGATGTAATTGTTTTACCAAAAAAAGCAGATGACTGACTTTTGTTTTGCTGAAAAGTTGAGCTCTTAATTGTCTCAATTACACGCAGGTGTTTGCAGAATCCATTCCCATGTCCGACACCATCCAGACTCCGAGTCAGACAGGACCAGCTGTCAGCCCCATCATCACTGTATATGAGCCAGACAAGGTAAGCAGGCTGCCTGAGACACACAATAATGTACAAAATGTCCTCACAAGGATAGCAAAACATGCCTACACACACACACACACATTCTCAGACGTTATCTGAACCCTTTCTTTTAATTGCTCGTCTCTTTAATCTGAAGCTTGCCTCGAGTCTGAATCGCAGCGGCAGGATGAACCTCTTCTCCCTGATGCAGTCCATCAGTGAAATGGACGACGAGGACAAGGGGCTCGACCAGGTGAATAACAACTTCCTTTTTTCATCCTTTATTTTAATTTAATTTTGCACGCAGAGGCTAATTCAAAAGTGAGGCAAGTTTAGAGAAGTGTCTTGCTAAATTTATTTCCAGGAAGAATTTGCTTTTTACTTTCAACTTGCAGGTCAATATTTTTCAGAAATGTTTACAATTCAGAAACTAAGAATGAAAGAAATATCTGTAATTTTTTTGTACAAGTACATCAAAGAATAGATTGACACGGCCCAAGGGCTACTTCTGGTTCAGCAGTTCCAAATTACTCTCCCTTAACACAAAATATGTTTAAAATGTGCCTTTTTAAAAAAAAAAAATCATGGTTTTGTCACTGTGTTAAAGCACAAGGCTCAAAAGGTCAGCTTAATATTGAGACAATGTATAATTTTATTCTTGACCAAGTGAAAAGTATCAGAGGGTGCCCCTTTGGTTCTTTTTGGATGTGCTTTAAGGCTGAGGGAGTCAAATTTCTGTGCAGTATTTTCAACTTTAAAATATAAGTAGTTCAGTTGTTGGGGGTTACTTGCTGTCCTCCTTTATTTTTATTTTTCTTAGTTTTTTGTATTTAAAAATAGAAGTTCATAACAGACTTTGCTGATTATAAATGATTCTTCCCAAAGATGCCTGGCAGTCCGAGGCGCTCCCCTGGGCAGCGTAGGCGCAGCCACACAAGACGGGGTCTTATCCACCAAAGAGCATGCGTGGATGTTTCACCAGAACCACGCCACCTGCCAGAAGCCGGCACAAGCGAGCACTAAAGCGGACAAAGAGATGGAGGAGCAGGGAAGACCACGAGTACATTTCGAGAGGAAGCCCAGGAAAGTAAAAAAGTCCTGATGGTGAAGAAACCAGGACGCACGCCAAGGCTTTTATACACTCATATTGAAGTTGTAATTTATGTCTTGCTGGTCTATCATTGCACGTCTCATTTTAACTAATAATTCATTTCTGAGGTTTTTGCTACAGTATTGCTGTACCAGGGAAAGACAGGACATCTTCCAGCTGAAGTTGTTACGTTTTTTGGTATTACTGTCGAGTATTTTAATATTCTGCCACAAACCAATAAGTCTCATCAGAGCTCTCCGTCTGCTGTCACGTCTTCTACAGCTCTCCCTCCCAACACGCCTGAGATCTATGCAAAAACTGCTGTCTGTCCTTGGTGAACACGAGGCTTTAAGCTGCCACTTGATTTATTTCCCGAAGTCTTTTTGTCGTCAGATGGGAGGATTTTACTGCATCTAAGCTGTGCATTATGGACCACGTCAGGCCAGTTTTATGGCGCTTGTCTTAATTGCCAAACAGTTTTTCTATGTGCCATCGAGTATATTTAATTGAAAATCTTTGTCATGTCCACGTGTTAGGAAACATTTTTATGGAACACCAGGACTGCATGAGTGCCTTCATCCAGAGAATGAAATACAACTGGTGTCTTGTTTCTTTTGTTTTTTTTTTTACTCTAAGGTGGAGGCCACGTATTGCTTTTTTTTGTACTGCTTCATACAGCCCAAATTTCCTGCATATATACAGTATATAGGAATGAAAATATTAATGCTGTTGAACTGGGTGCATGTTTTGGTGTTTATCTACCAGCCTGTGATAGCAAACTGTTCAGGGTTTTCACATGTATATATGGATTTTAAACTGGTTTAATTATTCAAATTACATCTAATGCTGATGTGGAACATTTCACGCTGGTATTCTTTTTTTTTGTCAATCAAAACCAAGCTTCATTCATTTAACCTGCATGCCCAGCATTAAAAGCTTTTACACGCACTTTATAATCCCTCAGCACTCGCTGTTCACACTTCCTGAGACAACTGTGCACTGTACTGTGATTGATAAGATCAATGTTTGTGAGCCTGTGCTGGCAAAATGAGCTGCAATGAGGAAATTTTCAATTGTTTTTTTTACATTCTCCATCTCAAAAGATTCAGAATGATACAATAAGTTTGGCAATTTATCACCTGGCAACATGCTAGGCTATGTTTGTTTACAAGTGTTGGGTTTGAAAATTTTATTTTTATTGGTCTGGGGTGATGTCATCAGATATTCCAGTCCTATGTTTAAACAGGAGAATTCTCAAGTGACACCAAACATACAAAGGGATTTCCTACTACAGCAGAGAAAAAAATGGTCAATTTAAAGGAAATTTTAGGAGTTAAGACAAAGTAAGATTCCTGAAGACACACCTGTTAGAACACTTTGCTGTAAAGGCAGATTAGGAAGATTTGCTACTTGGAGTAGCTGAAATTGCTAGATGATGTCTTTGGACTTTTTCCCCCCCCTCTCTTAAAACTCAATGTTTTCACTGCAGACTGTGCTCATTTTGTCAGCAAGTGTCACTTAAAGTAAAAATTTCAATCAACATCCATATCTATTGTTGTGGTTAGCTGTTCACTGTCCACACCTCACTCGTTTACAAAACATTTTGAATGAAAAATAAATGATCATATCCCAACAATTTGTTTTTCCTTGTCTGAATACACCAGAGCAGCACAGTTAAGTTTACAAACACTTATTTATAAGAAACAGACTGTATGACCACCTCCTTTATATCGTCAGTTACTGGAGTCTTTGTAATCTAAATATCTGTACAGTATTAAAAGGACAAACATGGACTTGTAAGGCGTGCAGGTTCAAGTCCCGATATATTTCCTTCTAGGTTCACTGAGAAGGATTCCTCCCTCCTTCATAGCAGTTCTGAATACCTGAACCTGCAAAATCAAATAAAAACATGTTAGCCTAAGTTAAGAATACTTAGACCAGTATTCATCCAATGGTGTGTACTCACAGCATCAGAGCGGTACATCCAGGGAATCGCACAGTACACCATTCGGGTGATGCCAGCCTGCTGGCATCGAATTGCCAGCACCTCCCCCACAGCTTGACACGCTGCCACAGAGTTTGTGGATGCCAGTTCCCTCTTCACCGCCCACTCTTTAGTCGAACAAGTAAGTACGGGAACAGGAGAGCTGCTGGAAAACACCTCGGCCGTGACGTGGTGTTGGCTGCGAGAGAACACTAACCTAAAGAGAAGAATGACACAAAATGGCATAAACAGATCTAAATTCTACAACCAGAATATTCTCTTATATTCTATGACCAAATTCTCTCCTCAACGTGGACATTAAAATTATCACCAAAGCACTTGCTTAGAGAATTGAAGAAATAATTCCCTCCATTATTCACCCAGATCAAACTGGTTTCACTAAAGGAAGTCTTCCATCTAATAATACACGCAGGCTTTGTGATTTAATAGATTACTCGTTGTCAAAAAGAATAAAAACCATCGTACTAACAACATGTTTTTGGTATTTGAACCAGACCTGTGGTAGAACTGCTGGTGAGGCCATGTAGTCTTCCATCCCCGATCCTTCACAGCCAGAGCCATCTGCTCCAGGTTCCGAGGGTTTCTGTTCACAAAGGTCGGACTGACCGCTTCGTTTTCCTCCGTGGTGGGCTCCGGCTGAGTCGCCGTCTGACTCATACATCGAGCTGGAACTACTTCATTAAACAAAGGCTAGTCAGTCATTTAGAATCAATAACATAATATTACCTGTTTGGGTTAAA
Source organism: Millerichthys robustus (assembly GCA_034783495.1). Classification (NCBI taxonomy): domain Eukaryota; kingdom Metazoa; phylum Chordata; class Actinopteri; order Cyprinodontiformes; family Rivulidae; genus Millerichthys; species Millerichthys robustus. Next base: position 10,766,305 of record JAVKLF010000161.1, on the reverse strand, counting down.
GCTGTGTCTTACCCGTATGCCGTCTTGGTGCCATAATAGGACGGCATCGTTGAATTGAACCGAACAACAACCGGATACTGCGGCTTAAATCGTTCAACGCCATGTTGACGTCATAAATTAACAACGTCCTATCTGTTCGATACCAAATAACAAAGATTTGTACCCTAAAATGTTGTAGAAATATCTGTTAAATTCAGACCACGTCCTCCATCTTTGACATTTCGATAAGATCCGGTTCACTTGGTGTAACTCGGAAAGAAGTCCGGAAAGAAACAAGCGCGTTTTCTATGTTCCCCAAAATTATAACGTTCAGCAGTAGCTACATATCTTGAAGAGATTTCAAAAATCATACTAACAAGTTAAATTAATAAATTAATAAGGTACAGATAAAATACAACTTCCGCTTTATACTTTGATAATTTTAACGCAAAAACTATAGACTGAAGGCCAATCTGACAATTTTTATCTGGTCATTCATGCAATCCAATAGTAGGACGGAAAAAATCTGAATAAAAAAAATAAATCTTTGATTAACACGAGCTGCACCGAAAACTTGTCAAGGTAAAACAAATAGATGTCTGTACGTTTACATGTCTGAAAATAAGAACCTAAAGACAATTGTTACATCAAATTTCCCATCAGGTAAAAATATAAACTGATGTGTCTGCAAACAGAGCTCTCTAGGAAAAAAGATCTCAACTGGAAATTTTGTCTCATTCATTGGTATGATTCAATGTTGAAAAGCAACAAGCAAACATCTTTATGAATAAATTATTTCACACAAGGTTGAAACATTTTATTTTATTTCAAATTTGATCTAGAGTCAAAACATAAAGAAATGCCAGTTGAACAAAGCAGTGGCACAACACACAAACAAGTTCTTCTAATAAGGCACTAATAAAACATCCAACTACAAATAAATACCTATGGTGTGGTATGTTTGGAAGACATTAAAATATGGGAAAAAAGTCTTTGGCTTAGAGAAATTAATTAAATTGTTCCTATATTAATAAACAACTCCACAGGGTGAGTTTAACATTCACTAAGTCATCAGTCTTTAACCCCTTAAACACCATAATAGACCTGTTATTAGGAGGAACCTTCCCTTTTTTATAATCTGTCTATATCCAGTGTTTATACAGTAAAAATTAAATAATTACCAAATGCTTTTTTGATATACTTTAAAAGCATTTAGAAATCAATATGTAATAAAGAGTAAAAAATTAGAAAGTGTTACAAAATTAGCATTTATAATTTAGCAAATGGGACTCTTTCATTTTCCTGATGCAAAAATAACTGTATCATTGATAATGATTAATGTGCAAGTTAACTGAACCATGTCATGCTTTACAGGCAATGAATACTTTAAGATTAACCTAAATCCACATGTCAATTCAGCTGCTGGGCAATCATTCGGCCAATCATATAGCAGCAGGATCACCGATCAGAGACGTGAAGGAGAAAGGGCTGAGTTTGTAGCCCATTCCGCTGTAGAACTTGTTCTGAAACTCCACCCTGAGGATGAGACACATAACATCAAGCTTCAACAACAAAAATTACCAACTTCCACAAGTCATATGTCTACTTTATTCTGCAGTGGATGTAAAAAAGAGCTTTGACTTACCAAAATAACACTTATCTACAAAACATATTTTTAAAACAGATCTTTTCAACAACTTCAAATTTTAGATGAAGCAACAGTGCAACCTACAAGTGAATCTGTTTTTGTAAAGCTTAAAAACATTTTTTTTAAATTATATTGTTCATTTCCTTACCAGTGCAGACGGAGCGCGTGCAGGAAAGCTGAGAGTCCCTCCATAACCAGGAGGATGGAGACTGTCAACAAAGCGAAGAAGAAGAAAATTGCTACAAGGACCGCAGATCCCACGTAGCCATGCCACTTCAGGGCCAGACGCATGACCATGTTCCACAGCACCTCAGAGAGCTCTGCAGAGACACAAATGACTCACTGTCAGAGAGCCACAGCTGGCTTGGGGGGGTTAAAAATAAACCTCACGAGTGGATGAATGATGGACTTAGCATATTTGGTTTGAGAGAGAGGAAGTCCTTCGTGTGCATCATGTACGGATGAGGTTGTGTGTCTACTAACGTGCATGAGCCAAACTGAGGGCCCAGAGTCGCAGGTAAGAGGCCGTGTTGGAGATGCAGCCCAGGCAGTACTCGATAGTATGGATGGCCTGATGCATGAACACGTCAGCGGCATCGAACTCCTGCAGGCAGAGCAGTTCCAACCGTTAGAGAAACACGAGCGCAACAGGGCGAGATTTACTTCTGTTCCACGACTTCAGGTGCATTTGATTTTACCTCTCCTTCCCCTGCTCCTCCCACCACCTCCCCCTGGCTCGTGTTCACGGAGCCCTCTTCGGCCACCAGCGGACGCCTCTCTTCATCCTGACGTCCCAGAGAGTTAGGTGAAGAGAGCATCTCACAACACGTACAAAAGACAAAGTCACTTTAACGCAGGCTTACAACACGGTGCCGCCTTTTCCTGAAAGTGAAGTATTCACACATCGGCTTCCCCAGCAGGAGGACAGGGACTGAACACAGAGCGAGCACAACCAGGACCTTCTGCACAATAAGCTATACATGGGGGGGAGAGACACATGTTGAACACGGCTGTTTTTGCCAGCAATCTGCACCACTAGATTAAATCAGGACAGTACAAAAATGATCTCAGATCCTTTTGAATTGGAGAACATTGCGTTAAACACAAAGCAACAACTGCAGCATTGTGGCTTGTAAAGGATATGAAAGCGTTGGCTGTTATGACTGAAAAATGCATTATTGTGTTCATGTGCTTGTAATAAACATGGCATCTGAGGTCTAATCTGCTTAAGAACATTGTGTCAACAGAAAAGACAATTGTCAAGCACGCAAACTAAAACTAAAAACAGTCAAATAAAGCAACATTGTGCATAAAAATCATCAGAATTTTATACTGCTTCAGTAAAACCTTTTGAAAAATAGCTATACTTCTACCTCTAAAATACTACCATTTTATCTAGTAACCTAATCTGACAAACAACACTAAGTTTGCATCTTTAAAAAATAGATTTTAAATCTAAAAATAAATCCCAGTGACGTCACTGGAGGTAGTAAAAAATGAATGCAGTTATGTTTGTGTGTGTTCTTGTTTTATATGAACACACACCTGACCCGTATACAGCGGAGGGTTATCTGAATTGTCTGTGAACAGGAACATGTCTATGAAGTGGATTAAGATACTGGGAGCCATTTTGGACTTAGCAGGAGTGTAAACGATCCATTTGAAGACCACCATGAACACGAGGTAGCCGAAGAGGCACAACATGAAGAACAGCTCTGGGAGCAGCACGAAAAATATACTGCTGATTTTGCCGAAGTGCCTGCAGAAACACAAAAATAGAATATAAAATATGAAGATTATCCTGCAGAGAGCAACGATACGTGAAGCTGACAATAAAGTCCAACAGTGAGGGGTGTTGTAGAAAAACACAAAAACGGAAAAAAAAAAAACAACCACAGTGACGAACCAGTAGTTGAAGAATGACAGACAGACTCCAAAAGTCATGTGGATGACACCGATGATGACTGACATCTTCATCTTGTAGGAGTTTAAGAAGGTGAGTTTGTTGTTGGCCATGCCCCAAACCTAAAAAAAAAGTCACAAAAAAAGACAAAATGAGAAGGGGTTTATTTTTGTTTGTTTTTGACTGAAAGATGATGAGTGTGATGGCAGTACGGGGTCAATTCCAAATGGATACGGGGTGGTAAAAACGCCGGTCACGTTCGGGTCCATAGTTAAAAACTGGTTCCCCTGCAGCACTGATGAGCTGAAACAGAACACACAAATGTTAGATGGGAAAAAAACCAAATAGAACTCAAAACGCTCGAACTGTTCTTACTTCCATATGTTCTTTTTAAACATGGGCTCGACGTGCCACGCTGAGCTGAAGGTCGTCAGGCCTCTGCTGAAGCACTCGTTGTAAATGGCCCCTGTGTAAATGGAGAACAGGCCCATCAGAAGAATCACATATCTTCCTCCAAACATCATCTTCCAGATCTGAAACACACAGAAACAACACCCATTTTACTCTTCATTGTGTTTCAACACTACTAAACATTTCCCCTTTGATAAAAAAAAACAATATTAAGCTCCTAATTGGGAAATGTTTTTCACATCAGACTGATTTATATAAAACATCACTGGGGAAGAGCATGAACAAACCACAAATCCTGTTTAGACTCAACTAGACCTTATCGAGACAGCAGAGTAGAAGGTAAGAGGCTGAGTGAAGATAAAAATAACTTAACTAGTATTTCTTTATTTCTTGCCCTATATTTTTAGCCATCTTTATGTGGATTGTTTTTAATATTTTGGAAACAAAATTAGGCGAAATTGCACAGAGAAATAATTTAAATTAGTCTTCCAAACCATACACATCAGCTTGGTGAGATGTAAAATTGGATTTAATCTTTTAGTTCATGAAGGAAAAAAGTATAAGAATAGCCCCAGGAGTTAAACCAACCTCATTTGTATTGTTCTTGAGTTTGGGGTCATTCTGCTCGAGGACCATCCAGAGGGCAGCCAGAGACATCAGCAAACCATGACCCACATCGCCGAACATCACCGCAAATAGGAACGGGAATGTAATTATGGTGTACACCGCTGCAGAGGCAGAGCACAAAAGGGTTAAATAATCAAGTGGTACAAAACTGGGCTGCCCTTTGGGCTGTAGTTTAAAAAATGTATTTTTGTTTTTTCTAAGGGAAACGTTTCTGGTGACGTACCAGGATTGACCTCACGGTAGGTGGCTACTCCGTAAGCTTCTACAATGTTCTGGAAACCTGCGGTGAAAGAGTTGATAGGAAACAGAGTGGGCGGAGGGGTGGTGCAGGGCAGGCGGTTGTAGAACGAGTCGACCCCGCTGCCACTCTTCCTCTGAGGATGAAGGGAAAAAAAATTAACAACAGTGTTATTTATCAGTGATAAACCACCCAGAATGTGGTATTTGTTGTTGTTGCTGCAGCATCCTTCTCACCCCTCCTTCTCTGAGGGCGCTCTGCAGCTCTGGCAGCTTGGCACTGGGACACCAGGCCTCAGCAATCAGGCATTTGTCAGTCACAGAAGGACTGCAGAGGTTCAGAACCATCTGGATGGCCTTGCACTTCTGGACTTTCACTTTCCACTCAGGCAAGATGGCCACGGCTCGCACCAACAGCTGCTGCAGGAAAGCTTCGGTCTGATTTAACACCTGAAACGCAAAAAAATAGAAGTGAAAGGAGGGAGTTTTGTAACCAAGCTGCTTTCAGGGGAGTCTGGGATATATTTTCAGACTTTACAAAGAAGGTAAAAGGCTGAGGATTGTGGTGAAGTAACAACAAAAGGGGCACCGTGTATTTATTCCACTTACAGAGTTGATGTCTTCGATTCTGCCGTGAAGCCCTTGCAGAATTTCCTCTCTCTCTGCAGTGCTCTCGGGGTATGCAAATGTCTGTGTGTGGAAGCTGTTTGGAGGAAAATTGTGTGTTTTGTGAGAAACTAGTGCACAAATCCACAAAAAACTATATATGTATCAAACAGGTGCACAGATTTCCCTACCAATCGCATATCTTCTTAACCTTCTGTCCGATCTGATCTCCCCAAAAGGAAATAAGAAACACGGTCCATTGCACCATTTCCCCCTGAAAAACAACAACAAAGGAACAGCAAACAGATGAGATAAGAAACCCATGAGATGTGTCAAACCGAAAGTCTTTGTCTCCAGCGTCTAACCGTGTCTGGGTGCACAAGTGGTTCTCCCATTTCTCTGAAGTCCACGATAATATAACCACGACACGCGCGCCATAGTAACCGTTCAAACGACGGGACCTTCCAAGGATGGACCACTCCTGCCACGAAACTGAGGAAGAGGAGAGGCACCGAAATGTGGTAAAAGTGGAGGAAAACATAGGAAAACCCAAGAGGAGTTTTTGAAAATGAGATGTACCTGAGGCGGATGTCTTGACGGTTGTCAAACAGGCCGTGGCTCTCCAGAGCAGGTGGTGGCGCCTGTGAGAGAAAAAAGGCGGAAAATGATCAGTAGTTTTGTACTTTTTTATATATAGTTCTGATTCAGAACTGGTTGCAGACCAGTAATCACCTGGATGGCTGTGAGCGAGTGCGTTCTGGTAAGAACTCCTCTGTACTGATGGAGCTGATTAAGCTGAGCTCGAAGGCTGTCTCTGTTCCTGGACACCTGGGGAAAAAAAACACAACCAAATTATAAGGCCAGCTGACTTTCAGGTCAGAGCTTTAGACTCCCGCTCTTGGTATGTGTTATGAACGACTCTCATCACGAATGGCTAATGTCATTTAGCCATCGCAAAAACACAAATCGCCTGCTGTTTGCTGGCGGGCGATAACAAATGATGCCCCATGATTTTTCACAGCTGCTTTGTTTTTCACCTCTCTCAGCTCTCGCGCCAGCCGTTCACTTTCCTCCTCTATAGTGATGAGCTCTCGTTGCTGCGGGGCCGGAGGCACCGGGATCGGAGGAGGGAGGGTACCCCTCATCGGCGGAGATAAGGAGCGACTGATCTCCTGCTCCAGGAAGGCTAAAGGACAGAGGGAATGTCAGAAAGGGCAGAGATGGAAAAGCAGAACATGACTAAAAAAGAGCAAATGGAAATGCACGTGAGGTGAGGATTGAGTCAGCGCTTACTAAAAGTCTTCTCCAGCTCCTCGCATCGTCTGACCTCGCCAACGAACTTCCTCTGAAAGGCGTTCACGTTGGGATTTAACTGAAACATTGAGAAAAAAGGAGGGCAACAGGTTTACTCACAGTCACCTGATTACAAAAACAGTTTATCGCACCAAGATTTAAAGATTTTACATTTCTTTAAAAGCAGATCAGAAAAGGTGATTGTAGTTCTGATGAGATGTAGGAAAACTGATAAAAGTTTGCAAAATACACAACAACAAAG
>JAVKLF010000161.1:10748867-10759239 GCA_034783495.1 Millerichthys robustus | reverse complement strand
AGATCAGAAAAGGTGATTGTAGTTCTGATGAGATGTAGGAAAACTGATAAAAGTTTGCAAAATACACAACAACAAAGTAAAAAAATCAACTACAAGCTGGTTAGGAGACGAACTCCCTTAGCCTCTTTTGCCTCTGTGTTTTCCGAGCTTTGCAGCAAACGATGACAAACTGAGAGGAAAAGTCAACCATCTGAACGACTCACGTCTCTGAACTCCACGAGGCCCAGTTCTCCCAGCTCACTGACACAGTTGTAGGCCGAGCCAGACTGGAGGAAGAGCTGCACCAGGCACACCTCCTCGCTTCGAAACATGGACCCCATGACTGCCTTAAAAAAAGTCCAAATTAGTTTTATTAAAAAAAGCAGTCCAGTGAGGACAATGAGATTCTGTAACTGCAAAAGTTTGAGTAAGAACCAAGAAGAAGAAAAAAGAGGAAGCCTCATCTTCCTCAAAGTGATGATCAGGTGGGATTTCCATTGTTGCACATTCGTGTTTCATCTTTTTTCTAGCAATATTTTCAACACTTATTCTCTTTTTGATGTGACTTAAACACTCCAACAAACAAGTAAAAACAACAAAAAAGATCAAAATTAAGTGTTAGTTTTCACTCCACTTTTGTGAGGTTTGTTTTAGCTCTGGGACCGAATGTTTTCTGTTTTTGCTTATTTCAGCAGCATTTTGTAGCCTCTGATTTGTGCTGTTGATTGAATTACAGTCAGACTAGCCTCAGTAATGGGAATCATCTGACAGAAACCCATTCAACAGAAAACTATGTGGATCAAGTGACTAAATCAGTTAGGTCAGAAAATGTGGAAATAAAGGTTTATAATATACAGCAGAAATTACAAATAATAACAATACAAGAGGTGAGATTGTGTTTCTTTGTCAGAATCCTGGCTGTGATTATCACCTGAATGGTCGAGATTCTTTTTCATGGTGCAAAGTTCGGTTCCACCAAGAAACGCGTCAAAAACTAAAAGATGCGTATAATAAGCTTGTACTTAAGATATATTATTGTGAGCGAAATAAAAGTACAAAGTAGAAACAAGTCATGGCATGCTATCCATGGCAAAACAGTGATGGAAAAGCAGATAAAAGCACCAAAACAAGCTAAACAGCGGTTATCTCACCTGCCCGCGCCCGGAACACCTATGGGACTACTACGGGTTCTGTTTGCGGCTGTCCGGCTCGGTTCCGTGAAAAAGTGGACTTGTTGTAGTGAGCTTTTAGATAACTTGTTTTTATTTCCCCATTTCCCGTTCAGACGGAGTCACGTTACTGTGGACTCACGTGACGGTTGACGTCCAACTCTCATCTGGCCACGAGGAGGCAAGACTTCCGGTGTCGTTTAACTTGCAGAAAACGCCAAAATCGTTCTAAAATACAAAAGTCAATTTGATTTAAACACTGAGGCCATAAATATAAGATACTGTCTAAAACTTATGACCTAGTATTTATGTGACTACATCTCAAATTCACAAGACATCCCATAATGTAGCATCTCTAATATATGAGATATTTAAGATTTCTTATAATTATGAATTAGCATGACCAAATTATGACTTAATAGTTACAAAGTCTTTGACTTCCATGGCAATGTCATGAACAATTTACATCTTACCTGTTGTAGATCGCTCCAAGAATGACTCGGATTGACTGTTATCCCTTAATCTGGTCATAATTAAACTTTGTCTATATTTCTATCTCGATGTTATTCAAAGCACTATCTACAACAGGTAAGGAACTAATTGTTAAGCTTTTTACAAGGATTTCTAAACTATCCCTTTAAGTAGAATGTTACTGCAAGGTTTTGAAATAAAATAATTTGTAATATAAGGTACCTGGCCTATTTATGTTTTTATATCTACACTTTATTTCCTTCACTACCAATGGTAGAATGGGAAAGTTATATGAAAATATAACTTTCAAACAAAAACCTAACATGTAGTCGCTTCAGCTCATTAAAATGTGATTGAGTTTTTTAGAGAAAAGCAGGATTCATTCTTAGATTTAAAAAATCAAACATTTTATCCTGGAATTTAAACTGCAACAATGCTTCTTTCTGCTGTAAAAGAGGTTTTAGTTTCAGTTAGGTACTTACTTAGTAAATACTGAAGTACTAACTAGCATGTAATACATATATTAAAAATACTCTGCAATGATCTGTCTGCAGTGTAATTTAAAACTAAAACTAAAACCAATGTTTATGGTCAAAGCTTAAAATGATAAAATATACGTAGCACAGAAACAAAACTTAATTTGAAAAAGATATTTTATTTTATCATCAAAGGCAGAGATGCATTAGGAACAATGGTAAGCAATGACAAATTTACAATAGAAAAAAAACATGTTCAAATGAAACAAATAAAATGAGAAATGAATCTGAAAGAAGGCTAAATAAGCTGTTTTTTCCACAAGAAGCAAATGTGTCAACTAGACCGGGTCAGCGTTTACTTTACTGTAGATCACCAGATGTCCCCCCGCCCCATTTTAACCAAAAAAATACAGTAATGAAGCTTGTCTACATTAATAAGTAAAATCCACTCACACATACAAAAAAAAATGAAAATAAACTACCATCAAATTAAAACTGCTGGCAACAGGAGAGGAATTTTATGATGGCCTTTGTTTTTATTTCACATCATTTAGATTTTAAAACAATAAAGCCAACAAATGTTACACTTACCATATCGTTATGGTTTAAGAAATAAAAAGCTAATATTTGTAAAATGCAATTTCTTTCCTGGCACAACTAACACAACAAAAGAGTATAGTGAACAATGATTTTGTTGTTTTCTAAAAATGACACAGGAAAGCGATTGCTCAAACAGATCGATCTATCCTCCTTTCATTGTTGAATTTTTGCTTTTCTACAAACTATAAAATCTCAGACTTCTGTCCATTCCTGCTGAGGTCAGGAACTTTGCGTTTTCTCCAAAGGCCACTCCAGTCACCAGTCCTGTATGGTCTAGAACACGAAAGAAAAAGAAATGGTCTCAGAGGTGATGCACTGTCACATACACATTAGATAAAATCAGTGATGTATTTTTCGCTTCTCCTCACCTGTAAAGTTCAGAACCTCAGACCACTGCTTGCAGATGTAGACACGAATGTCAGACCCTCCGACAGCCAGGTAGGTACCACTCTGATCAAACACAAGGGACTTCACCTGAAGAGAAACAAGAACAAATAAGATTTAAAAGTCCAACTAAAAATAAAAAGAAAGCACCATTATTCATCATCTTTACTTAGAACTTTTGCACATTTGAACATTTCTGGCTTTTTAGGCTACATTTTAATACCTCGATCATTGTGATGTCATGAGCTGTTCCAGAGATTTGGTTTGATGTGTCTTACTAATTGGGATAATCCTGGGAAAATTGATTGGAAACTTACTTTTTTTTTTCAAAATTATAATAAGAGCTTTTTGAAAGCATTTGAAAGAGAAAACTTTGAACCATATTTGGACATCAGTATTAAAAGTAGGTTTGCTAAAAAGCAGGGAAATTTGGGGCGTATCTGTTTAAAACCATCATTAAATTGTTGGTACAGCTCAGAAAACATATTTGAGACATTTCCTACAAGGGAGCCATTGATTTATTAATCATATTTTAAAAATACTTTTTTCATCAACCAATGCCCTACCGCTGGCAATATCGCATTATAAAATCCATACATAATTTGATGTGATGGGTCACATTTAACCTTTAGATAAAACAGTTAAGTACAAAGTTGTCTCATTGAGACAGTAGGACTCCCAAGATATTAGCTAGGATCACAGTCCAATTCAAGACACTGTGTTCTCTACCCATATTTGGTGCACATTTTGTACTCACCATGCATAAAAATTTAATTTTAGTATTTAATGATAACAGTTTCAAATCAGACATGACACATACTCTTAAATAATAACAGCAATGGTTAGTATTGCCATCTACTAACAACATATCCTCCTCCTCACAGTGCACCACATTAACATGTAATAGTGTTAACACACTACGGCTCTCAACTCTAGAACAGTGTCATTTAAGTCTACAGATTTTACTTAGGCTGCTGGCTTAAACTTATTTGTACAACAGAACTGCTTCTTTCCTACAACAGGGAGAATAATATGCATTTTATTACTTCATAGTTGTTGTCCAGAGTGATGGTCTTGAAGTTCTTCAGTTTCCTCAGATCCCACAGTTTCACAGAGCTATCCTGAGCACCTGAAACCCCCCAGCAAAGATGTTATGATCTCCAATAAATATAAAACCACGAGAATGAAAATTAAGAGTTCAGAGTGATGGATGAGCAAGATTTGATATTCCAACAATTTTACAGACCAACTCATCAAAGATATAAATCTGTACTGTGAAAAAATATAGTGTGTACTCCTCACCTGTGGCCAGATAGTATCCATTCTCAGAGAAAGCAATGGAGGTGACAGGTCCAGAGTGGCCGGGGAAGTTGGCCACGTTGGTGCGCTCTTTCAGATCCCAAATCTTAATCTGAGAGTCGGCCGTACCGGTGCCAAAAATGAGCCCATCAGGGTGGAACTGAGCACATGTGAGAGCTGTAGAACCCAAACAAAACCCGCCATTGTGAGACATAAGACTATTAGGCAAACAGTTTAATGCAAAAAAATTTTGTATGCTCCTACCACAGCCAGCACTTTCATCAGTAACTTTAGTGAGAACTCTGCCAGTTTGGATATCAGAAAAGGCCCAGTACTGCAGAAAAAAATGCCACAAAATGAGTAAGGTGAAGCAGTTTAACATGGGATTTTAATTGTTTGTTTGTTGGTATAAGCTGCAAGCACACCTGATCCTCAGAGGAGCTGAGCAAGTAGTCTCCAGTGGCATGCAGAGAAAGTCCAGTAACACTCGCCTCGTGGGCACGCACCACCTGTACACAGTTGCCCCCGGTAACCGACCACACACGGATGGTGGCATCAGGGGAGGCAGAGAAAACCATAGACTGGAGAAGAAAAGATAACAGAGTCAAGAGTGGTTAAGAAAAAAGGTTTTTTTGGTATATTAATCAATATGACTATTAGAATAAAAAGAGAAAGTATCACCTGGGATGGATGGAAAATGACAGAGGTGACTTTTTTGGCATGACCTTTAAGAGTCACCACAATCTGCTCCTCACTCTTGTCAAACACCACCACATTCTTATCAGCTCCACCTACAAGAAAACAAGAAAGTCAATGTCTGATTCCTCTACAGAATAAAATTCTAACAAAATAAAGACGAACAGAAAGATGTATTCACCGTACCAGTAAGCACTTTGTTGGTGTCTGAGGGACACACATCCAGAGCCAGAATGCCAGGAACACTGGCACTATGAAGACCCTAAACAAAACACAAGTAAGAACGGTGAAAATATTTGCGTGAAGTACTTTATTTGAACAGTTTTTATTGTCCTAATTCTGCTGAATCTCTATTTACAGCGTGCGAGGCCACTTGGCGATATTTGCTGAGATCCTCAGCTCTGACCAGCTCCTCTGGAACAGTTTTTCCTCTCTAAAAAAAAACACAAGATACAAAACACTAGAGTTTACTCAATGCTTACACAACATGGAGTTAAAATTGCAAATTACATTAATAAATACCTTTTTTCTCTCTGTGGTGAGGATAGTAGCCTTGTCTTGGAGCTGTAATTGTAACCAAAAAATAAATAAATAAATAAACATGTTTGACAGGCGATGGCAGAATAATACTAATCTGTAGGTTAAAAAAAAAAAAAACAGATCGTACCTTCTGAATAATCTCTGGAGTCATTCCAACCTGTTCACTGATCTCCATAGGCTCTCCACCAGCACCCTGACATACACAATTTTAGACTGTTAGAGTTGCCAAAAGATGAACAGTGTTTTTGATGAGTGTTTTAATCAAATGCAAGTCATTAACTCACTGCGGCTGCAGGCTGAGAGGCTGGGACTGCTTGAGGGGTCACCAGTCCAGCCTGAGGTTTAAGTGTTGCAAGAGCTGTAAAACAACACAAAATACACACACAAAAGATTATGCATGAGCTAATGTTGGTGTTGAGTAAATATCTGATTGAACTACCACACAAAGTTTTTTTTTAAGATGCCTTTCAGTTGAGGACACACAAACCTTCTCTGGCAGCAGTGACCTCCTTGTTGAGTCGAGCGATGACTCTGCAGGCGGCATCGTGTTGATAAAGAGCATGTGAGAGTTCTTGGCGAGTCGTCTGCAGCTGCTGCCGCAAGGTGAAGCTATGCAGCATGACAGCATCCTTGTACGCAACAGGAAAAAACATTTAAATTGATTTATTTTTAAAAATCCATGCAAACATTTTGACTCAGGCTAAAAGTTCTGCAATTGCTTTAAGAAGCAACTTGTGTTCCACACATTTGAATCTTTTTGCCATACAAACCTATTTTTTAATCAATCCAGGTTGCCATACGCAAAACAATTCAAAAGAATCTTATTTCTGCTCCAAGTTACAACTGACAGAACTATTAGCAGTGGGAAATTAAACAAAATATACAGCATTTAGTTGAGTTTTTGTTCTGACTATCTATTTAAACATACAGTATGAATTTGTGTGGATGGTTAAATGAGGGAACACATTGGGTTGTAGAGCACTTTGAGGTGGTATAACCTAATTTGTGTTGTAGATGTGCTGCCTCCTGTCTGTTGACTCACCCACTCATCTTGAAGAGACTTGAGAATGGCAGGAATGCTTGTTGCTGATGGAGCCTTTGGTCTAATCGGATGTGTCACTAAAACAGGAAAAAAAACAATGGCTTAATTCTAAACTTGTAAAACTTGTAAAGATATTACACAGAACAAGTCTTACTGAAAGTCAAATAAATTCAACCATTAGAGGTTTACGTTCAATTTATGCTATTATACAGTTACAAACTCAGACTTTTTGTATAATCATTTTGAGACATTCCTCTGAGATAATAAGACAAAGTCACTCACAATCATAGGTGAACTACTTAGATGGTTGGCCAATTACTTAATCTGTAGATTTACATTTCTGAAATGCATCTGTATCAGCCAAATATTTCTGCTGATGTTTTCCCCTCTCTAACAAACAAACTTGGACAATTACAGTGCTGACAGCATTGTTAGTAAGGCTGTTGTGAATCAATGTTTGATTGCCAGTGATTTTTTTTTTTGCTCAGAACTTAGTGAACTACAGTAAAAATAATGCCTATTTAGGTGTAGTAATCTTGTATTTATACCTTAGTTAAGCAATTTGGTTAATTGTTTCTAATGCCTAATTGATTCAACTGGGAAAACACAAATGACTTTGGTCACTTGCTTCGTGCTCTAAAAAAACAAGAAAAATTAAAAAGAGCTACATAAACATAACTATTTAAGTAAAATAAAAGAAAATAATGTATGTTTGAGAAGGTTATTCAAACACAATAGCACCGTGCTTCTAATGTGCATTTATTCTCAGAACAGTAAAACCTCAGAAAAAAAACATTTTATCCAACGGGTATAGTTTACCTTTGATGTCCACCAGCTGCTCCTCAGACAGCGGCTGTCCATTCATCGGGTCCGTCCCGTTCTCCGCGATGTACTTCTCGATCAGCCTGCGTTCGAACACATGATTGGACACCGGGGAGATGCACGGGTGCTCCGGTACCTCGTTGCAGACTGGGAAAAAATGAAGTAAACAAAAGTGCAGCTACCGCTTACAACAAAGATAACAGTATCATGAATATTTCTAAAACCAGACATAGAGAGAACCTTTAGGTTGCAGAAGGCGGTTTGTGTAGCAGCTAACTTTAGCAGCGTTAGCTTGTAGCATTAGCACGACGAGCTAAAGTTACTGGCTCCGTCCTTGCAATAAATTCAGCTTTACTTACTTGCACAAACCAAAGACATCTTCCAAGCGTGGTCCTAACAGTCTCCCCCGAAAAATGAATTATGCTCACTCGGCACTTTATTATTTATTCCTACTTTTGTACACTTATATTTTGCTCAAATTGGAAATAGCACGCTGCTCTTTCATTGCCGCTATAAAAGGTACTGCTTCCTTTTTTCTTCTTCTTCGTTTTCCTGTAACATGAAAAAGCTCTTTTTTCTGCAATGCCCCCTGCCGGTAGAAACACATCTGCACCGCGGACATAAGGAGGATTTGGGGGAATCCTAGTAGTATTTCCCACCTAGAATTAATAAAATATTTTAGGACATCTGTGTTAAATAAACATTTTATTGTTTTATATATGTATCTGTTAATTGATAAAGTTAGCGATATTGTAAGGTATACACAGCTGAAACTTTAGCAGGCTATTGCAATACTTGTCAATACATGGTTTTTTACAAATGTCTAAAGGAAAATTACACTACACTTGCAAAAACACATAAAATGCAGAACAGACATTTATATTTTCTTCAGCAGTCAGGAATGATCCACTTGACGGGTAAGCTTTTCAATTTCTGCAATAATGACAAGAAGTATTTATTGATTCTCTTTTGCCAACTTCAGTACCAATATCCTGATGTATATGTAGCCCTAGAGATCACATAACACCAAGAAAACATGGAGACGCCCAACAAATACAGTGCAGATCACATTGGTCCTGAGGGTCCGGAGGTAGGTAACAGCAGGAGATTTCATGAGCACCATCATCCAGTGCAACGAGAGACGTGAAGGTTACCTCATGGTTCAGAAGTCAAAACAAACTAAAGAATTATAACTGTGCAAACTGAGCACACAAGGTTGTCCATTTTTAAATTGTAATTTTAAAAACCTCTACTACAACTTTGCCATGCCTTGATTTCTTTTTCTTTTACATTATTCCAGTCTTTACTTTATAAAAAGTCCAGTTTCTGTGAGGTGTAAATGCTGCAGGATTCAGAAGTGTCTGTGTCTAGCGGCAGCGTGGTAAAAAAGTCTTTTGATTGGCTCCACCTGTCCTTGTTTCCGTCTTTCTTGATCTGGAATTGGATGCAATCCGCCGAGGAATGGAGGCAGTCTGAAGCTCCAGGAACAGAAAAAGAAATATTTTCTTCTTCCTCATTAGATTTGTCCTGCTGGGGGGGAAACAACAAAATGTTAATGAATACTGTCAGCAAATATAAAACGAGTGGATCATTAATATTGTTTTACCTGGGTGGTCAAAGTATGACCAGAGGAACCATCATCCGTGAGCCTTTGCAGCTCCTGGTTCTCAGACCTTGGAGTGCCCATCATAACAGGAGAATAGCCCTGGAAATACTAGCAAAACATTTACTGTAACTTTAATTTTATTACACCTTTTAAACTCCTTTAAACTAATTAGTGAGCTTTACAGAGTGAGCTGGACTGGTTCTGGGGGTCCATTTTCGTGGCGTCGCAGGCTGCTCGGGGTGGCTGTAGTAGGATGGAGGGTGTGGATGGGTCTGAGTGTAATCCTGCAATAACAACACAGGTTATGGTTCATGCTAACTGTTCCCAGAAGTGCTGTTATTGTTCCATGTTTGGCTAACATTTAGCTTAGCCTGTAAGAAGACTTATGCCCTTATTTTCCCACACTCTGTGCTCCATGGCTTATAATGCACTAATTACTGATTACTATTAGGCTGGATGTCTATTCAAAAATTACCAGACTATCTCTGTAAGGTGATTTCACCTGATACTGATATTTGACGAACAGTTAGTGTTAGTGTCACATCAGCAGGTCAGGTACCTGTTGCCTGGTTCCCCTCACCTGGATGTTAACCCTCAGAGGGTTGGCCGGTGGCGTGCGGTTGGTCCTGATGCCAGTGAAGATCTGTGAGAGGCTGCAGTTTGGGTAGCGCTTCATGAATAAAATAAAACAAGCCAGAGACACAAACATGCCAGAGGGGACAGAAATGGACTTGAAGAGCGCTCGCCAAGTGCCCCCCTTTTTTTCTAGAAACGTTTTAACAGAAAAGGGGACAAAGATTAGGATTAGGGGCCCCACCTGAGGTTCAGCTCAATTCGAATCTGTGCCGCGTCTCACCGATCATATGCAGGTAGGTGGAGGAAACCAGATTTCCGTCCCCATCTCTGACTTCGTACAGCCCGTCGTGTCTCGACGTGAGCCTGATGATAACGACCTCGTGGACGGACCCGTTCCTGCTCAGAGAGATGATACCTCTGTAGCGCAGGTCATAGTCCATTATCCGGCCCTCGTTAAGCAGCTGTACACGGCCATGGGGGGGTCTGGGGTCGAAGGGGCCAAGAGAAGATTCATCTGGGATTCGGCTAGGGGTAAAAATGAGATGAGCGTGATGGAGAGGGAGAAATAAGGGAAGAGCTAGAGACTCCTTAGTGAAGCGTGTGATATTGAAGGTGTGCCCTGCATAAGAGTCAAAGGAGAGGTGGATGGAGGAAAATATGAAGGTTTGAGAGAGTGGCAGAGAAAAAGAGAAGGATGTAAGTATCATCCTGT
>JAVKLF010000161.1:10627455-10639802 GCA_034783495.1 Millerichthys robustus | reverse complement strand
ACACACACACACACACACACACACACACACACACACACACACACACACACACACACACACACACACACACAGTCTGGTGCATCATTTGTTTGGAGCTCTGATAGCTTGTCATGTTTTGTCACTGGTTTCGTTTTGCATTTAAATTTGGACGTTTCCCATGTTTTCTGCACCTTGGATCATGAATTTGCATTGTTTCCCTGCAGCTAGCTTTTAAAGATATGATTTGTTTGTGTTTTTATTTTACTCATTGTGGCAACCTTGTTGTCCGTGAGTATTGGGTTAGTGGTTTGCTGTGTCAGGCATGCATCACACCCACACAAAAGAACAGAAAATTTCCCAACGCAGGAAGTCTGAACTCTCCAGCTGCATTCTGGGAGGCTCTTTTCTTCTATTATTTTGAAATAATCATCTTACTTTTGTTATAGATTACATTCCCCCTCCTCTTTGCCAACTCTCTCGGGATCCACTCATTCAAACAATTGGCTGGGGTTGAGGCAGCAGTTCCCACCTTATCGAGGACCGCTTTATCACTGCCAGATGTTTAAAGTAAAACATGCAGCTCTGCTGTAGCTGATGCCAGGAGTGGACATCCAAGGGCTGAGCGTGGGCCGCGTGCCTCCCGCTGAGGCCCCCTCTCTCGTTAGCCGGTGACACTTTGAGTGTAGCTGGTTTGTTTATGAAAAACGAGAAGGGTCAATCAGTCGCCGATTTCCCAGCATCTGTGGGAAAACTCATACAGGGTGATAACAATTTAGCCCTTCTGGTGATTACTGTGCCATCGCCGACATAAACACTGTTTGCTTTTCTCAGACCTCCGGGATTACTGCGGGAATGCTGTGCTCCGTTTCAAAAGGCCTAAAGGACAACAATAAACATCTGGGTTGGAGGAATGTGTTTTAGGGTCTCTTTTAGTTTTGTTAAGACTGTTTGACTTTATTTGTGGACACTGTGGACGCTGCTTACAGTAAATGACTCTGTTGTTGTCACGGCTCATGCAAGAAGCATCCATTAGGTTCAGAGATCAACAGGCTTTAAGACATCTTGGCAGATTTACTGTCCTGACACTCCTAATGCTCCATAACTGGGTTTCTTTCTTATGATGGGACATGTTTTAAAACAATGACAACTTAAGCCTCTTCCTTCCTGTTATAAAATATGTTTTAGTCTTCCTTCTTTTTACCCCCCACCCACCCCAAAAAAAGTGATCAAAAGCAAAAATTTATATATTTGCAAAAATGTATATTTATACTATATCCGTCTTTCTAATAGCAAACTATCTCATGAAGCATTTGGTGAACTTTAATGGCACTTTCAGGAAAAGGGCATTGATTGCACTTCTACAACTGATAGCCTGTTGGATCCAAGTCAATTCAAAATGGCCACCACAGCCAGCTGCTCTTAGAAGACACAAAAATGGCTACAATTTCAGTTTCTTAGATATGTTGCTACAATTTGCTCTTGTTGTACCTGAAAGGGATTCCCAACACATACACCTAATGCTACTAATTGCACTGGAACTTGGAGAGAATCTTTGGCTTTAACTTTTGGCGTAAACTTTGTTTGACTGTATGGAAAAATATCTGAACTGAACAAATTTTATTGAAACTTTCCAAAAAGTAAACACTGAATGTAAATCTACAAGTGATTGACATTCAAAGTCAATCCAAGTCGAGATGTCCTCCACACAACTAACTGACCTTAAAAAACACAAAAGTTCCTATAAGCCAGTCAGTTTGACATCTAAAACCTAAAAATAGATGCGGTAGTAGCTTAGAGTCATTTCGACATATACTCAGAATATGTCATCTTACCAGGAGACTGCATAGTGTTTGACAAAAACAGATAAAACTCCATCATTTCTTCGCTTGAAATAATCTCAGTTTAAAAGTTTGGCATGAAAGGCGGCGGGTGAAATGCATTCCATGAATGCTAGGCATTAAAATCTGTATGTTTTGGCCTCTCTATATTTTTAGTCTAAAATCTCAGGGTGCGCGTCAAAACACTAAATCGAGATTTCTTTTCAAAGCCCACTCTCCCCCACTGCCCACTGATCAACAAGAGCCCTTATCAAGTTGCAGAAGCTAAACATTATTTTTCCGCCCCGTTCAAAATCTCAAAATACATCAAAAAAATGATTTTTTTTTTCTTAGACTTTGATCTTTTATGTAAATGCTGCAGAAACTTTTATCATAGAAGTTATGTTATCAAAAGTAGCATCAGCACTTAAAGAAAATATGATTTGTTAGCTTCAGTGAAGCCAAACGACGCCTGCTTTCAGCATCACAGCACTTAGCTGTTGTCGCTTCAAGTCCTCCTTCTATGACACTGAGGTTACAGGTTTTATTTGAGTGCTGATGAATGCCTTCCTCAGTGGACCCTGGTGTCTCTCCTCTAGGGGCCCCAGGGATGAGGTGACCCCTCCGCTCCCGCCGTCATCACCAGCAGCGTCCCGAGTGTATCGGCGGTCCTGGGAAAGTTTCAGATTAACATTGTGGGAACGTGAACTGTACGCAGATAGCAGCAACAAAATGGGGAGAAAAAAGGAGGGAGAAGTCTGTTTGTGCGTGCGTGCGTGTGTGCGTGTGTGTGTGTTTTGAAAAGGGGACATTTGGGCTTCAGTTGTGTTGCCTGTGCACTCACTGCTCAGTATGTGCATGCAGTGTGAATTATCTTTTAAATATAAAAAGTTTCACTTGGAACATCAGCAAAACAGAGAAAGAAACATGCCCCTCCATCTGTCCTGCTCACTGTCTATCTGTTCTTACTTAACCTCTTTTTTATTAGAACCAGGAGGCGGAGGAGGAAATGGGTCAGTTGTGATGCTGGAGCTGCTTGAAACCTTTGAGCTCTTCGTGTTGGGAGCAAAAAGGCCAAAAGCTGTTAATTTAGGGAATCAAAGTGTATCTGGTTTGAGTTACTGACTTGAATTTTATTACAAAACATCAAAACTATTAAGGACATTAAATTCTAATAACTTAACACATATCAAAGCAATTGTTCTGATTTTTTTGAAGGGGGAGTTCCCTGGAAAGGTTACGAAAGGATAATATCTTATCTGTTGTAGATAAATCTTCAACCATATCAATTTGGAAAACATGGGGTTATGGTGGCTTTTTTTATTTGTACAAGAGTCAGTGTTTTTGTATTCCAAGATGAAGATAAGAGATCAGAGTTACATGCCCAGGCCAGACCTCATACTCTTTCCGCAGAACCCAACTTCAGAAAGTGCTGAACTGTCCCTGAAAGATGGCCATCAAAAATGCATTCACTGATAAATGAAAATTAGGTTTCTGGTAAAATATTCAATACATTTCAACACATGGTTCATTGCGCAATGAACTAAAACAGTCCTGAGTCCTAAAATAGAAGTTGTAAAGTTTGAATCCAGTGGAGTAAAAAAAAAAAGCTAAATGGAGTAAGATTTGTTAAGAAATATTTCACTTTTTTTTCCGTTGGCTCACTCTCTTCCTCTTCCACCCTCGCTCTTCCCAAGACTCGCACTTCCGCCCTCTTTCTCTTTCCCACCCTCTTGCGTTCAAAGCCTGCGATCCATCCTTAACTGTTTCCAGACGTCTGCGTGCTGCAGTCCCTGACCCCCCCCCCCCCCCCCCCACACACACACACACACACACACCCCCACACCTCCCGTTCCAAACATAACAACAAACCACCCTTCCCCATTTCCATCTTTGTCTCTGACCTCCTCAGCTGCAAAGTTCCAAAATTAGAGTCTTGAGTAGTTGAAGTCATCGATGGGATGACGGTGAACGTTCCTGAATCGGTTTGTGGATGTCGCGCGCGTGTATACAACATAATATGCATGGTACCGCCATAGCAACCCTTCCTGTCCGAGTGAATACCCTCATTTTCACTTTTGTTTACACCCAGAACCAGGGGATGACTCAGTGTGGCTCTAAAGTAACTTGGACGCAGCGTTGTTGCCAGTAAGGCAAGTTTATGTGTATAGCACATTTCAGCAATAAGACCAGTCAAGATGCTTGACCTGATGAGTGAGGTTGCTCCAAAGCTGCACACAGTGACCCGTTTGTCAGCGGGCAGAACGCTGGTGAAGCGGGAACACAAAGAGGCAGACACTGTCGCTCTGTCCCGGTGCAGTGAGGCATCAAATACCTACAGGGTGAGCGGCGTCGCCACCTCCAATTTTTCGTGTCAAAAGAGAAAGTAGCTTGCAGTCGTGTGCTTTTTTTTGTTTGTTTGTTTTTTAGCATAAGCAAAGGCATAATTTCACTATCTCAAAGCAAAATGTTTGGACATGCAATTTGTTGCATTTTCTTTTTTCTTCCAACCAAGCCGCGCTGATGAAAGCAGGAGTTGATCCATCTGATGAAGTTCATTGTTCTGTCACGTACAGATACTCACTTGGAAAAGGAACACGTTTGACTTGTGTCTGTTAACTAAAGTAGATTTATTTGAAATGCTGACTGATGATTTTTTCTCTGCGTTTGCATCACCTGTTTGCAGGATAGGATTGTCACAAAAAGCAGCCGCCATGAGGAAGGCGTTGGCCTTTGTGCTCCACCTGACACTTTCATTTACAGGTGAGAATTTAATTTTGTGCTTTGAACAATGAACAAGAAGTTGCATAAACATACATAGTGAGTAGTCTGAATGTGTACAGTAATTTAAGTATATTGCGCTAATCATAGAGATCAATTCAGACTTGCTTTAAATGAGTTAAACACAGTGGTTTGATGAAATAAAAAAAGAAAGATGCGTTCAGAGTCGCCTCTATCATTTTGGGTCCTGTTGTCACTAACGCACCACCCTACTCATCTTCTCCAGACAACTCATGTCCTTCACCAGTTTGAGATAGAACAGGATCTGACTTAGTTTGTTGAAGTAACCCTTGAACTCTTTCTGCGACCCCTGCCCCCACAGTGACTCTTTTATGGTCTGCAAATTGCAGCTTTGGTGTATTTCTGCGCCGAAGTGTCCTGCCTGAAGATCACACCTGACAACAACGAGTTTGTCCTGACCCAAGGCGCCACTCTCAACCTTACCTGCTCTGGCTTCAGTAAGACCACCTGGCAATTTAATGGAGATGACATGAACAACTATTTAAGCGAGCAGGATGAAAATGGTCATCAAAGTTACCGCATTGTACAAAGCGACGTAACCAGTGTTCTGACGCTGAGCGATGTGAGCTGGAAGCATACTGGTGTGTATCAGTGCCACGATTCAGGCTCTCAGGAAACTAAGGAGGCTGTTGTGTTTGTTCCAGGTGAGGCCCAGTTCCATTACCCTCAGGTTTTATCTGAAAATGTTACCTGATGATGCACCGCATGAAAGTGCACTTCCTGTGAAGATGCAGTGTGAACGCTGAGCTGAATGACATGGTGGCCATGTTGCTGCAAGCTAAAAGTAGCAAAATGAAATCAAACAAGTTAAAAAAAATGGCATAATAAAACATAAACAGAGCACAAAAGCTGTAACAGATTTGAAAAAGGACAATGTTCTTGTAACTTCTCGCTGCAGATCCTGAGGTGTGGTTTGTAAGAAGCACCCATGGAATGGTTGCAAGGACCAGTGAAGAAGGCATCATCCCGTGTGTGGTCACCAACCCAAACATCACGGTCACCCTGCACAGGAAGGGCAACAAACAGGCACTCGCAGGCCTGTATGTTCCCTCTGAGGGGTTCAAGGCACTACTGGAGGACTGGACATACGTGTGTCGCGGGGAGCTGAATGGGGAGGTGAAAAACTCCCAGGATTTTAACGTCATCAGTCTTTCTGGTAGGTCAAAGAGTTTGCCTAGAGATGTGGTTCTGTAATCATATTTACAGTAACTTCAGAGAGGAACACACACACACACACACACACACACACACACACACACACACAGAGTCAAACAATGTTAGCTTCTTGCATTTAATCTGAGCGAACACCCAAACTGCAAAAAAATATTAATCTGTGTCCTACAATAAACTAAATAAATATTTGTACAAAAGTGACCTTTTTTCAGGTATTTTTGTACATTTAATGGGATCAAAGATCTCTTGTTGTAAATTTACTGACTGGTGTAAAAACTGAAAAGATGAAGCATTATTGAGCTCATCATTCATTGTTTATTGTCCAACACTAAAGGTCCAAGAACAAATGCGATAATGTTTTTTTGGCTCTGGAGATTATAACCCAGTTACTTTTACTATGATCTAAAATTTAGCTTATAGTAGCTAAGAGTCATGCCCAACATATACACTGTCTCATCTCTCTCTTGAGGAATCATTTTATCTCATGAGATTTGATCAAATGTTCGTTGTCATTGTAAGCTGATTGTAGTTTAAAACACTGGCATGAATGATGGCGGGTGATGTGCAGTCCTTCAAGGAATGCTAGGCCTTTAATCTGTCAGAGAACGCGAACCGGAGAGGTCAAAGGTCAAATTCAGGTC
Organism: Millerichthys robustus; assembly: GCA_034783495.1. Lineage (NCBI taxonomy): Eukaryota > Metazoa > Chordata > Actinopteri > Cyprinodontiformes > Rivulidae > Millerichthys > Millerichthys robustus. The sequence goes on along the minus strand of JAVKLF010000161.1, from coordinate 10,633,390 downwards.
TGACTTCTTGGAGCCAGATGCTGTTTACTTTTGCAACAACTTAATGATTAATGATGACTGAGGTCAGTGTGTTGCTCGCTGCTTTGTCACATCTCGTGTCCATCGTCTCTGTCCTCTGCTTGTCCCAGTCTCTGATGGGATCGAGCCTTACATCAACGCTTCGAAGACAGTCCTGAAGCAGGGAGAAACGCTGTCTGTAAACTGCACGGTGCACGGATATGACCTGGTGCTGTTTTCCTGGGACGTCCCCAACAGGGAGGTGAGTGGGAGGGAAGCAGAACAAGCACTTTTGTTCAGCTTTTTCCCCCTTTTGTAATCGCTGCTCGGCCTCATGAGCGAAATTATATCAAGATGTGGAGACACGCCTCAATTTGGATCCTCCTGTGAAATTGTGTTTACAATACAAGCAGCATGGGGATTGGACCAAGTGATCTGTTTCTACTCATATTTGTTCATGAGACTTTTTTTTTTATATTATAGCCTGAAAAGGGATGCTGGGCAATAATGTCTGTCTGTTAGCAAATTATCTAATTTACCAAAAAAGCAAATGTTAATGACGCTTGCAAAAAGTGATCACTGGACATAACTTTACAACTGACTTAACTTTTAGAGTCAATCCATTGTAATCCACGATGGCTGCCAAAGCCAACTGAGCTTTTAAAGAAAATGCACACAAAAATAGCTATAACCCAGTACATTTCAGATATTAACCTAAAGTTTGGTGTGGCAGTACTTGACAAGCATCCCTAAACCATACTGCATGAGATCTTTAGTTAAAATTTTGCATTTAACTTGTTGGAGTCAACTCTGTCTGTTAGCAAAATATCTCAAGAACCACTGAACAGGTTTGTAATGAAACCTTCAGAGCGTTATCATTGGATGTACATCTACAAGTGATTAAAGTTTGGAATTGACCCAAGTTAAGATGGCTGCCACATCTGTTGGCCCCCACAAATCACCACAACTCAGTTAATTTTAGAGATATTGATCTAAGCTTTGACGTTCAAGTTGCTGAGAGTCATTCCCAACTTATGCAGCGAGACATTTTGTGTTGTTGCGTGAGATTGAGCGTGAAGTTATTTTTAAGGCTTGCCCAAAAGCAGCTGCAACGCCATCATTTCTCAACATAAGATGATGTTTGTCTAAAACTCACACAAAAGTCACGCTTTATTATTTAAATCTTGACCTACTTGTAGTTCATTTATATCCTTCATGGTAGAAAAGATTTCACATCTTTGTTTGAATTTCTCCTAAAGCTCACTATGGTCGAACCTGTGACGTACGAGTTGCCCGTCATGCACTCCAGCCTCTTCTTCCAACACGCCACGGTGGCCCAAAGAGGAAACTACATTTGCGATGTCTTCGAGAGCATCAACGGCCAAATAGCTTCTGCCAACATCAGCATCACCGTCCTCGGTCAGAAGCACAATTACAAAAAGAACAAAAACATACAAATTCTCTGCAGATTATTATTATTAAAAACTATTATAATGAAGGCTGGTTATTATGTCAACACTGGGACGTTCAGGTGGGGGTAAAGGCTGTGTTTAAAAGGAAATAAGGAGCAGTTTTTAGTTTCTGTGGATTGTGTGAAATAAACCTCTGACACGGTTTGAAACCGCTGAGTGATACCTTAAATAACACGCCTGTGAATCACAGCGACTATATTTAGCCTTTTGGTGAACATGTGTTTGTGTAACTTAGATTTGTCTTTAAACACGAACACGCAGCAGAACGAGTGCAAGATTCCTCATAATAAGGAAGTCATCCATGCTCTGTGCCCACCACTGTAGTCATTACGGCTCTGTGAAAGCTTACTCCATCTGCACTGAGGTGTGTTCTGTCTATGAAACCCTTTAAATAGCTGGAACCCCCATGTTTGATGAAGACGGGAGGTCAGGAGAGGGTTGTTTTTTACTGTTCCTACCTGAATTTGTCAGAGAAGAAAAGCAAAGCTGAATGAATCTTGGTTTTTACACAAACCAAAAGGTGAAAATCAGGACTCTAAACGCAGCCCTGAAGGTGCAGCTCTGTTTCTGCTGGAGTTATGAATATTATGAGTACTTGTCTCAAATGTTTTAGTACTCAGTTTTGACCAGCTGTAGATGCAGACCTCAGAATAGTACTGTAATAAATGTTAACTATCCAATTATTATTGTGAAGTATCACCAGCAGATTTTCATTCAGTAACTGATGATGCTTCTCAAAATCACAACTTGACTTCATGATACAGGAAAATACAATATGTCATTTTGGGTAGATACATCAAATGCATTGAGCAGACTGTTGTAACTGAAGTTTGTTTGTCTATTAGAACGCGGCTTTGTGGATGTGAAGCCTGCTCAGCTTCAGAACATTATAGCCAAGCTTCAGGAGAACGTGAAGCTGAGAGTGGACATTGAGGCTTACCCTCCCCCTCAGGTTGTCTGGACCAAAGATGGCTCCTCCATCAAGGGAGACAAAACCATCGTCACCAAAAAGGAGCACGAAACAAGGTAGAGCACCCAGCCATTTACAGAGAACATCACTGTCACTGTTCCGTTTAAACAATTAGCACAGAACTTGCGATAATCTGGAACCCTCCAGAGGCATCTAGTTCCTGTCAGTCAGCAGCAGATGAGGCCTCTGCAGAGAGAAACACAATACTCCTCTGAGGGAAGGAGTCCATCCTTCAACGCACAGGAACTATAAACACTAAATACCTGTTACTGCTCCCTGATGACTGATGCCAAACAAAGCTCCACTCACAGGAGCGTGCGTTCACACTGATTAAAAATAGAAATATGAATCACGGAGCTCATCCACCCATGAACGCACAACAAGAAATAAAAAAGCATCTATGACACAACGTGGTATGTCTTCAAATAACTTCAATTTTCAGATCGTTTGAGTGAGAAAGGTTACAAACAATTATTCATCTTACCTGTTGTAGAAAGCACCTTTAACGACCTCAGTTTGAAGAAATTACTTTAACTCTGACTTGAATGATGAGCTAACAGCTAACCTTAGTGTGGCCGAGCTTGTGAACGCTAAATTATCAGTTTTGCATTGTTATTAATTTCACGTTACACCGTTATTCATTGATGAGGTAAAACTTGAACTCATCCTCATTTTTATTTAAAGCACGTTTAAGGAGTTTTATAGTTTGTTATTGGCGTCAGCAGCTAGCTGTAGCACTTCTAGTGCAGCCTGGGAAGGAATATTGGAACATGTTTGCCACAATAACCATGTAATCTGAAATTCACACTTTTAATTCTGTTTCTCCAAACTAAGATTGCTCAAACAAACTGTCTACAACAGGTAAGATATTGAGTATCCATAACCTCTCAACAGAAACCTCTTTAAAAAGATCTGAACACTGAACATAAATAAAAAGCAAGTTTCAGGCTACTGTTTTATGAGACTAGTGTAACACATCTGAAGATCTTTTTGTGTCAATGAATCTTTAAAGCCTGAATTTAAAAAATATATTTTTTTTTTGTAAAAGTGTGCCTTGCTAAACAATAAAAACCAGCATTTTTTACTCATCACAATGTCCCTAATTTTGAGTCTTTCCTTTCGAATTATCAAACAAATTTTTGTCAAAGTCTTTGAAATATATTTTAATGTCATTCTAATACGTTATTGTACAGAAAAATAAGTGTAACCTCCAGACATTTTACTGTGACCGAAAGCTGATTTAATAAAACCATAATGGTTAATTAATTATTTTACATGCCTCAGGTACGTTACCATTCTCACCCTAGTAAGGTTGAGAATGGAGCAGAAGGGCCTCTACTCTGTCCTCATTACCAACGAAGACGACAGAAAACAAGTTGTCTTCAACCTGGAAGTCCAAGGTGAGAACTTGTTCTCAGAAATGATTTTTTTCTGTGTCCTCCAATAGTCATTTGCTCTTGGCTGAGGTCCAGGCTGGTCCACAGCTTCCCTCCACATCCAACAGGCTTCAACACTTCAACACTGTTTTCATGGTTTATCATATTTGTTTTTATTGCTTATTTATTGTCCCTCTTTTTATTAATTGGATTATGTGAAACACTTTGGCCAATGACAGCTGTTTTTAAATGTGCTATACAAATAAAGTGAAGTTGAGAAACTTCAACTTTTTCCAGTTTTGTTTTTTATAATGCAAGTCTAACCCTGAAAATTCAGCCAGGGGTTTGTGTGTGTTTAACGATTAATAACTCCAACTGTGTGCAGTTCCCGCTCAGATTAAAGACCTGACCGACCACCACCCCTCTGGGAAGAGACACTTGGTGACCTGCGTAGCCGAGGGGTTTCCAGCCCCAATCATCCAGTGGTACAGCTGTGACAGCGTGCACAAGTACGTCCCCCAAATCCTCTGATCCTCACTGAAATGTCACACAGGAAACACTAGGGGGCTGACTGCACACACATATTCATTTCACTCCTTAATGCAGAGCATCTGCCTTGACTTGGTTGCTCCTTGGCTGCAGCTGTTCTGGTTTCTCTCCTGCTCCAGGTGCAGCAACCAGTTGGCCTTGTGGCAGCAGCTGACTCCACAGCCGGAGGAGCTGAGCATCCAGACCAACGTGACGTACAACAACACACGTAAAATCAGCCAGGTGCGCAGCCAGGTGATCTTCCACAAGCCTCAGCACATGACAGTTCGCTGTGAGACCATCAACGAAGCTGGATCCGACAGCAGAGACATCAAACTGGTGTCCAGCAGTAGGTGTCGTAGGCTTTTGTTTTTGATTACCGTAAAATATGCACCATGTAACATTATACAGACAAGACAGATTTTTTTTGTTTGTTTTTTTAAAGTCTTGTCTGATTTTTATTTGTGTGTTGCAGCTTTGTTCTCCCAGGTGGCAGTGTTGGCTGCTGTCTTAACCTTGGTGGTCATTATTATCATGTCTATCACCATCCTCATCGCTGTGTGGAGGAAGGTAACCACAAACTTGATTGGATAAATGCAAATCCAAATTTTAAAAAAAACTATTTAGTTCTCGTGTGTGATTTTCTTTACTTGTCGTTCACTGTGTGCTCAGAAACCTCGCTATGAGATCAGGTGGAAGGTGATCGAGTCTGTGAGTCAGGACGGACATGAGTACATCTACGTGGACCCCATCCACCTACCGTATGATCTGGCCTGGGAGGTTGCCCGAGAAAACCTGGTTCTGGGTGAGTCCTCACGCAAGCTATTAGGGGTGTAAGCTTTAATAGTTTGCACCAGTTGTGTCCAATCCTGGTCTTCGAGGGTCACTATCCTGCAAGTTTTTTAGATGTTTCTCTGCTTTGACACGCCTGGTTTGAATGAGTGATTATAGGCTTTAGGCTACCTTTTTAATGTGAAATAAAAGTTACCACTCTTTGAACATTTGGGCGCTTTTAGTTCTCAAAGAACTTTTTTTTTCCCACTCCAAGATTTGAAGCTTGTTAGCTGTGGTTTATTCCCATTCTGGAACAGAAAAGATTCAGGGATGTAAAAACTCAACCCTAATCCAATTGATCAGCAGGCGAAAGCTCTTCCTGGTAGATACCCAGTTTGAGAAAATTAAAAATAATAACCGGGAACTTGAGCCAGTCATGAAAAATTGGAAAGAAAAGCCTTTTTATCTGTCTATGTAAACACAAAGAAAGTTGCAACCTTGCTGTGATTTTACAGTGATCCCAGTTATTTTTTTCTTGAAATGTTTTTAATAAATCATTTTTTATTTTTATTTTTTTTAGGTCAAACTTGTTTCATTGTTTGTAGTCATTTCATGCAAAACTGTACAAAACTTTAAAATCATTTAATACTGAAAACAACAGCTTTTACACCCAGTGAAGCAAAATAAGTTTAGTTTTATTTTAAAAGTCTCAACAACATGTACAGTATATACAGTATGTCTGTTTTATATACATATTTAAAATACCACTATGTTAGCACTCAAAGTAAGTGTAAATGATTCTCAGCTACTACCACACC
>JAVKLF010000161.1:10609173-10623499 GCA_034783495.1 Millerichthys robustus | reverse complement strand
CATTTCCTTGCTTAGGGTATTGTAAGTTTTCTTTTTAAACAGTGTTCCCATATAGTTTTGAAGCCACCATGAAAATGAAGAGGACAGTTTGTTGGGTAAAAAAACTTTGTCACAATCTCCCCTCTGTGACAAATAAAGATTCTCTTTGCCTCTGCGTCTGAATGTGACTTTCATCGAACTGTTTGGTTCCTTTTTTGTCACATAGTCGTGTCGGAAAACACTGATTTATTACACACAAAACATTGGTTCCAGTAACGGTTGCTTTTTGGGGGGAATTTATAACAAATATACATATTTGCTTCAAGGTGTTTTATTTTCTGTCTAATCACGTCAGATATCTGAAACTGTCCCTGCAGGAGGAACCCCCTACCCAGATATGCCCATGAACGAAATCTTCTACAATGCTTTGAAGAGAGGCTACAGAATGACCAAACCTGCTCACGCTTCTGATGAAATGTCAGTGTCCCTGAAATGTTTCAGCAAGATATCAAGTGTTCGAGATAAACTCACAATTTTTATGTTGCCTGTGTTGCAGTTATGAGATCATGAAGAAGTGCTGGGATGAAAAGTTTGAGAAGCGGCCCGAGTTCTCCCTCCTGGTGCAAAATGTGGGGAACATGCTGATGGACAGCTATAAGAAGGTATTTGATCTTTGAGAGCCACTTTTTGTAATCGCTATTTATGTTTGTTTTAAGTCAAATGCAGTTTAAGAGCCTTGCAGCTCCGCACATTTCAGACCAAGATGTGAAGCGAAACGTCTTCAGTGGCTTTGCTGTTAAATTCTTACGAACATCCTACAATTCTTTATCCGTTTTTCACCAAACAGCCAAGACTTTTTCCTCAGCTTTTAAACTGGTCAATATTTCTCCAGGTTTTCCAGAGTTTTTTTGGTTTTTATTCATTTTCTGTTCAGTCCTTTAAATCACCATGACAGCATGTGGCCATAAAGGCTTACAAATACGGACTATGAACAAACAAAAGATTAAAAAAAATATTAAACCTAAAAAAAACTATCTACAGTAAGAAAGTCATGTTTTTAAGAAATTTAAAAATCAAATCTAGCGAAGACCTGAGACGTGCATTATCCTGCAGCTGGTCATCGTTCCCAAAGTTCCCCCTCTTTGGGTCATGAAACATCAAATGAGGGTCCCCAGATGATTTTTAGAAGTAGTGTCATAATTATGTTAATTATTTTTATTGTAATCATGACCATGTTTAACAGAGTTATTAGCAAAGTTTGCATAAATAAACCTTTAATATCTGAAACCAGTGATCTACTGGATGACAAATTTTCTGATTTTTAGGAATCACCTTCCTGGTGCTAAAAATCCTGTCAAACTGTGTTATTTTTGGTACTTGCCACAGAAAACAATGAGAGCAAGTTTTGTGTTTGTGACAAGATGCTGGTAACAACACCCCTAAAGATCCAGTGTTTCTGAAACGTTATGACTGATTGATTCAAAGATATGACCCTTTCCAAACAAAAACTCTTTAATTTGTCTGATACTGAACTAAAAGCAGGTGAAAAAGCAGCCAATAAACATTCTAATCAAAATTCTGGGAAAATCTGAAGAAATATTCAGATGAAGTCCAATGAAATGATTGCTTGGAAGCAAAATATAAAGAATTGAAATAACTCAGAATAAGTATTGGGGATGGCTCTCAGCTGTTACTAAATTATTGTTATTAATTAACTAAAATATCTAGAATAGAGGTTGAAATTACAGTAATTTAGCCTTTTTATTATCTATCAAACTTCAAAAAATGTGTTTTTCCCCAAACTGTGAAGCCTTTGTTTCTTCTACATCTATTGGATTTGTTTCAAAAACACAATAAAAGCAGCTTTAAAAGTTTACCACTACGGCCAATGAAAAAAGAAAGAAAGAGTTTGATCATATTATTGTCACTCACTTCCTGTTTTGAGGCCAATGCTTCCTGTACAGTCAACAGAACATAGGAACCTTTTTTTCCATGTGTTCAGATATGTTTGCAAATAACTATATCTTTTTCTTCTGAGTACTAAAGATAGTTTGACTTGGCTGTTTATCTGTTCTGTTTTGTTTTGTTCTTTATTATAAACCAGCGCTACAACCAAGTGAACGAAAACTTCCTCAAGAGTGACCACCCTGCCGTGGTCCGCACAAAACCCCAACTGGGCTCACCCTTTCCGATCACCGCCCGCACGTTTGGCTCTTCCCCTCCTCCCATCGGCCTCACCTCCTCCCCGCTGGGCCCTCCCAACCAGGGCCGGAGGCCTGGCGAGCCCAGGCTAGAGCCTGACACACAGGAAGCCATAAATTCCTTTAACGAGTACATCATTCCCATCCCAGACCCGAAGCCGGAGGAAGTTTTCACCAATGTGCCATCAGAAAGTCCTGTAAGGTACAGAACCGAGAGGTTGTCCAAACACAAACGCTTCGCAGGAGATGAATATGTACCTGCTTAACCAGAACAGGTTTATTTTTCCCCTCACCACACACCCACTCATCCAGATGTTGAGCTGAGACTGTGGCTGTATTATGTAGGTGGAAACGGAGATTACTTTTTATAACTTAAACAAGCACGTAGCTAAGCGACGGCTCAAAAAATAAAATAAAATATAAATTTAGCTGCATGCATGTGAGGAAGCATTTAATTACAATCCCAAACAGAATGCCTTTCATTATGAACGATACTGATACATTTGGACAATTTAGTTCTTATTCTGCTCACAAAAAGCTCACAAGTGGCCCCCTGTGTGTTGGTGCAGGGTCATTGTTTTATTATTCCTTATATCACTACCCTCTGACACAATACAGAAAAATCACTTTGCATAACAACCATATTTTTCATTTAATTACACCTATTTTTATTTATTATTTTTATTTTTATTGTCTGAATGCATTTGTTTCATCTTGTCTTAGTTTCTGGGTATTAATTAAATCCAATTTTCCATCCTAGAACAAGTTCTGTGTGTTCCAGTTAAATTAAATCTATTTTCCCACCCACAGCTCTCTGGCTCTGGAGGAGACCGACTCAATGTCCCAGGACACGGACGAAACCCTTCCAGAGGAGGACCGGCTGGAGGACACCAGCGAGAAAGACGCTCTGCTGGGCTTCACAGGGACGCCTGAGGTAGAGGATAGCTTCCTGTAGCCACATGTAAGAACCCTGAAAGGAAAACAGCCACACTCTGAGGCTGAAAAGGAAACCCAACTGAACCTAATTGTAGCAAAACTGAGAAGAACTCTGTATTTTCACTATATGAACTCAAAAGATTGTGCCTCTTTCTGAGTTTTTCTGAACTCCAAACTATAAATCAGAAACATGGTACTCTCTGTCTTACACTTTTAGAATAGCCATGATATATGAATAAAACCACATTCCCTTACAGTTTAACCAAAGTAGTGACACTTGTACTGTAGGTATTTTAGCCAGATGCTTATGAGACTTTCTTCAGTAATAGTTTGATCATTTTAAATATTGGACTTTTTTGGCTGATGTAACTGAACAGATAACATTTTGGAAAACGGGTACACTTCTATTGTTTGGTTTTAAAACTTTTTTTTTTATTACAAATTTCACTCACAAGACAGCAAAGACACTGTTCAAATAAGAGCAATGTTTTGCTGTATTCATGGCAATCATAACCTCTTTTTAGACTATGACACCATAATAAAAGTCAGTGATGGAGTTTAATTTCTGTTTTCTTTTTGTATTTACTCTGGGTACTATCAACAGCCTTGTTCTTTTTTTTTTTCTTTTTTTTTGTAAAATGTGTTTTTTGGAAATTGTAATTCTTTAGACCTGAAATGCAGTCAGGTTTCAGGCACACTGTTTTTTTTTTTCTTTAAAAAGTCCTTTTCTTGTATTTTTTATTTGTTTCTGAATTATAAATAGATTTTGAATTTTATTATTTTGTGTATGCTTAACTTGTAGTTCTGTACCCGATTTGCACTTTACTTAGAAAAAAAATGTTAAAGACATAAAGTTTCTTTCTGTGAATGATAGAAAGCTAAAGCGCAGAGCCACAAGAGTGTCAACGTCGGCTTGTTAGAGGTTCTGAAGTCCCATTTCTGTGAAGATAAGCGACTCTCTAAAGTAAAAATAATCCAAGCAGCCTATCACTGCCTTAGCACAAGATGACACATGTGAGTGCCTTTGTACTGACAAATGTTTGTCTCGCAGCTATGTCTGAGGGGCGACTGTATCTCGACAGCTTAATGAGTTAATGTGATGCTTTTATTGTCGTAGCTTTTCCACTTACTGTATATCATGTTTTCTTTCACTTCTGAGTACACCATTTAAAACAACACACAAATTATGTCCTCTTCAACAGTTCAGTGTAAAAAGCACAAGATCACTGAGTCACAAGCTATGGTACCAAAGCTCTTCCTAACGTTTACAAATGTATTTTTACATGTGTGTTTTTGTATTCTGTATATGTGTCAATAAAAAGGATATTATCACAGATATTTTTGCAAGATAGTGCAAATCGTTTGTGTTGTTTTAACATTTTCTGTTTCTGTGATTTAAATGACTCAAAATTAGGAACTAAATACAGAACTAAACAAAAGTAGATTTTCAGGCTAACTTTTATTTTTGGCTGAACAATGGTTTAGTGGTTAGCCTCACAGTAAGAATGTCCTGCGTTCAAGACCCGGATTGGGCTGGGGGTCTTTCTGTTTGCATCTTGTTCTTGTGCTTGTGTGTGCTTTCTCTGGGTTCCTCCATCAGTCTAAAACCATGTATGTTTAGGCTGCTTTCAGGTCCAGGCCTCCCTTGAAAAGAGAGATATCCCTGTTTTGAGTGTCCCAGACTGTCCCAGGAGAAAACACTGAAACAAAATGACAAAAAAAAATCAACAAGTAAACCAAAAGTCACAAAACCTGACAACTTTAGTCTAGAAACTGATCGGATTAGCCACTCGTTAATCCAATCTGAGATAAAAGAAAATATGTTTGTCTGAACAAAGGCCTTTTAAAATGCAGGTAAGATGTTAATTGTTCAAAACTTATCCACAGAACCCCTCTTTTAAAAATCTAAGCTATAACTTTACGAAAGGTGTGACAAATCCCTCAAACATTTTCAGATACATAGATGGCAGTTTCTCTGCAACTTTGTTGAAAGGAAGAAATAAATGGAGACATTTTTGCTACAACTAATGAGACAGATTTTAAAGAAGCATTTGAGAAGTAGTCCGTCTCCGATCTGTTCAGTTTAAAAATGCCTGACAGTCAAAGTTCAGCACTGACCCAGGTGATTACACAGGTGACTGTTCCCACCCTTCTTGGCCTTTCCTCTGCTACATTTGCACTGTCTCAGTAATTTGTCGAGCATGATAAGCTGAACCGCCTCCACCCCCCCACTCTTTGACTCATAGCTCCCTCCACCCTTCACTACTTGCTTGCTGATGTTTACTGTGTGACTTTTCTGTGGCGAGGAGACGGTAAACAAGCAGAAAAGAGGATAAGAGCAGAGACAAACAGCTGAGACAAGAAGGGACTCTTGTGTCAGCGCTGAATGCTGGGGGCTCCAAAACCCACGGAAAACATCTGAGGTGAGAACATTTAATAATGAATTAGTGCTTCTTGGGAAAAATACAATTTCACTGCGGATTTAGGAAAAACATTTTGTTTTTGTTTGTAATAAAAGTAATGTATAAATTTATGATGAAATTCTTCCTCGTGGACTGAGCTGCTGTGACTACTCAAAAAAGAGAAGTAGCAGATGGGATAGAGTGATAGCTCAACTTCTTAGACAGTTTTTCCATTTCTCTCTCCGACAGCACAAGTCCAACGAGGTGCGTTTCATGACACTCACATTTTACATTTCCACCTGAAGGTTTGGAGTTGATCCAGGATGCAGCGCTACGTCCCACTGTTGCTGGGGATTGTGGCCTCTGCTGCTTCAGGTAGGACAGGACAAACTGTTTCTTTGTCATAGTTGTTAGATTTTAATGCCTTCTTTCAGCTTGTTTGACATCTTTTATGGGTTTACTGATCCAATTAGTGACAATATGATACACTAAAAATATTGTAACAGTGGTAAATCTCTTGTGGGTGAGGATTTAACTGTTTGATTTTAAATTTTATGGCATCAATTCACCGCCAATAATCATCAGGACAATTTGCTAAAGCAGTATATGTCGTTTGTGACGCCACTCTTAAGATGTTTTTGTGTGTTTTTGATCATGTTTTTGTATTTCAGCTCAGTTCTGAGCATCTCATAAAAATTAATCATCTGCCAGTGATCATGCTGCAGTTTTGAATTTCATCTCCATCTCTCCATTGAACCACTTTATGTGCATAAATGAGGTCATTATCAGTTTTCAAATGAAGGATCAGATAAATGTGCAAGTAGGAAGGTAACTGTGTACAGAAACTCAGGAGGTTCACCACAGAACTGCTGATTGGCGTGAAACTGATTTCATTCCCAGTTTCTCTCAGATATTAATGCGGCGGACATGAAAAATGCTGAACGTGGAATCTCAGTTCTCTTTCAAGATTCAAAACATGCACGACTTTTTTTAACCTTACTGAGAGTCGGATCAAAGTTTCAGCTCCAAAAAAAAGGATTTCATTTTAGCATAAGGAATTTTCCCTCAAATCCTAAGAATTTCAACACTTGTCTAAACGTTTACTCAAGTATTAGCAGATCCATAAAAGGAGCCCTTATCAGCACAAAAGGGACTTTTTACTAAAGCTTAAAGTTCTATTTTAAAAGTTTGTCCTTCACACATACTCAGATGTTTTACTCTCATTTCTCATCCCATACTTCAATTACTTGAATGTGCTTCTTGTTTTTTTTAATTAGGATTTTAAATGTTTTTGTTTGTGTCAATCACAGAGACCTACATATAAATGCAACCATTTGAAAACTTTTCTATAATTAGTTTTTGCAGCTATATGTGCAAAAATAGCTGTAGTCCAAAAAGCAGAAGTGAGAACTATAAAGAGATGTTTCCAGATTTCATGACTATTTTTTTCCATATTATATCTAAATCATCAGCATGAGATGGAAAAGATTAAAATGAAAAATCATTTTAAGAGTAAAAAAGTAAGCGTCTGTAACCTCAGATTATTTTAATTGATAATGTTCTTTTCTCTTCAGTTGAATGGAGGCGTCCAGTGATCATATTCAATTCAGAGTCAGTGGAGGGTTCTGAGGTGGTGGTCAGACCTGGGAACCGTCTGATACTACGGTGTGAGGGGGGTGGGCCTGTGTACTGGCACACCAGACTGAAAAAACACAAACGTTACGTGTCTAAAGGCACCGGGAACGTCCGCACTTTAAAAGTGGATCATCCCACTGCAGAATTTACAGGAACGTACATATGTTCCTACACAGCTGAATACAAGGACAGTAATCTGACCTCCTCCGTCCATGTGTATGTGAAAGGTAAGTTGGGCTAAATAAAACCAAAGTTTCTATTGTTAGATGGAATTTTAAAAATCGTTTATTCATTGTTTTCCGTCTTTTAGATCCACAACGTGTGTTCTGGACCAGCAGCACTTCCCTGCGAGTGGTGAGGAAGGAAGGGGAAGAGTACATGCTGCCCTGCCTCTTGACAGACCCATCAGCCACTGAGCTGGGCATTCGCATGGACAACGGTACCTCCGTCCCACCGGGAATGAACTACACTGTGGACAGGCACCGAGGAATTCTCATCCACAGCCTCCACCCCAGCTTCAACGCTGACTACGTCTGCACAGCCAAGGTCAACGGGGTAGAAAGGATCTCTAAGGCCTTTTCCATCAACATCATTCAGAGTAAGATCAAATCATGCTAGAAAACCTTCACAGAATTTTCCAAAAACCTACCTCTCTGTTTTAAATGGCAGTGTATGTTTCCTTCTTGCTCCCAGAGCTCCATTTACCTCCATATGTCTTCTTGGAGACAGATGAATATATACGCATCGTTGGGGAGGAACTCAAGATCCGCTGTAAAACGCACAATCCCAACTTCAACTACAATGTCACATGGAAATACGCCACCAAATCGGTCAGTGCAAGGCAACATAAAAGTTTCACTGAGGCGTTTATCTGGACTTTGGCTCAGTTTTGATCTCATGTTCTTAGTCACCAACAATAGAGGAGATGGTTCGTTCCAGTGGGGAGAATCGTCTGGACATACAGAGCATACTGACCATCGCTGCTGTGGACCTTGCAGACACAGGAAACATCTCTTGCATTGGTACCAACGAAGCTGGGGTGAACAGTACAACAACATACCTCCTGGTCGTGGGTGAGCCACAGAAAAACAGCCACATCCACCATGTCTGACACTGATAATTAGTGAGAAATCAATCAGGACAACAACTACAACAGCAACAAAAACTCCAATTATGTCTTTCAAACAGACAAGCCCTACATCAGGTTGTTGCCCCAGCTTTCACCAAAACTGGCCCACAGAGGCCTTACGATTGAGGTGAATGAGGGCAAAGACCTGGAGCTCAACGTGCTCATCGAAGCCTACCCTCATATCACCGAGCACAGATGGCACACCCCGACATCCCCCAACACATCCACTCAGGAGCACAAGTTCATCAAATACAACAACAGGTGACGTAGGCAAGGCACAACCACTCAACAACTAATTGTTTTAGACCTTTCCACAAAAAGAGGAAGCTGCTCTAAAAAAGTGCTGTCAAGGCATTTTGTGTGAATATGACCAGGAAGGTCATTGTATCTCCACTCAGGTCATAAAACTACAAAAGGGAAGAGAGCTGTTCTGTTTTTAATTTGTGCTGGACGATGATACACAGGAACTGTCTGAAGTCAAACCACACAATTAGTCACTTCTTATTTCGTAGACATCCCTATCCCACTTTTTTTGTTGCGTTAGATACCATGCCAGTCTGCAGCTGAAGAGACTGAACATACAGGAGCAGGGCCAGTACACTTTCTATGCCAGCAGCGCTTTGGCCAATGCATCCATCACGTTTCAAGTTCAAATGTATCGTAAGTGACACAAATCAAGTCCTGCAGCAAAATTGTTCAGCAGGTCTTACTGTCAGTTTATTCAAACCATTGTTTCTTCCTTTTTACATGCAACAGAGAGACCTGTAGCTGTGGTGAGATGGGAAAACGTGACCACGCTGACTTGCACCTCATTTGGCTATCCAGCTCCGAGAATCGTCTGGTACCAGTGTTTCGGAATACGGCCAACGTCAGTAATCTACTAGAACATTACGTTTTAGTGTTCAGCACAACTGTTCCTCTGTTTCTTTTTCCATTAAATGTGTCTTTGTTCTGATGAGACAGGTGCAATGAAAATGAAAACACCTCAGGGTTGCAGTTGGCGATCCCCCTCCAGGCTCCTACTGTGGAGGTCCAGAGGGAGGAGAACGGCGCTGTGGAGGTGGAGAGCATCCTGACTGTGGGTCTGTCCAACCAGAGGATGACTGTGGAGTGTGTGGCTTTCAATCTTGCTGGTGTCAGCAGATACACTTTTGCCATGGAGGTTTCTGGTGAGTGTGTGACATTTTTTGTGTCGCATAGCCTTTCTAAATGAATTGAAGCACTCATGAAGGTTTTTGTCTAATTGGACAGACAAGCTCTTCACTACCGCCCTGAGCGGAGCTGCAGGGATTCTGGCAATCCTCTTGGTGCTGCTGGTTTTTCTGTTTTACAAATACAAACAGGTAAAAAAAATTCAGTCTGAAGAGTGAAACCGCAACAGAATTAGCAGTTCAAGATTGCAGTTCAGTTGTTTTCCCAGCTTTGATTTAAGACGCCACCTTTCAGAAACCAAGGTTTGAAATCCGCTGGAAAATCATTGAGGCCAGTGATGGCAACAACTACACCTTCATCGACCCCAGTCAGCTGCCATATAACGAGAAATGGGAGTTCCCCAGAGACAAACTCAAACTAGGTTACAAACTCCTAAAAATTCAACTTTTATGTAAACATAAAAAAGTATTACTGTCATCTATAAACATCGTTTCTGTGCCTTTCAACAGGAAAGATCCTGGGTGCAGGAGCTTTCGGAAAGGTTGTTGAAGCCACGGCTTATGGTTTGGGAAAAGAGGACAATGTGATGCGTGTGGCTGTGAAAATGCTAAAAGGTAAATTTTGGTTAGTCTGAGGGGCAAGCATCAAAACACAACATTTGTGTTAGATGATGGTTTGGTGGTCTTTCAGCCTCTTTTGTCTGTCTGCAGCCAGCGCCCATACAGACGAAAAGGAGGCTCTGATGTCTGAGTTGAAGATCCTGAGCCACCTTGGACACCACAAAAACATTGTCAATCTCCTCGGAGCCTGCACTTATGGAGGTCAGACAGGGGGGGAAGAAAACATGTTCAGAAAAGTTTATTCAGTCTGTGCCAAATCAACTATTGCTAAGCAATTTGCAAAATTAGAAAAACACATTTCAAAAGTTGTAATGTGGTGCGTTTCCTCATCAGGACCCGTCCTTGTGATCACGGAATACTGCAGCTTTGGCGACCTCCTGAACTTCCTTCGCCAGAAGGCAGAGACATTTGTAGACTCTGTTATGAATATTCCAGACATTGAGCAGAACTCTAACTACTACAAGAACATCTGCTTACAGAAACAGTTTATTAGAAGGTACATCGACAAATGTGCATCGCAGTGACAGGGGATGGATCAAACACTCACTGATCTTTTTGAGTGTGTGTGTGTGTGTGTGTGTGCAATAGTGACAGTGGGATCTCCAGCACTGCCTCGAGCTGTTACCTGGAGATGAGACCCAGCCAGCCACCAGACACAAAACCAGGTGATCTCATCAATAACGATTAAATTACGTAACAACATGACTGACAAAAATTACAAGCCACTTTTTTTTCAGGTAATGTATTTTCCTGATTCACAGAGTCTGGCTGTGAGGAGACCAGTGACTGGCCGCTGGATATAGATGACCTGCTGAGATTCTCCCTTCAAGTAGCTCAGGGCCTTGACTTTTTGGCTGCCAAAAATGTAAGAAAAATATATTTCCGAAAGAACACAACCGTGTTAGTGAATAACAGGAGCTGCTTTGTCAAAGCGGCACACAATGATTCTTGGTGTTTGAGAACACAAACACATTTCTATGAAAGTGTGTTTTTGAAAGGAACACGTGAAATGATGGCTGTGAAATCAATCCAGAGAATTTTCCTGTTTGTTCTCTGTTCATTCATTTGTTGTAACAGTCTGAGGTTGTGTTTGATCATAACATTTGATGCAAGGGGCGTAATTCATACAGATTTCTTTAATGCGAGACTTTACAATCTTAGACAAACGTTTTGGTCGTGTCTATGTTCAGTGTATTCACAGGGATGTAGCCGCCAGAAATGTCCTCCTGACCAATCGCAGAGAAGCCAAGATTTGTGACTTCGGCTTGGCACGGGACATCATGAATGACTCTAACTATGTTGTGAAGGGCAACGTAAGTTCTTGAGTGACAGCCATGCTGCTATTCCTCATAACATGAGCTGGCGGTGAATTCAGACCCCTCCTTTATTTTTGTGACTGAAGGCTCGTCTGCCGGTGAAGTGGATGGCTCCGGAGAGTATCTTTGACTGTGTCTACACCGTCCAGAGTGACGTCTGGTCCTACGGCATCCTCCTGTGGGAGATTTTCTCTTTAGGTTAAAGATTTGCAAGCTCTCATTTTCATTTTTTTTTATTTGTCTCCGAAAATGACAACTTTTAATTCTTTGTTAGGCCAGAGCCCATACCCGAGCATGGCTGTGGACTCGAGGTTCTACAAGATGGTAAAGCGTGGCTACCAGATGTCCCAACCAGATTTTGCTCCACTTGAAATGTAAGTTCAGTTCAGAGAAAACATCTGCTCTGTGTTCCAGTCCATGTTACCCTTTACATTGCTCAGCCAATGGTGAAGCACTGCTTAGGGCTGCTTTATTATCAGATGAGTAATAGCGTGGTATCAAGTGACTATCAGCAGGGTCTTGACAAGTAATAGCTGCCTTTGAGTCTATAGCTTAGCTATAGCTTAGCTTATCAGTGTGCAAGCTGTTGAGGTAATAATGGTAAAGTGGCTACACTTCCATCTAGCTGATGACACAACATGCAGTGAGTTTTAGCTGATTTAGTCCAAGATGATGATAACATCAGAGAAATGAAACGGCTTACAGTCCAAATATTTATCCCAGCCAAACAAAGAACCCATTTTTTCCTCCCAACTTCTTCTGTGGCTTAGCTCACATCCTAAAATTACTGACACTTAAAGTAACCTCATGAAGTACATCCATTACACCAGATTTGAATAATTTCTCAAAGTGGAGTACAAACTCAAAGAGCTCAAGTTCTGAAGCCCTGAAAAAAAAAAGAAAACGTGAGAAAATTAAGTTTCTTCCAGTATCTTATGGGGGCTTCAACATCTGTGTGCACCGATCTGTCGCAGCCATCACAGCCCCCAGAATGACTCGTGTTGTAGAAATGGAAGGGACTAAATCTGAGTCATGGTCTAATCGTCTGTTGTCCTGCTGTGAGTCAGGCTACAGTTCTGCCTGTTAGCCACATGATCGCCAAGCTAATGACGCCGTGTAACTGCTATTTCATGGAAGCAAAAGGGAGACTTCAGGGATAGAGGTCTGTATGAACAAGCCTCTCTTCTCGACCTGCGTCACAACCTCAGTTACGCCTCTCAATACCGGTCTCATTTGATTTTATTACTACGTTTTCTGACTTTACCGCTCACAATCTGAACAGTTTAAACTGTTTGATCTGAACAGTTTAAAGTTTTTAAGTTTAAGTTGTTTTTTATTTAATTCTAGGTACACTATCATGAAGATGTGCTGGAATCTAGAGCCAACTAAGCGCCCGACTTTTAGCAAAATTAGTCAAATGATAGAACGCCTCCTGTGGGACCAACTTGACCAGGAACAGGTGAGTCAGCATGACACGGCCTTCTGGTTTCAGCAAAGCCAACCGAGGAGCTAAAGCATGCGATGTCCCAAATGAGATGTTCTGAGGAAAAATCCTGGTTCATTTTTTTCCCCCAAAAGAAACAACTGATTTTACAGTGTGACCTAACCAATTAAATAAATTGTATTTTTAGTTGTCATAAGGTTCAACAATCTAAAAGAGCAGCTTTTTGTCTCTGCCCCAGCTACAACGTGGACTCATAAAGATGTTTTAAAAGAACACACTGCACACATCAGACCACTGTCTTTGGATGAAACAGACCTTTTTCTGTTCACATGTAACCACCTTAATGATCCCCCTCCTCAGGTAATCTACCAGAATATGAAGCAGGAAGTCACAGAGGGTGATGAGGATGACAAGCCCAAGTGCCCCTGTGACCAGTCTTGTGACCAGGAGGAAGAAAAGCAGCCTCTGATGAAGAGCAACAACAACTATCAGTTCTGTTGAAAACCCTCAACAGCAACGCATTAGCAAACCAATCGGCCATCAGTAAGATATCAGGAACGTGAGAAACACTTGTGGCTGAAGCACTTTGCAGAGCTGCAAGCTGTTGTTGTCCTCTCAGCTATTTTTCGCCTGCTTGTCCAGACAGACGAGCGACTGCAGCACAGGCATGTGACTCGCTTCTGTGCAGACTGTGACTAGAAACTGCCACTTCTACTCCGGCTGCAGACACAAAAGGAGGAAATATGTTAACAGTCACACCATCACCCACAGCTTTATCCTTTAAGTCCCTTTGGTGTGTGTTTTATGTCCTCTTTTCTGATGTTATCTAATGTACTTAATGTTTATTACAGCTGTTTTTAGCCATTTTACTGGCTCTTAAGTACTGTTTTTGTTGTGGAGGTTTATGTCAGCAAGATCCCCTTTACATAACTTTATTGCATGTACTGTTACTTAGAGGAGACATCTCAAAATGATCCCCGCCACCTCTTGATCCATTACTATTACATTAGATATTAGATATTGTTCCCTAAAAGTCAGCATCTGAAGAGTAAAGGGTCTGGAAACTCCTGATAAAAACATGCAACTGAACTAAAATGGGGGAAAAGAATGACCGTGTTGTTTGGCTTCAGTCACGGCTGTATGATTTGTAACACACTTACTGTGAGTGTCTTTGGTCAGCAGCATGTGATTGTTCTGCTTCAGTTCAATTCATTTACTGATGTTCAGCCCAGTTTAGGAGCAAGGAAATCGGAGGATCTGTGCTGCACCAGATGTTATGTTTCATGTATGAAAATGTGAACTTTTTTTCTGCTTCCTGAGTCACAATTTGCTTATGCGAGTGTTAAAACGTCTCTATGTAACAATAAGCCTTCACTGCCAACAGTATGCTGATTTTAGACTGACTTATAAGCTATGTGTGCCATACTTCTGAAATAACAAACTACTTCACTAATTACTGCCTAGATAAAGTAACTAGAATCAGAGATGGCATGCTCACAGTGAGTGGTAAAT
>JAVKLF010000161.1:10596954-10609073 GCA_034783495.1 Millerichthys robustus | reverse complement strand
GTGTGTGTGTGTGTGTGTGTGTGTGTGTGTGTGTGTGTGGTGGTGGTGTCATTCTGTTTTGTTTTAAACTGTGATTTGTGTTTTGTGTTCGGACACCAGGAAGAACAGTCTTCCTGAACGTGAAGACTAATCAGGATCATTAATACAATCATAAACATTAATAAACAGACACAAGTTAGATGTCTCATAATGTACATATATATCAAAAATCCTCTTTATTGTCACCAAAATACTTTAGATTGTAGTTGTTTTTTTCCCTCAACATAGTACATAGAGCTTTTTTTGTAAATTAATGAAAAATCTGAATAACAAAATCACTGTAAAACTTCTGATTTGTTTAATAAAGCTTTACTGTTAAAAAAAAATCTAGTTTGTGATTTATAATTTATATGTTCCTGGAGTATCAGGAAAAAAAGCATCAGAAGTTTTGTGTTTTCACCGTGTTGATAGAAACTGTGTGGTCTTTGAGTTCTCTCCTCACTTCCTGTTTTCTACTGGATATCATCCAATCTGTATTTCCTCTGAAACATTTCCCACAATATGGGTTAATATTGCACAAGTCTGAAATCTCTGTAGGGAAGTATTGACCTTGCTGTAAATCTATAGACTTCTCTTGCTTTTTAAAGTTTAAACTCATTTTAGACGATTACAAACTTCGGTTTTGCTTTTAGAGATGCCCTAATTACATCTGTTAAGAATTATTGCCCTTAATTAAGTTGTTTCTGAGTTTGACAAGTTTCATGAACTTGTTTAAAGTGGTTTAGGAAAATGTAAAACAAAACAACACAAAAACTAATTAAAGTCCTAGAATTCCTGTTGCCGTTCATGTCCTTGAAGCTGACGCATTTAATTCAATCCGATTTAATTCTTTGTTGATGGCAATCAGAAGGTCAAGGTGCTCCATCTCTAAAGTCTATTTCCATAACATGCTCTGGTGTTAGTGACCCAAGAAAAATTCTGCTGCCTAATTTATTGGAGATCATCTTAGCTTACATTAATTTTACCTCACAGCCAGATGATCTGTTCTAGAAAAAAACAAATATATAATAAATCTCTGTAGTGAAACAGATATGTTTCTTTTCTGTTGTTTCTTTGCATTAATTGAAACAACTTATATAGTATTTTTTATCCATTATTAGATAAAATTATCATGCAAATGTAGGTCCAAAATCTACAATATTTGCATCACTTTGAAACTGAAATCTTCAGGACAAAAGAGGATAAAATCTGTATCTCTGAATAATAAACGGGCAATAAATACGTACGTTACAAGCTTTATAGATTTGGGTTCAAAGAAGCTCAGTTAATAAAAGTCTGTTTACATTCCTTCAGTCAGAGGACAGCACAGATTTAAGTCTTATTTGTTTACCAAACACTTTTGTCAAACCAAGAGAAATGATCACTGACAGATGCTAATGTTAGCATTCACTCTTACACTTACCAGTTTTCACAGAGGTAAGATAATTAGTTACTGATTACATGTTTGAAAATTGCATTCTGAAAAAAATACTGAGAACCTTTTTTTTTTTGCAGTAGCACTCGGCTGTTTTTACCAGACCGCTTGCATTACAGTCCACTTCACTTCTTCCAACACCATCTCATGTAAAATCATTTTATCAGGGTTGAAGTTCTTCTTCAGTCCACTTCTTCACTAATGTGAAGGCTAACGTAGCACCATTTTTGTTATAAGAATTATTTCAGGTAGCACTTGCATCTTTGTTCACTTCTTTACCTTCACATCCTTTCACCTGATTTAGAAGCTTTTTGTTCAACCAAACTCATTTCTGTGGATATCTCCTCTGTTTGTCTTTCTAATCCTTTTTTGCATCATTGTCCCTCTTCAGTCTTGATCTGTGCAACTCCAAGTCTGTATAAATCATCCCTGATGGCCACCTCCCCAGGTTGGCAGGCCTTTACGACGTAGGTGATCTGCTGGTTTACGATGTCTCTGCTGGTGAGAAAATCCACCAGTCGGTTGTACAGGTAGTAATAAGCTGCGTTGCTGAAAGTCACAGGTTGCTCTCTCGTGTGGCGCACTGATAAACAGGGCTCCGAATTTTCCCCCGAGTTGTTCTCTGGCGTTTCCGTCTGTTCCTTCAGTTGGTCGTGTTTCTGCTCCTCCTCTTCTTCTTTTTCTTCTTTCCCTGTCATCAGCTCTGCCACCAGACTGACGTACGGCTCCAGGTCTCTGCAGAAGGTCATGGAGTGGTGCTCTGGAGCGGGAGTCTCCGGGGAAGCTTCGGGCGGATGAAGCAGCCACCGGGAATGAGATTTGGTGATGGGGTGAACCTGCTGGTCGTCGGCTACCGAAAACAGGTCAGCGCTGTATGGCGCATCTTGTAGTTCAGGACAGGAAACAAACTGAAACAGAAACAAATGTAGAGAAGTGTAAATCTTTGAACCCCAGCTAAACTGGGGAATGCACATCTGTATGTTCAACTATAACTAAAAGTCTCCAATAAACATTTTTCGATAGATGGTGACTAAGAAATGTTTTTGATACGGAACCACCCACCTCTGGCTTTTCGAAGGGGTCAGAGAAGCAGCCTTGGTTCCTGCCCCACATCTGGGTTGCCAGTTCTGGATACTGCAGGTCGGTGCAAAGGGCCACCTGATGGGGGCAGTCACAGACGTAGACTGGAGGCCAGTAACGAGAGGAGAGCAGCAGATCAACGTGGTCCCGAGCCGTCTCTTGTCTCACCAAGTACTTAGAGGAACACACCACCTGGAGACAGGTGTATGGGAGAAAATGGAATCAAACACACAGGATTCTTTTGGGTTTTAGTTCTGACAACTTTATTGTATCTGTTGGGTTCACAAGCAGCATTCTGCAGTGACGGGTGCTCTGAATAATTACTAACAACAATACAATTGGTAATAACAACAACTCAAATGAAAACTTATTTTCTGAGTGGGCTGCTGTTTTTACCTGATGGGGGCAGACTTTGGACAGCTTGCCTGCAGTGAGGCATGCTGAGGGATGTGGGGCTGTTGAGAGACCACTGCGAACATGTGTGTACAAGTTGATGAGAGAAGCCAGCAGCTCATTCTAACAGGAGACACAGAGAAAGATTTCATTCATGATAACCTCACAGAGAGATGAAAAACAGAACAAAAAGAGATCAAATGAATATGATTTTGGAGTCATGGTTAAAAAAAAACCCGATTTATTAAATTGAAGCTCGCGTGCAAATTAGTCCATTGATGCTACTAATCCAGTTGTTGCCAAAAGTCTTGAGAATGGCACAAATTTTGGTTTTCACACAGTTTGCCATCTCAGTTTTCATGGTGGCAATCTGTGTTAATTTGAGATTGTGAAGAGTGATCAGATAAACTGCAGTAAATTGCAAAGTCATTCCCTGCCATGACAATGACCTTATCACAAAAATTACGGCAATCCATTCTCAAACCTTTTAGGCACGAGTGTACTTTAACAGTCCTTCGGGAAAAATTACTTTGAGCTCACTGCTGTCTCATTAGCTCTTTAGACTTCTAATTTAATATGTCTGTTTGTTTAGAATACTAACGATACATCACATGGTTCGTGCATTACTGTCTAACTAAATTCAGCTGTCATAGTACAAGTATTTAATCCACTAATTGAAGCTAAAATCTTTAGATCATCTTGTACAACTGCACACTTCCTTTCATCCCTCACACACACAAACACACACCTTGGTGGAGCCTTGAGCGAAGTTTACTCCACAACGGTCCAGTATGTTTCTCAGCTCTTCCTCGTTCAGCTCCTCAGTTTTGTCTAATATCAGCTGATTGTCATGAATTAGACGAACCAAAACTGATGGATTTCCTGAAACACACAACCAAAACATTATGAATAATGTTGCCACAGAAACTACAAACCACTTCAATCAAAACTGCACACTTGAAACATTAGAAGTCTATTATTAACCCGTGAGGACTTATTATTCTAGGTGTATATTTTTTTCACGTGAACAAACTGTATCTTACAGGTTTCTAAACTTGCATCAGTCATGTTGAATCAGTCAAAAGGTAAATGAAGCAAAAGATAAATTGTTTTCTAAGATTCCTATACCTGAAGGTTGTTGCATGTGTGGCAAAACTTTGTCCTTCTCTGTGTTGAGAACAGTGGGACTCCTCATCAAAGGAGGTGCAAATGGAGCAATGATGGAAGCGTCGACTCGTGTTATGGGGATGTCTGCGGGGAAAACCGCCTGCTCAATTGCTTCGCTCTCCATGGTCAGCCAGAAGTCATCCACATGTACCTCATCTGAGACTGAGCCCTCGGGCCAGGTAAACTGCAGAAAGACACACCGGTCCATCTCAAATCTGCACAGCTACTCGAATGCCAATTTTACGTGAATATTTGGAATTATCTCAGCATTCTGTCACCTCCACATTCTTCAGCTCCAGGACGTTGTTCGTGTACCTCTGTGCGATCTCGAGCTTTGGAGCAATGCCACAAATCCCGCAGATCATATCGTTGTAATCTCGTACCGTCAGACACTCAAAGGCCCAGTAGCCACTCAGGAGAAGCTCCTGAATCTGACATGATTCTTCAGGACTGAGGGTATGGATCGGATGACTCGGGATGTTATCAAAAACGGACCTGGCAGCTTGGGACGGGGACTGGCCCGATTTGACGTTGGCCCTGATCTTCAAGAACAAGTCGATACTTACTAAGAGTCTGTTCCCAATGTTGAACAAACCTGATGGAACATTAACAACAATTAGACTAATTTAATTTACTGACTTTTAATGTTGGAACATTTTTTTGTATCCTGCCAGACAAAGATGCAAGTATAAACTAGTCATGAAACTTCCTACATTTATAGCTTTCCAATGCAGTTTTTTTCAACAGGCAAAGACTAAAATACTTCCGAGTACCTTGACTTTCAGAAGTGATTAGATGACAGGAGACCGAATAAAAGACAATTTAAGGTCTTTTCTGCTCAAACACACTTGATTTAAGTGAATGGTTGATTACAAAGCTTCTGCAGAACTTGAAGAGGTAATTCAATAATTGAATCAGGTGTTTCTGAGCAAGAAAACAAGTAAAACATGCAAAATAGCAAGGACAGTTATTAGACACCTGATATATACTGTAAGAAATGTAACTCACTACTTTAGCACCCTCTTTTGGCTAATCAGAAAAAAACACTGACAGTAGCTGAGAAACTGTCTAGCGGTTCTTTACTAAACTGATGCTGACATTTTTAAGTGTTTGATCTCAGAAGAAAATACAGCTGCTTTCTGTAAGTGTCTGTGTTTACCTGGATGCAGGTCGCTGAAGCTGTGCAGAGCCAAACACTGAACATTGAGACACACTTTGAGTTGAAGCGTCGCTGTCTGCATCAGCGTCTCAGTGAGCAGCCAGCAGTCCTCCTGTCCTGCAACAGAACTGAACATGCAAACATGAACAGTCAGCCACTAAAGAACACCTTAGGGAAATACAGATATGTAATGAAATAATAACAACAATATGCCAAGAAGGTGTTGAGCTAAAAGTCCAACATTAAGACCCCACAAGTCCCCTCACCTCTGCTCCCCTTTGTACAGAGGGTAGCTACACAGGCCACAGTGAGTAGCTGCTGATTCGTAGGCCCGAGGCCACCCCGACTCAACCAGTGTCTCGGTTTCTGCACCGTGTTCCTGCTCCTGCTCGCTCGTCTGAACATAGATAATTTTAAGGCTGTTAAGCTCCTGGATGAGGGTCAGTGTTTCCTGCAGCTCCGTTTCACTCTCAGGAATTTGCAGGGTACTGCGGAGTAGCTGCACGGTACTTTGGCGCTGGACGTCCCTCAGAGCAGGACTCAGGTCTTGATTTGGATCCAGCAGAGTCTCAGACTGAGAAAGAAGAAAAAAAACTAACAAACAAGAACAGTTTTATGCCCATAACTCAGGGATTGATTTGTTTCATAGATAGCCCTGATGTTTGCTTGACTTCTGGAATATTTTACAATGATGAATTTGGATTGGTAAAAGGGTCTAAAGTCCCCAAATTGCCAGCTTTTTAATATATTTAAAGTAAACTACATTTTTAGGCTCAAACAAAAAAAGGAAGTATGGTTTATCTTACTTTTGTGATTTTGTTATTCTTTTGGGTCAGCTTGTTGCCACATTTCGGGCACACGGCTGGTTTGTGTCTGTTTTTATAAACATAGTCACAAGACGGGTTCTTGCAGCGACCTCTGCCTCGTCCTGTGGACAGTCCCAAATCCTAATACAAGACACAAGTTCAGCACATTATTAAAAAACAAGTGACATGCAGTAATTAAAATTACATTTTAGCGTTCATTGTAGTCAAATAAGGAGAGAGGTTAAATATTGTTTGTATACTGACAAAGCAGGAAGCTGCTTCTTGCTTGAAAGGCATGACTGACACAACATTCACTCCTCCATCAGTCACTGAAGACACGTGCCGGCTTGGAGAATCCTACGGAGAGACAATCGGCAAAGTAAATAACTGGATTTAATCACAGTTTGCTGTCTGTCTTTGATTTTGATCGTGTCATGTGTTAACCTGGCTGTCTGTGGTTGTGTGGACCGTCTGACCAAGCTGCTTTAAAGTGCTGGGTTTGAGACCTGAGAAACTCTCTTGATTCACTGCGGTTAGAAAAACAACCACATCAGGTTGAGCAAAGACCTCGGAAAGTGTATTTAGATATATTCCTCATAGGTCAGGAGAACTTATCAATAACAGAACAGGGTTAGTACTGCAGTCACACCAAAAGGTGAACGATTCATTTTACTAATAGGAGTTAAGGAAAATAAAATGAAATGCACAATACCAGCGAAAGACTTCACGTTGTTAACACCTTGTAGTTTTTCTTTGTCTGGTGGAACCGTTATGATCTGAAAAAAAGCGCCACCTACACGAGCAACAGCAGAAATTATAGTGGCAAGAAACGAAACAGCTTCTTTCGACATTAGCTAGGATCATTTTGTGTATGCTTAAACTTTCTATATACCTGCACTTTGAAGCGCAGGAAGGATGGGTCTGACTGGCCTCTTCTGCAGAATGGCAGCACTCCTGATCCTGCTCTGACTGTGAATCGCGGCACCTTTAGGTTTGTCTTTCACTCGTCTAATTCATGACGCAGGAAAAATAAGTTGAGTAAAATTAAACTTGCAATAAACAACTGCATCCAGGACTTTATATGCTCCGTCTTTAAAATAAATGGAAATATAACAAATGGTAACCTTCTAAGCTGACACATTTCTGTAAAGTAGTAGGATGTTTTTTTGGCAGTGGCTTACTTGGTTTGATGTTGTGTTGCGCTGCTGCCCTCTAGTGGTGCTCCAGCTGCATACTGCTTTTTAACACCTCGCCGTTTGCTCCCACTGGTGTTTGCTTTTCGGACATCAGCATTTGTCTCCTGGGCAGGCGAGGTTGTGATCCGATGGGGTTCAGTGTGCTCAGTGTCAGCCTTCTGTGGCAACGGCTTGGAAGCAACCACTTTTCCCTGAGTCTTCTGTTCCTGACACAACATATAAATACAGTTACATGTAACTCACTTGAGCCGCACATGTAACTGTACTGTACTGTAACTGAAAGCCAGTCTGGGGATTATTTGACACTTACAGAAGGGCTCCATTTTACACCCAAGTGGCCCCCACATTCAGGACATGTAGATGGTTTGTGACGGGTGACGTACACGAATGAACAGCCTGGGTTTAGACAACTCCCTCGACCTCTCCTTGTATACGTCTTTAAAGACTGCAGATAAAAAAGAACAAAAAATACTTTCATTTTACTTCTTGTAGCCTAAATTTTAAATATTATTCTGTCAACTGCCTATAGAGCAGTAAAATGACAGTGCTTTGTTTTATTATGCATGTTTTCTGTGCTGTCCTTGTGAAATAAACTTACATTAAACCAGGTGCGGCCGCTCCATAACAAAATTTATCTGCCCATCAAAGTAGTTCTTCCTAATAAATAATGTAAATTCCTTATTTACTTAGCCTATTTTGACAAATTTAAATGGAATTAAAAATGTCGTGTAGTGATTCATTATCAGTTATCTACTGGTTTACCATCATAGGCCTGTTTGTCAGTGGATTTATCATATTAATACGCATATATGTATATATACTTCCCCCCGTCGACAATAATCAGAATTATCAGCTCCTCCAAATGGACTATTATTGGGGCAAATTGTGACATTCATGTAGATACTGATTCAGGAAATAAATAACTGTCCCACTAATATTTATGCTCAGGAGCCACTACTGCACTAAACTGAACAGTAGCTTTGAGAAAAGGACATGTCAGTGTAGAATAATTTGTGGATGTTTACCATTTTATATGTAGGTTTGGCAGCTTCTGATTTGACTCCTACAGAGATCATCATCATTGGGTGCAAAGACCCAACCCCTGTTACTGACTGAGGCTCCAGGAAGTTCTGGATTAAAAGAGAAATTATTTAAAAACTGTTTAGGAATTAAACTGGTGAGCTACAATCATTAAAATAAACTATTTAATAAATAAAAATCATTATTTTCTTTGGTAAAAGGGTGGAGACTGGATTGTTTTACCTGTCTGGGTACGATGGTTACCACCTGCGTAGCTTCACCTTGCGTCTGCTGCACCATAGTCCCGTTGTAACCACTCTTGGGAAGTTTTGCATCGTTATGTTTCAGCGTCACACCATTCTCAGTGAAGTTAGCAGAGCCCTTTGAGACATTTGGAGAGGTCATGCTTTTGGATGAGGAAGGGGCTGAAAATCCTTGAACAGACAAAACTTGAGAGAGGTTCTTTGGCAAGGGAAACTGAATGCAAGCCTCCTTTACCCAAAAAAGTCCAAAGATCCTATGCTCACCTTTGGCTGATGACTCAACATGCTGCCTTCAGGCAAAAGAAAGCAGTTGGCCCTGGGTAGGATTTTGCGGAAGCCTGGCATTTGCTTGGAAGGGCTGAGAGACGACTGAGAGAAAACACAGTGAAGAAAAATGTTCATAGTTTGCATGGAGACATTTAATTAGGGCTCCACAACTGAACATATCAACTTTGTCAATATACTGTATATGTTAAAAAGATGAAAAAGTAACTTACTGTATCCATTCCCTCCTTCTCCAGCTTGGCTTTTTCCAGATAGTAGCTTTTCTCAGTTACACTGAGTCTTCTCCAGCTCTCACTGATTTTTTTGTTGACCTCTGATTGGGGCATATTTTGGGATCCAAGCTGCATGACCTGATGAACATCGAAGTAGTACAGCAGGTAGGCAGACCTAAGATACAACCAAATCCATATACACAATAAACACATGACAAAAAGAGAGATGCTTAAAGCTCATTCAGTTATAAGGATGTGTCTTAAAGTTCTCATTACCGTGGCTTCTTAGGTCTCTCAACACTGTCCTCTTGAGCTTTGTTTCTTCTCTTTTTCAGGTTAGTCACATCCATTTCTGTGTGGTCTCTCTCCAATTCTCCATGTGATTTAACAACCTCTAACACTTCCTCTTTGTCCATGTTCTCCAAAGATATCTATTTTACTGTATAACAATATTTTACTATTTTTGTTTAAATCCTAAAAACGGGAATAATAATTTACTGAAAGACTGTGCCTCATGATTCCATCTTCCTGAAACAAAAAACTGCATTACATTTTAATTCAACATTACTAGGACGTATTGCCTTTTAAAAGTGTGTAAAAATGTGCAGATTTTAGGAGAATCCTATATTTTTAGGTGCATTATAATAGAACAGTTGGTGTGTTAAAGTGTTGCAAAAAGTATAATTGATTACCAACTAAAGAAGTTGAATGTAAAAGTTGAATGTAAAATACAGTCCTTCCTTGCTTTACAACCAGGGTTAATGGCGTGTTGCAATACTGCCTGCACAGTCAGTCAGTTATCCAATGAAATGCCTTCTTGTTGAAACCTTACCTACGATTTTTCTCGTGGCTCCAGAAACTGCACAGGAACAGTCCTTAGGGCTCGCCAGAGAGGCCGAGCATTAGGTCGACGGTAAGCAACGTCGTAAAGTCTATTCGTTTCATGTTTCAGTAGGAATTTACGGTGTATAAATGTCCTTAAAAGCGGAAAAGTGGCCTCCGTTCTCGTCGTCTTGTAGGAAAAACATGGCGGTTTGTTGCCATGGCTCTCAACCAATCACATGCCGCGATAGAGAGTCACGGTCCAATCAGAAAATATGTTTTAGGTCATGTGGTCACATGAAGTCGGCGCCTGCGTCTGAAGAATCTTTAGTGATGCATTTGTTAGCGTAGGTTAAGAACACGGATTGAAACATGTCCAGTCCAGTTAAAATATGGACTATAA
Organism: Millerichthys robustus; assembly: GCA_034783495.1. Lineage (NCBI taxonomy): Eukaryota > Metazoa > Chordata > Actinopteri > Cyprinodontiformes > Rivulidae > Millerichthys > Millerichthys robustus. The sequence goes on along the minus strand of JAVKLF010000161.1, from coordinate 10,598,814 downwards.
TTGAACTATTAAAAATACATATGAATGTATCCTTATTTTTTCCTCTACTGAATGAGTACATGCACATGTTCAATTCAGCTATTAAAACTTAGCTATTAAAGTTACCTATAGATAAAAAATTAAGCATCATAGATTTAAGTCAATAAATAGCACAACGAGCAAAATATTAATGTCCATTTCTCCCCTAATAATTTAGCCTAATAACACAGATATTAAAACAAGAAAAAATAAATGGATGGTTGTATTGACAATGTTTGTGTGAGAAAATATTAACTATTGAGTGAATATTTATAACTTTAACTGATTTTTTTTGTTGTTTTTGGTAATAATAAAGTTACATTTAAAAATGTCCTGCTCGGCTACGTTCATAAAATGTGGGGGTATAGAATTTGAACACTTGTGAAAAAGCTTTTCCTAGATCGAAGTTCCGCGTTCCGAGTTTACTTGAACGCAGCATCACTCTCCGGGTAAAACTAATCGATCTCAGACCTACGAGTCGAATGATCGACGGAATGAGGCAAAAATGGCGAATGACAAGGTGAGCGAGCAACTGTGCCTTCTGACATCAATTTATTATGTATGATGACAGACGTACTTGGAAACGTGTGAAAACGCGGCGCTTTTAAGAAGAAAACGGCTTTTTCTTCACGGAGAGATGAGTAAATGTGTCAAACTTAGCTCGGCAGAAAAAAACTTTACGTAAGAACTGTTTATGTATATGTGCGGTAAACTAACCTGACAACTAACAGTAAGTCATGTTACGTTTAACTTTAGGTCGTACTTCGCTTCATTAGTTATATCGTATGTAAAGGTGTGCGGTAGCTCGGTGGTCAGTGCCGCGGTGATCCAGAGGTTGCGGGTTCGAGCCCAAGTCGCTTCAGGGCTTCTCGTTCACGTTCGCTCAAATTTGTGTTTGACATCGATTTGACCTCACTTTCCCTGCTGTTACAATGAAACGTCTTTCTTTTAGGATCCTCTAAAACAGTTAAAGGATCTGACTCTGCTCAAGAATCAGCTGGAGGAGATTCAGAGGCGAGTGGAGCGCGAAGTGTCCGCAGGAATCCCTCAGGTGACTTATCTCATCTTAGATTATCTTATATTATATAATCACAAATTGTCAGATCAGTCAGCATATGAGTAGAGACAGTTAAGTTGTCACAGGAAAGTTGTTTTCCTTCAACATATGCCATATCTCCATGTAAAATCTACATTTTATTTAAAATATAGGACTTGTTTGCCACAACAAATTTTGCCTATCATTAGGGTCCACATTTAATTTTACTTCTCTTCACCGGGGCGCTACTAATATATTTGCATCCATTGCTTTTGTAGGGCAGCTCGGTGTTGGGATCTCCATTTCTGAAGGGCTTTTTGGCCGGCTATGTGGTGGCCAAGCTTCGCTCCTCGGCCTTCCTGGGAGTGCTGCTGGGAACAGCCACCGGCATTTACGCGGCACAGAACTACCAGGTGCCGAACGTCGAAAGGACCATTAAAGAATACATGAACGGAATGAAAAGGGGGCCAAAGTAATTTTTGGGCCGACTTGGAGTCTTTTCAATGACGTGACAAGCACAAAACGAAGAACAGATCAGGTTTCTGTGTGAACTGGTTACATGCTTTTAATGAATCATAGAATTTCTCTGGGAGAAAGACTTTTCTGTTTTTTTACTTTAGTTTTTTAAAAATTGTTTTTGGTTTATTTTGACACTGCTCGTCCAACAAGTCATGACAAATGTTGTGCCTTTTTAAGGTTTAAGGGTTTATTTTGTTAATTTTTTTAAATCTGAGATTTTGTTGCCTGGAGCAGCTTTTTACAGGTTAGTTGCAAAGAACCATAAAAAGTAGACAGTAGTCCTAGCT
>JAVKLF010000161.1:10534039-10549035 GCA_034783495.1 Millerichthys robustus | reverse complement strand
ATAATAATAATAATAATAATAATAATAATAATACAGCCAACCTCAGTAAAAGCTCTGTTATTGTGCCTAAACCCTTTATCATTAATTCATTACCTCACATTTCCCAGACACAAAGGTTGAAGCTCTGTTTTCAGTCAAATCAAATATTTAAACAGCTTTCTTTTGGTGGAGAATGATGTGGAGGGGACTAAATTATTCCACAGTTAGGCCAGCTGCGAGTTCAACTTCAAATTGCTTTAATTTCTGACTTTTGAAATTTGTTGAGAAGGGTACACATCAAATGGTAACGAATGATGAAGTTTGCTCATTGTGTTTGCTGTCAGAAAGTGAATGGTCTGATCATGCAACAAGACATTCAAATCACAGACAGCATATTAAAGTCTGGAATCTGACATAACTTTCAGAATCTGCTATTCAACCAATAAATACAACAAGGAGAAAGACAATTAGTTGTTCTGCAGCATTTCTTTGTTATTTTTGATAGATGCTACATCAATCCACTTCACCCTCAAACATAAAATCAAACACAAGTCTCATTAGCTTCCATTGTACCCCTGAATGACTCTGCCAGGTCCTCTAACTGGGAAGATTAGCCATCACAACACTAATTTCACCCTCTACATCAACACAATTAGGCGAAGAGTGAAATGTGAGGCATGTCATCACATCTCCAGAGCTTCATTAGGGCACGCAAAAAGACAAAACGATGACAGACGGGCTGCTGCGTCTGCAGGTTTGAGAGGTACTTGAGCAGGTGTACTTAGCAACCCAGTCGCTAAGGGACCTGGGCAGAGCTTGTTCGAGATAATACACTATGACCAGGTTTATTGTTGGTAGAGGTGGTTATAAAAAAGGAACTCAAAGGCCACTTTACATTAAACACAGACCCTGTTCTTTTCACTTGGTTTACTGTTGACTGCAGCTCAGACGTCTAACCACATTTCAAATCTATTCAAGCTTTAAGAAGTTGGTTCAAAGCATTAGGCCAATATTTAACTACTACTAAGGCTGTCAAAGACCTTCCAAAAATCAAGGCAAAAAAATAAAAATCAAGTGGATTAGGAAAGCTGTCCAACAGAGAATTTAAAGACATTGTTTTAAATTGCTCGCAGATGTTCAGAGACATTTTATAATATGGCCATAATTTGTCCTTCTTTTCATCATCTGGCTTTCTATTAGCCAAGCCACCACCCAATGCATCTCAGCAAACAAGTAAACTTCAGGGATGTTTGAAACGGGTTTATATTTTCTCGTTTCACAAAAAAAAAAACTACTAGTAACAACAGTATGCAACTTTTTTTGGGGGGGGGAAATCAGATATTCTGTATAAAATCTTTAAAATCTCTACAGTCCAAAAGGTTGATTATGCCAAGAAAAACTTTAAATTATTCACAGAAAGAATTCTTGAGGACTATTTATCATTTTATGTCAAGTTAATTACACATGAGGCTTGAAAACCATAAAGGATTTATAATATTAAAGCAAACTGTACTAATGATGCCAAAGAGTCGTCTTCCATCATTAAAGCTCCAAATGTTGAACTGAAACTTAAAACAATTCACTTACTACAAAAAAACATAAACTACACTTAGACAGCAACTCTAATTAACCCACATCTTAGACTACATTAATGCATCATAATCAATTATGTATTATATGCAATCCAACGTACAATAATGAATGAAACATGATTTCTAGATTGTTTATTTTTTAGAAATCTCTAGCTTTAATTTTTTAGCTTTATAACTGTTCTCGTTCCAGGCCAGCGACAAGTTGAACCTTTACGTGACTGAAAAACGTAGTCAAATTGGTTTTGTAATGACTAACCTAAATTGCAGCGAAGCACAAAATTATAATTTGTCTTAAACGGCACCATCATCATAGTTTCCAGCAAACATTGTAGAACTTCACTGCACCTAACTTTAGCCAATTATGGTGATGGGTTTGACAAGTTCTGATAACTGAGACACTAAAAAAACAGCATTATAATATACACAAAATATAAACCTAAATTATGAACTGAAGCACCATTTGATACTGCAAGACGGCTAATCATGTGTTGCACTCAAACACTTGTTAGCACCCCTCCCCCAATAGCGAAGCGAGCTTGCTATCCAGCTGGCTACTACTATTGTGTGACTCCTACGAGTGTGCAAAATAACGTCAAATTAAATTACCAATGATAAGCAAGACTCTGTGCTGATGCTTGGAAAATAAAAATAAAAAATAAAACTCGTAGGACATTTTAAATCCCAGTGGGTCATGAGTAATGTATTTGACCAAAAACAGAAGCAACTAAATTGGGAAAAAATGAAAAGTCTTTTTCCTTTTTAAATCTCTCATTAAAATTATATAGTTATTAATAAGATGAATTAGTTCAAAAAGCTCTGCTTTCTCAGAGGCAGTTTCTTTGTTTTGTCATTTTTATACTGGGGAAGTGGGAAAAAGTTCAGATTTTTGGCATTTTTTGAAATATTTGCTTCACTCTTGAAGCTGATGAGTCTCTAATCACTATTCGAATGACCTGAACAGGTAGTTAGCTGCTCGACATGTGCCCATTTTGTCTAACCTAATCACAACCCCCCTTCCCCCCATTAAACAAACAGATCTATATTTTTTCTTTTACATAGTGTCTACTATTATAAACTGCTAACTGTGAGATACTACACAAAAATCTAGTCTAAGCTTTTCACACTGGTAAATAAACTATAAAAAAATCAAAACAACTTACTTTGGAGTTGTTGACCTCTGAGGAATATGTTGTTTTTAACATGATCAAGAGTTCATGTTTAACTAGAAAAAAGGTGGGGCAAGCGTCAACCCAAAGATCATCTGATAACACTCTGAGTTGTCATAAAAATGATATTTAGATAGATTGTAACACACAGGAATATAATACAAATGTTAGGATCTCTTGTATAGTATGTCTCCAAAGTAATTCTAAAGTTATTCAAACAGAAGAATAAAACAATACTTCTTTAATATAGCAGCTACTCATTACAGTTCTGATCAGATGATTCATCCATCATAAGAACTTCTGGCATTTCTTTTGCATTTGTTTTCAGGAAGAAAAAAAAACACTGGCAAAAATGATACCGACATGGACAGCAAGGCAGAGATATCCTTATGATCGGATATGCTGTCAACAGACATTAGAGAAGCCAGCAGCGATTTACAGGTTTCTGGAAACATCTGTGGGCTCATGGAGGATTGTCAGGCGAGCAGGATAAACAACATGCTTACAAGCATCTCAAACCCACATAACCAGGCCCGTCAATCGCATAAATGAAGATAGTGGCTGCATTTCATTTATGGATCAAAGAAGGCCATGCAATGGATGATAAGCGCAGCAAGCAGCTTTGCCACGTGAGCATGTACACAAAAAAAGTGAAATCTTTTTGAAAAGACCAAGTAAGGCATAAAAGACCTAAAATAACAACCACAACAAATGTGTGGCTAATTCAAATGTTTAGTTCAAAGACCTGCTTTTAGTGATAACTTGAGCAGCGTGTTAAAAAAGAATAGACAGTTGAGATGTGCCATTTGAACAGACAAACAAAGCGGAGCAGAGCTAAGAGAACATGCAAATGGGAAAACAAGAGTTAGACCAAAAGGGGGAGAAAAAAAATCTAACAAAAGACAACAGAACGGAGTCGGAACACAGTGCCGAGCACAACACACCAGAACAGGCTGTAATTGTGTTGTGCGGGACTGACCCCAGCGCATCCCAGCAGGCACTGCATGATGAATGGGCCTGGCATGACTACATCGCTCCACCACTCCTCCTCCTCACCCACACATGCTCCTTTCTCTTCCTCTCCTCTCTCGGTCACCACTAGTAGCCCTCCTTCTGTCCCTCCCTTTCCTCTACACCTCCTCTTTACCCACCCCAAAAAAACTCACGCTTTATTCTGCTGCTGCCATCCCACAAGATTAATTTGCATTCAGGGCACTTAGTCCTTGTATTGTGCTCTGACACAATGACATATTACAGTGCACAGCACACCTATTAAACATATAGTCTAGATTAAGGAACAATGCTTTTTTCTGCGCAATGTTATGATGGAGTACAAATGCGGAGAGGGAGAAGCATGTGGGTACGGCTTGATTGGTTAAGAACACAGAAAGTCTGACACCCAAGTAGCAGCAGAATCATTACAGGAACAGTTAGATAACCTTGATTAATGATTCACTAGAGCCAAACTAATAAAGTGGGTCAGACTGTGTTGGCAGTGGTAGCAAAAGCAGAGAGACCTTCAGGTTAGGCTGTGCGTGAAGAGCAGCAACAGTGAGACAGAGCTGGTAAAAAGGAAATTAGAGAGAAAGAGAATAAAGCAACACAAGTGTTGGTGTTTTTCTACAGAAAACCCCGAGGAAAGAGATAGTAACAAACGGGAAATGGGCTTTTTCCTCCAGCTTTCCACATCCCTATTCTCCTTCCACTGTTCTGTCGTACTCAAGTCTAGGGGGAGTTAAAACAAAACAAAAAGAGAGACCTTTTTTTCTTGCTACACTGTCCCTAGCCATCACCCACTGTGCCTAGAGGCAAAAGAAATGAAGAAATGTAAGCTGAAAAGTAAGGTTGACTGAAATAAAGAAATTAAAACAGGGCATGCAGAAGGGGTCAGAGACAACGACACAAAGGGCGTCGAAGAAAAACGAGAGCAGAGTTGGGGGGTGGGGGGTGTTGTTATGTAGGCCAGATATTAACTGTGTGGTTATCATAAACCAGCTCAGAGGCCTGGCCATCTGGAGAGGCCACAGGGTTACTCCAACAATCAGATCAGAGTGGTGGATCGTAGCCACTGCTGACAACGTCTAAAAACTTGGAGGTAGCTGAGGGGTTAACAATCCATTACTTCACCCCATTACACTCCCGCGGGATGCACAATGTGGAGTTGTGTTGGTGGTGTGTGCCTTCTTCAAACCCCAAAGCGCACCTCTGGGCTATTACTCAACAAAGAAGAGCTTAGTGGATGGACGTGAGCACAGAAGTCTCTGAGAGTGAGAGAGAATTTTTTTAAAATAAGGCGAGGGTGTGGATGATGGAGACAGGGGAGACTGAGGATTATGGTCGAGTCACATTACTCCCCTCCAGCTCTTCTCTACCTGTCACATAAGCACTTTGAGGACTGAAAAAGCCACAGCCGAGGCCAACTTCAAATGGCTGCTTTGCTGGGGTAGATCAGTGGCAAAACAGAATAAAGGAAATAAAAGAGAAACTGAAAAGAAAATGCGTCACCAGGCTTGTTTAATGTACACACTGTATTGTGGGGTTCTTTGTGAGTTTTCATTCGGAATCAACAGCCGCACAGCTGGAAAAAAAAAAGAAAATAATAATGGAGCTACACCCTAGCCCCATTCAGAGCCAGCAAGCTTGGGTCACGCTGATGCAAAGAGTTGGGAGCCATTACCAAGAGAAAACAAACACAGACCTTTGGACAGGCACTCACAGCTTGGTCCAGACACCTGTGTCCCATTCACCACATATCTCGGGCCACTTAACACTTCACAGAGGGGGTAGAGTTCTGTTTGTATTTGCAGCCTTGCACTGCCTACTGAACTTCCTTTAGTTTGGCTTTGCACGACCTCCAAGTTCCTCTGTAAGGACCAAATGTTTGCCTCAGTTGGAGGTTCAGCTGAGAGCAGCCAGCCGTCACGCCTACTGACTGTCACAATGGACCCTACGCAAAGATGCACCAAAAACCTGGCAAAGCAACGCTCATTCATCCTGCTGTCATTCACAGTCTCCAGCCTTCCTTCTGTCGAGGTGCCCCAGCTGTGCTGGCACAGACCTCCAGGTTGCCAGCACCTGTCCAGCACAGACAGGAACAAGAACTAAATGAACAGCAGCACACACACAAACACTTCCCTACCACCCAGGATGGATGAGACGGCAGGACACGGCACCGCAGAGGGTCACTGGAGGGGCACGTATGGAGTTGCCAGAACCGCAATCTGGGGTCCACACAATTTGTTCCACTTCAGCAATTCAACTTTGAAAAGTGGGTGTGTCATCAGCTAAAGTTTATTTACCTTTAAATGTACTGATCTTAAATGGGGCATCTTATTGTTGTAACCTAACATTGAGTTCATTTATTTTTACCAATGAGTTTAGACTGCAAAGCTGAGATGGTTGCATGTATTAAAGAGACAACCTTGTTATTTTTGAAGTGATGTTCTGTCCAGTATGTATCAATAACAAGCACATTAACTGTCAGGCATTGAGCAGAGTATAGGGAAAGAGGGAAAAGTCTTATCCAATATTTTTTTTTTCATAGTTCAGGCTTAAACAACTTGTTCAAAAACTACATACCTGTGTGAAAGAACGCTACATTAGCTAATAATAAACCTCTTCAAATATCACTTCGTAACTGGCTAGACTATCACTTCAATATCCATTTGTGTCCCACAATGCTTGTTTGCAGTAAAGTCAAACACACTCAGATATGCGAGCGAACTGGACACCAGATGACTTGCTAAGTTGTGGTTGTTTGGTGCTTTGGTTCAAAGATCCAGGCAAAAAAAAGGAAGAAAAAAAAAAAAGAATAGAGACACTGGGAACCAGATGCTGTTACATTTGACTCAGTCCTGGTGGTACAGAGATGCTTTAACCCACATCGAGCAGAGACGGAAAAGAGCCCGCCACAGACATGCTGTTAATGTGACACTGTTGTATTACCTAAAAACAGTCTCTGTCATCACAGGCTAACAAAGAAACACTGAAACCTCTGCCTGACCTTGTGTAGGTGTTTGCTCCTCGCTACCTTTAGAGTATCACTGCTCATCATGACAGCACTGCAAACAAACCCTGCCGGGTAAACATGAAGCCTGGGTTTCTGCACAGTATCAGGTCACAACTGGGATCGTGTTTAATTCTCAGAAAGAGGAGGCAAACAACAGAAGCAAAGATCACCACATCTGCAAAATAATGAGACTGAATCCATGCTGACTTTAGTCTGTACATCCAACAAAAGATTGGTTGTTTTTTTTAAATCCCAAAGCATTTCAAACTCTGCAATGACTCCTTCTTTTAAACATCACTGAGTTGATTTTCCGTAATTTTATTTTAATTAAAGTTAAAGCTTATGTAAATGTTGAAAGACGCCATTATGTGTTAGAATTTTAGTCCAAATAATTGTAATAATTACGGTTACATCTTCTTATTGCATTTGCACAACAAAATAATACAACACAAAGAGCTAAAAAAGAATTATATATACCGTTATGTTCATGTTTCAGAAAAAAATACCCATACAATATTTAATATAAATCAGGTGCAAAACATTTCAGATTGAATAAGACAAGCTCTTCTGCCATGTTATAGCACATTAAACTTGTGCAGAAATTCAATTAAAGACTGAAAAAAATGGGAGCTCTGCATCTTTACTCACTTCCGAAGCAATCTGCTAGTAATCAATCACAGCAAATCAAGTTTTAAATCCTCCAATGAGGCCCAATACAGGAGATTAGCTACTGAAGAGATTGTAAACTTCAATCCAGAACTTCACATGCATTTACATCTTTGTTTGTTACCATGCATATAAAAAAGATACCTTTTCAAAAATGTTTCTTGAAACTGAAAAGGGAAGTTAACAGCAAATTTGAATGGCCCAAATCATTTTTTTTAAGTTTTTTAGGACACAAAAAACCTAACCAAAACCATTCCATAAGACATTTTTTGAGATTCCTTATAAACTTGGAAAGAAAAGTCTTAAGCAATTACTTTAGGAAGGTATCGATATTTAACGCAATAACTACCGCCATTTACTTATGTTATAAACTTCTTCACAAATCTAAAGTCATCTCAATTTGTTATTCCAAAAAACTTTAAATCTGGCAAAGCAGCTTTTATAAGTCAATTCAAACTTTGAACGTGTCTTTTTCAGTAAAAGACAAGCAAAGGCCTCACACTTTTCATTTGTATCTGCTGGATTCTGTTTGCTGTGGATTCAGCTTCAGGCATGCATGGGCAAAGGGTGCACACTTCGACACAAGGTGAGAGCATGTGTGTGGTATCTGCAGCGCACCCACACTCAGCCGAGGCCACCACCAGACAACTGTACAAACACGCAAACGCCTTTCCACCTGCCTTCCTCCTGCACTCACAGCACAGAACTTTCGATCCAACGACACAAGGTTAAAGTCCACCAGTCGGAGAAATATTTACAAACCCTCTGCCAGAACAGGTTCATCGCAGCTTCTGTGGCTGCCTTCCAGTGCGAAATCTTTATCCAAATAGAACTTCATCAATATTTCTCAAAATAAAAGTGGTGCAGAAAACAATGCTCGAGTAAGCCAACAACGTAGACGTACATCTCAGAACCTGGAGACTGAAAAAGAGCCTGACAGAGGAGGGGGAAAAAAATCTAATCATATCCAATGAATGATAGCACTTACGATGAGGACGGGGTTAGAATATCCTGCAGTGAAGTGGTGTGTTCCCATTATCGCGTCTCTCCATCTTTGAAAATGGCTTCATTAACAGGCCGAAAGCTCCTCGACGAGCGCATGAACGCGCAGTACCCCGAGGGTCCGTTGGAATGGCTGAGGTGAAGTCAATTAACACCCGACAGCTTGTTTTTTTGACCACTAAATAAAACAGGGCATTTTTCTGTGTCTTGCAGTAAAAATAGCATTTAGCTCCGGGGGCGGGGCTTCAGAGCAGAATTTTTGGAAGAAAATCAGAAAATCTAAATCAAAACATGAAAAGCAGATTTAAAAGCAGGACTTGTAAAACTTGTAAAGTCCCATATGAGAGATAATGTGTTGCAGACTTCTTTCAGAGCTTGTGGCTACAAAAGAAAAAAAATTGTATCCTGTTATAACTTGTTTGAAATTAATATTTGTGTTATTTTTGTCAGAAATTATGTACCTAGCATAGTTTAATTCAACACGGCCGCCACTAAAGACTTAATCAGCATAAAATGGAGTATAATTTAGTAAAAAACGTGAACAATGAGATATAAAAAGATGCAACTAAATGGTGGTGGTGATGAGATAATCCGAGGAGCTCTAAAACCCAAGCTGTCTTCTGCTGGGGATAAATCCATATCTCACATAACCTCCCTTGCTCTCCTGGCACATTTCCTGAACTTTTAAGCAACCAGAGCCGGCCAAATGTGAGCATATGACATAGCTCTTACTTTCCCAGCACTTAAGCCTCAGTCATGTGTCACCTGATGAAACATTACACCCCAGCCACCATTATTTGTCTGAATATGGGAGCCTATGGAACATATCAGATTCCTGCCTGGAGGGGGTGCACCTTGGAAACATGGTCCTCTTTCCATTCAGCAAAATATCACCAGAGGCCCGCTTTATTTAAACTACGTCATTGTGCTCCACTTTCCTCGAGTTACAGGACACATTTAACAACATGAAAAATGATAAATTACTTGGTTTACACTTTTCTATAACAGTCAAATTTAGTCAAATAATATATTTAATTTGGCTCTCAGCTTGTTAAGTTTAAAAATGAAAAATCTGACTACTTTCACATGCATAAATGGGTGTCCAGCAGGGTACTGTATTAGGCCTAGTTCAATTTACTGCAAATATTAATGATCCACATTCTGTGTGAATAATGCAATATATTAATTAAATTGTTATTTTACTTGCAGTAAAACCACAGAAGACGCTGCAAGTAAAGCTAACAGATGTCATGAAAAAGGCTACATCCTGACTCAACAGATGTTGCACACAGCTGAATGTTTCAAAACACAGTCGGCATGATCTTCTCTAAGAGACGTAATGAAAACATACACCCAAACATTTTCATCTCAGGACAAATGCTACAAGTTCTTTCAGAACATAAATAGCGACGTTTGTATTTAGATTCAAATCTTAGTTGTAAATCTCACAAAAATGTGGTCTAATGTTTAATTTGATTCATGTTATATTTAATAGAGATTTACTTTCATGCAAGGCAGTAAAAATCTGCAATCAATTTTTTTATTTATTATTTACTGTTGATAAGCTGGAGCAATGCACACACACAACAGCTTTGAAATCTCTGGAATCCCTATTCAAACAAGTACTTTAAATCTCAGAGAAAAGTCATTAAGCATTTGTCAAGCAATTATAATCAGAGGTGAGAATAAAATTAGCCCTGGACTCATGCATTTAATTTGTTTACATATTGCTCCATGTACAACATCCCTCACATTTCTAATTTAAACTAGATCTCCAGCTGAAATACCACACAGCTCATTCATTCTGATTGGTGAGTCACAATGTGTAGCATTTTTAGCACTACCAAAACTAGACATTAAAATTAAATAACTATTTTCTACTCCAGTGCGACAATGGCAGAACATATCTCCCCTCTCCAGAGAGCAACAGCTATGCCACTCAGTACTCAGGGCCATAGTATTGAGTATCTCTGAGTCGTTGGCCTGCGTAATTCATTCTAGAGAATTATGACAGTGGAAAATCATTTCCCTGGGCCGTGGATAGGAGGCCATGGCTAATCGTTCAGTAATCTGATCTGCCTGCATACTGTAGCATTCAGCCTTGTCGCTAGCCTAGCCAGCCAGTCACACATGTGGACACCCCCCACCCCACCCCTGTGCCTGCCAACTGTCTAATGGAGACTAGCACCTTTAAAAAAAAACTCTCCAGGTTTTCCCGAGGATTACAGATGCTATCGGATCATTTGCTAATGCTCGATTTTGCTGAGCTGTTCGAACTGTATTTACTTTGCTCCTACTCACCAATACCAGTCACGACTGTGCCGCTTAAGCCAAACTAGAATAAAAAATTACATCCACATTTTAAGCAGAAAGAGACACTTTAATACAAGACATTTTACACTAAACCAGCATTACAATCCGCCTCCTGCATTCTGGCATATTAATCCAAAAGCGTGATTGAATGAGGGAACATCTGAGTTTGTCTGTCAAACAGCAGAATATTTTAGGTGCATTTCCAATTGTAGCTTCCAAAAGCAAGTGGTGTTGTAGTAGTATATGACTAAATACCATCAGAAGCATTACTGAAGCACAAAGCAGTGCTTATACCCAGCAGAGAAGGTGGGGGGGCCTGGAGTTTTGGAAAGATGCCTGGCTTTAGCCTCACTCTAAAAGAGAGGTCTGCTCCCCACACACTGAGAGTGCCTACGAGGGCCACTGACATGGAAAAATACAAGAACTGGCATGTCGTAGATCCTGTAAGCTCCCTACAATTACTCTGTTTAGCATTAAATGTGATGGTAGAGTTACGGCACCTGGATGCAATCAAATCAACATCCTCCTCTGTGTGGAGATAACATTAAAAGTCAAAAGGAGCTCAGCGCAACAAACAACCTTTTAGTTCAAAAACCCTTGATCTGGTTATTGCTCATTCTGACAAAACATCCAGAAAACGCCTCTCGGTGATGTGAGCATGGTTTGAAATCAGCCTGTAAAGTTTAGGCGGGCAACGAGACCCCATTGCACCACACTGCAGGTATATTCAGGCAAAAAAGAAACATAACGCTGATATATGATCGAATCCATGCAGCAGCCGAGACAGCCTTCATCAGCTAAAAGCGCCAGACCACAGCATGTTTGGCAGCCAATGGAAGCAGTCAGATGGGAGGTTTAGAACAAGCAGACAAACAGTTGGCACCGATAAACAGAACACAACTTTAAGATCTGACTCCCTGCAAATTTGACAAACAAATGACAGCAAAAGTCCTCTTTTTTTAACTGTAATTTCCAAATGGAATAAGCACCGTTCCCTAACAAAAACAGGGTGGAGCATATGATAAACAACACATGGCTGGGGGATAACATTAATGTGAAACACTGGTGGAATAAATCTTATAATCAGCCAGAGGGACAGCACACATCGCGGTTGCAAGAATTTGCTCTGCAGCTGATGGTGAAACGTGAGGACAAGTCCTTGCCACTTTGCCAAATGCATTTAAAGCGTGAGTCATTTCTTCTTCAGTAATCTTACTCATTTTGGAGTGTGCGCTTGCATGAGTGTGCACCCCCAAGGAAAGAAGATTTCAAGCAGGTCTGGACAGTCCTACTTTCACCCCCCCTACAAAGCAAGAATCAAGTGTTTAGTGTTTAATGAATGCACCTCCCGATGGAGACAGACATTTGCTCTATTTTCCACCACAAATGAAAGGAGAATCCTTATTGCTAGTTTATGACAAGCAGGAAGAACAGGCAGAAAGATGGTATTTTTCACAACCAATGCATTACAATAAACTTACTTTCTGGCTCTGTCATATAATTACAGTGGACCATTTGAGAGGAAAATGTAGCTGAGGAATGATGCAGGAAATCTTATTAAACCCTATTAATTTCAATACATAATTTAACAACACAGATCTGTTATTACAGCTGACAAAGTCAAAACCCACAAATGTAATATTTTGCCCACCTCTTGTAAAAAAAAAAATTAACCCCAAAGTTGCTGTTTTCTATACTCGCAGAAGACTGTAGCAGCTACTATTTATAAAACCCAACTCAAACAAATGGCACTAAAAACATTGCAGCCGCTGTAAAGTTACAAAAACAAGTTGCTCGCCTGTCGACGGGGGGCAGGCTGCGTTCACGGGACCCTACAAGTAAAAACGAAAAGGAAAAAAAATTCCGACATCGAAATCACAGCAGCCGGACACACGGCTCTATCCCGGGGCACTCTCACTCCGACCCGAGCCGCGTCAACAACAACGTTAGCTTCCATTCACCGCTGCCAGGAGCACAGAGAGCTGCGCCGAGCCGAGCCTCCACCGTGTCGCCCAGGCTTCGTGTTTCGAATCAGGCCGGGGAAAAAACTTGGCCTCATCTCCGTCTGCGCCACACAGCATTCACTGGTGGTAGCCCCGGCCTGCCTGGGGAGCCGAAGACGAGCCGAGCGGAGCGTCTCTCGGTCGCGCACCGAACACAAGAAAACACGAGCGGTATTCTCTCATGTCGACGTACTCACCTTTACTGGCTTTAATTTGGGACAAGACGGTGAGCTGGCCGGAATGTGAGTGGGGTTTAAAAAGCACGCTGGCCGTCCGTCGTCGTCGTCTCGATTCGTAGCCGGCCGCTGAGGGGGAGCGGTACGACGGATACGGCCGGGAGAAATCGGGAAATGTGAGAAAGCCCCTCTCTTTTTCAGTCGCCCTGTGTCCCCCGCAGTAGCTCATAGCTGCCTTCAGGGGGCGCCAGCGCGCGGCACATGTTTGTTTCAACACATGCGCGCGCAACCGTCAACCAGGGAGACGAGCATCTTCCTGCAGAGGTTTATCTCTACGCTGGTGGGATTAAAGGAGCATTTACAGAGTAGAAGATACGATCCTTTAAGGGATTTCAGTGAATTAAAGCCAAACTTTTATTAGTTTTCTATGAAAACGCGCTCTGGGGAAATATAAGATTAACTGACCGCAGCATCATAGACGATTTGTTTGGTAAATGAAGTCACTACTTATATAAATCTCAGGTTTTCTATAAAAAATTCTAAAAAATATTCGTTTATTTAGTTCATAGTAATGACGAGTGTCTTTACCAAACATGACAAGCATGCTACAGAGCAGATTAAAGTAAACAAACATTGCCAGGGGCGTAACCATCATCTCAGAAATGAGGGGGGAGGGCACATTTTTCTGAGGTGTATTGAGTGATTTATAGTGGCTAAAAACGCACAGTCACTAACAGCCACAGTACAGCACCAGGGGACTGACCATATACTGTCAGAATTTTAAGTTTTAGCAGCCAAACTAGTTGAGTTGACACAAATAGCCTACCCTTGAACATCTACATCTGGTGAGCTATATTACAAAATAATTTGATCAGTTCTAGATTTTCTTTGGGCCTTAGTAGAAACATTGATAAATTAAAATATATAGCTCTATTTTGGAGTGTGAATGAGAGTAATTCTGCAATATCTGTGAAAACTGCCATATACCGGCATGGTTGTAAGCCACATTTGGACTATAGCTCTACAAAATTCAAGATATTAATTGTTCACAACTTTCACACTAAATACCACCTCAAATGACCTAAATATCCATTTCAATTGGGCTCTGAAACAAGGAGTCTTTGAGATGTTTTGAACACCTCTCCTAACTCTCTAACTCAAAAGGTCACAGAGCAGAAAATGCCAACATATTCTTCCTTTAACACAGAGAAGATATCATCACATGACTCATTAGGATAGAAGATTCCCAGAGGGTTGGTGTCCTACAAATAAGATGAAGTTATCCAGACAAGATGGAAAACGAGGTGAAGTCCAATCAAAATTTCCATTATGGTCTTAGAGCAACATAAGGAATATTACCTATAAAATTTAGTCCAACTTCCAGACATATTTTCCTTAGAGGTCAAAACAAGCGCGTCTCTTCAAAGCCCCATGTCTAATCTCTGCCCTTTGACTCTCAACCTCACTCTGAACTGAAAAACATTCAGGATTTAATGCTCAGCCATAATCTTCGGCATCTCTCACCCCGCTAATCAGAGGTTCACACAACAAAGACGTCTCAACCAGAGTCGAACCAGGTGGATGGCTAAACCGTGAGGGGTCAACAAAATTGGCTTAGGCGAGCACCGAGGGCCATGCCAGTCAGTCTGTTTTGTTTCTCTCCCCCCCCCCCCCCCCCCCCCCCCACACACACACACACACACACACACACACCCTTCTGTGATGTTGTCTTTTTCTCATTTCAACACAAAAAACTCAAAGCAGCTGAATAATTTATTTGCAGTGATAATACGCTGCCATATCACCCAAATAATGAACATATTAATTGCCAGCCTTTGAATTTAACAACACTGCATTCTGAGTGTCTGAATGGAAATTTCATCAATTGAGCCACATAGGCCTATATATTATTTTCAAGTAAAATGCAACACAAACACTGATAAACTGTGAGTGTGCAGCTTTCTTTAGTTGGCAACATGGATATAAAGCCCTAAAACAGATTAGGCTTCTTTTTTTTTATTTATTTAGACAGGTAATCTCATTGAGACATGTAGTCTCATTTACAAGAGAGACCTGTAACACACACAACA
>JAVKLF010000161.1:10501448-10514749 GCA_034783495.1 Millerichthys robustus | reverse complement strand
CACACACACACACACACACACACACACACACACACACACACACACACACACACACACACACACACACACACACTAAGAGCGATATAGATCTTTATTAAAAAGGCTACTGCCGAAAAGTAAAACATCCCTAAAAAAAGCAGCAAGAGCTAAAGTGAATTACAAGTGGAAATAAAAGCCCGGGCAGCAACTCAAATCTGGGCCCCATCCTAGCAGCACTTACCATGCATGAAATGAGCTGCTAATTAGCTTGTAATCAAACAGTGCAGCTCTTGTGAGCCTAATGGGAACCCATTTGCAACTAAGAGTGTTTTTCCTCAGAGTACATTACCAAAACATATCCCCCCCACCCCCACCCTCTCCGAAAACATTTTGTTTCTGCAAATGCTCCTACGCCCGTATTGATCAGGCTGATGAAATGTTAAAATGCCACAACGCCGGGCTGCTATTATTCAATGTGGTGGCAAACCAAAGGTGACCATTCTGCATGGAGAGCGTTGCTTGTTTCATGGCGTTTTGTGAGCAAAACTCCTGTCATTTAATTAGTTCTGTGGTTGCCTTATTCCTGTCATTAAAAGTGATTTAATTTATCCATTTTGCCAATTCTCCTGCTTTTCCTCCCAGCTTACATGCCAGTAAACTAAATTAATCTCTGTGAAGGGACAATGTTTTAGCCGTTTTGGTCAAACCTTGTAGACTAGCACTGTCTCACGCAATATTTTGGCAAGACTAGGCAAGTTTTCTATGTTCACTCTCTACAGCTTATCCTCACAAATACTTTTTCCAACAAATATGGCACCCTTTTAGGGGGAAATAAATTATCATCCCAAATTCTTGTTGCCAAGAATCACCGTTACAACATTAAAAGTAGTTAACCAAACTCAAATTTTCTAACACTTTGTGCTAACTTAACAGATTAACTGAAAACAGTTTGTACAGTTTGATTATAAAACCATACAAGGTATAGTTTTAGGTCCAAAATGTTTTATTTTTATACATATCAATGACATTTGTTAAGTATCTGATATTTTTTTACGTGCAAATAATATAAATATTTTTGATCTGGGAACAACTTAAAGACAATTTTAGAAAAGAAAGTGGGATCTGTGAAACGTCTTATTTTTTGTTGTTTAATGGAAATGATTTATTTCTGAATGAGAATAATACACATATTTCAAGTTTAAAAAAGTCGGTTGTGATATTACAGTTCCAAAAACTCAAAGGTTGTTTAGGAACTATCAATTTTATGTTCCGTCATTTCTACTGGTGGAAAATAAAACACTTAGCTTAAGGTGATGTGGCAGTGCCATCTTTCATCCTGGTGGCCCCTCAGCTAATGTTGCCATGACAACCCTGCCTGTTAACGTGGTCCATTAGCCACCTCTGATCTTCACTCCAGCCGTCCCTTCCTCCCTCCCTTCTTTAGTCTTCCATTTCTCTCCATTCCTGTTGTTTCACCCTCAGCCAGAGTCGTGCAGAGGCTGACTGTAGACCAACACTTTCAGGTAAGAAGAGAAAAACTACTGTGTGTGTGTGTAGGTGTGTGTGTGTGTGTGTATTTGTGTCTCCTGTATCTGTGTCTTCTTCTAAAGGAGAAAACATCATTTCAGCATGCCAGTAGTTAGTCTGACATCTCTGAGGCCACACCCACCTCCCCAAAATCTTTCAGCCTCCTGACCTCCACCCCGCTCCTCCCACAGGAGAGGCACCACATGTACGTGCACACCGTCGTGGTCGTTTTCTGCTTTGTCTGCTTCCTGCTCCCTTTCCCCTACGCCTCCTGCTTCCGGTGCTCCATCGGGCCGTCCCGTAAAGAGTCCTGCCCGGCCATCATCTGCAGCCCTGAACTTGAAAGCACCACGTACAAGTGCAGCTCCTCTGACAACCCTTCAACTCAAATCACCCCCTGACCTATTCGTCAGGCCAGGAGGGGACGTGTGGTTGTTTTTCCATTTTGGCCTGCACCAAAACATGGCACGCCAATGGGAAGAGCAACCAGAGGTAAATTCAAGTGGCATAAGCGTGCTTTGTTTAAAAGTTACTGTTTCACTAAAACAGATACGTATGCAAATGCAACATTTCCGTAAGCTGGATCTAAACCCCAAAAGAAATATCGCTAACACAAATGCTCGAAATAAATGAAAAGGGAAATGTCAGCATGACGTTTTGATGTCTTTGAGGATTAAGGGAAAGAACAGCATTTGGATCCACGCACGCAGGGCTCGGCAGCTGTTCGGCTTCATGTTCGCTGCACAGACAAAACGGTTTTCATCTCGCCGTCGGCCGTGTTTGTGCTCGATGCAGAACAATACGGCTGCCACGTGCGAGATGAAGAACAGCGATAGAGGGGGCGCGGAGCAGCGATCGCGACTGATAAAGTGCACCAGCGCAGGAAATTACTGACCTCGTGTCTCGCCGAGCCAAACGGCAGCGAAAAGTTTTTCTTTCGAATTAATTTTCGTGTGACCTCAAGTTTTCAGGTTTTGCAGAACTATTTCGAGTTGAGGGACTTATTAATGACTTTTATTACAGATTTGAGAAACGTATTAAAGGATTAGCATTGCCTGGAAGAAGTGTTTTTCAGTTGTGTTTGTGTGTTTTGGAGTTGGCGGCATTTTTCTTTTAGCTGTTTGCACACCTCGGCCACTGTATGATTGTCAGGGCCTGAGGTACCAGAACCTCAGAACAAGAATCAATAGCTCAATAAGCTGTTTGGCATTGGAAGAGAAATTATGGCTGGTCTTACCCAACCCACCAATTCATTTTCCTAACAAACTGACAAACTAATTAACATCGACAGGTTTGTGTGGGTCCCACCAGTTTTCAGCTCAAAGGAGACGAAGACGTGTGACACAGACTGAGGGACAGTCATCTGAGCAGTTAGCAATTAGCTGTTTGCATTAGTTTCTGCTAACTCTTTACATGTTTAGCATTAGCAAAGCTGAGTTTTTAGTTATTTTATGGGTTAACAAGCTAAGTTTTTGGTTAGCTGTGCCCACCTCTGCTTTTGTGCTGCATTGAAATAGATGACCAGTCACATCAGTACAATAAGAGCACTTGCCCAAGTTGATGGTTTGGAATGAAAACCTAATTGAAAAATAAAAAGTGTGAGAATGCGAATGAAATGACCATTTTGCAGATATTGGTTTAATCAAATGCTCCAAACAGGTATGCGTTTGCAATCTATTTTTCTTCAAGTTGTAAATGGTTTAACATTCCCATGTATGTTTTTTTTTTCAAAAGGAGCTGAAGCTCAAAAAATGTTGTCAAACTTCCTCCAACTATTTTGTTGCTGTACCAATTTTTCATGCAAAACTTATCACGCCAATCAAACGTTTACCAAACAGACCAAAATCTATTTTCTTTCCCGGAACAAATCAGAAAAACAGAACATAAAGAGGAAAAGTATTCATTTGCATAATTTAATGAGAAAAAAAGGACACAGAATGAAAGCTGGCAGCTGATGTAAACTCCGAGTGCTTTCAGGTGGTTAATTACAGCTCCAGACAATAGAAACAAAGGATTCATTACATCTAGCTGCAGTTAGCTCAGCCAAAGCGGAGCCTGAATGAAGGACTTAGCACATTCCAAGGTCAATCAAAAAAAAAGACAAGAATGTGAAGACTGATCATAGGGGTGTGTGTGTGTGAATGTGTCTGTGGGGACATAAGCCCGGGAAGGGGCTCTAAAAGCTGTCCCTCCCAGTAGGGATAACCCGACGAAGGAAAGAGCATTGAAATAAATGATCTGAGCAATCGTTTTGCAGATCTTAAAGCAAGTCTTTGAAGCCGTTTTTTCCTCTCTCACATTATTTGCATTTCAGTTGGAAGAACAAACTGTGTTCGCAGCTGGATGCAAGATGTGTCATGTGGCCAAGTGCCTCTGTGGAAAAAAAAAAAAAAAAATGACGATGACAGACAGACACACTGCTGCAAGACTGGCAGCGCGAGCTGTAATAGTCCCAAAATTAATATCTAAATGTTTCAGGGGAAAATGTGCCCCCAGCTGAAAAACCCATCAGTGTCTCTCTATGTCTGTAATTTCCGGCGCTGTTTGCTTCTGTTCTGCCATGTAAGTATGAAATAAAAGTCTGTCTGTTCACCGTGTCTCTTTATTAAAAGTGCCTGTCAGATGAGCTTGTAATTGTTTTCACTTGTCACTCAAGGAAAGGTCTTTACAGTCACATTCACGTGGTTTTCTAACTATCACTGACACTTCTTAAAGGGACAACTCAGGTTTTTTGAAGTGGGATCATGAAAAGGTTATGGATAATTTATAATGTACCTGTTTTAGGTAAAGTAGCTGTTTGAATGACTTCAAATTAAAAAAAGGTTTGATTTTGACCAGCATGACTCAACTGTTGCAATCTCAAAATTGCTCCAACTTGGCATTATAAAATATTGTTTAAAGAACTGCAATGAGATTTCTGAGAATAGAATTGCAGAAACCCACTTTTGTCTCAGCTGTGCTCAGATTAGCCTTTAGCCTGTTGTTCTCCAAGCTGAGGCATCTACAACAGGTTGGAATTATATAGAATTATTGACGCTGTTATTGGACACATAAATGTGATTGTACTTGTTTGACCACTCCATGATCTAAATAGGCTTGTCAGAAGAATTTGATTATCTAAAACACAAAAACAAGGCAGAAACGACTATTTGTTTTATTGTCAAAAATCTTAAAATGCATAGGCTACATTACACACATACTGCTCTGGGTTATGTGACTACACACGTTAGGTTGTTTTTCTCAGTAAAAGCATACAGATCCTTGAAATAAAGGAAACACAAACAGACTTTTTTTAAAGGAGAAAACAGATGTGAATCATTCCCTGTCTAGCTATGATTGTTCATTTAAATCAACTACATTTTGCAAAACATTCATAAAAATGACACAATATGTAAAAAGAGGATAATTATTTAGATATAAGAGGTCAGCTGTTTATGTCTTGGTTGAAAATAGTGAAATATTTATTTTCCTCTCTTGTCTTGTTTTATGAAGCTGGTTCTCTTTTGGTCACTTCTTCTTGTTCACAATGTTGTTGCAAATCCAGTTCATGCCATCCTAGTAAAAAAAAATAATAAAAAATTATAAAACAACCCAAATAGAAGATCAATAATTGTGATGTATAAAAGGGAGTAGAAGCATCTAAAGAAGAAGCCATTACATGGAGAAATTCAAAATTCAAATGGACTTCTGGTGCATTTTTCTTTCTCCAACAGAAACTTCTCTGCGGCCTAATGAGTCCCCGATCTGACACAGATTTAACTGAAGGAGTCTTGGTTCTGACCTGAACTCCCTCCCCAGACACAGCTGAGCAGGCCTGGATCTGCCACTGGCGGTCCCGGTACGTGTGCAGGTTCAGTCCCTCGGCGATCTCGCTGGCCGGCGACGCGGTGGCCAGATCCTGCTTATTAGCGAAAACGAGAACCGGAACGCCCTTTAAGTTCTCCTCATCGATCAGCTCGGACAGCTCCTGCACAGAATGGCTGTGGTTAGTGGAGGGCAAATTATGGGAGGTCAATATATTAAATGAGTCCAAATGACTTTCCCCCACTTGACAACTACAAGTATTTAAAAGAAACAAACATGTTTTTAGATTTTTTTATAGAGTTTTTGTTTAAATGGACTGTCATGATCTATGGTTTGCTTCGGCTTTGGTGTTTTATTTCCACATGTTTTATTTATTTTTTTGGTATTTAGAAATCAATTTAATCATTTTATTAGTCCTTCATTACTTCCACATTTTATTGCCACCAAAGCTGAAAGACGATAGGACTTTGCTGATGTTTTTTTGTTTGCCTGCTCATAAAAGGCTATCTCATGAATAATTGTTTCGTGAACGTCTCCAATTAATTCCCTTCTAGTGTCAATTTGACAGATGCTGGACTAAAATCTGGTACAGTGGCGCCCGCTTTGAGCTCTATAGTGTGTAAGATTTTTGCTTCAAACTTTGGCAACAACTGTCATTCTTGTCTGTTAGCAAAATTTCAGGAACCACTGATTGGATTTTAATGAAACTACCACAAAGTAATCACTGGTTGCATGTCTGAAGCTGATTAACATTTTGAAGTCACCCAAATTCAAAATGGCTGCCACAGCTAATCCACCTTAAATTCTCAGGACATGAATGTATTTATGCTTTGATGAGGCTGAAACATTTGCAGGATTTCTTTGACTTGGCTCTAAAATAAAACCGGTGTGTTAGACAGATGAACTATCCACGTCTAATAAGATTTAAATCTGTCTTCATGTTTTAATGCTGAAAATGATGCCTAAATTAGGATTAAAAAAGTAGAAGCTTTAGACATTTATTGCTGAAAATGAAAAAAAAAATGGAATTATTAGCAAAAATACTTTTATTTAAATGCTTTAAAGGTGAAATGAGCATTAATGTAGATCGTAGAAGTTGTGATGCTTTGCAGTTTATTGCTTCTATGAAAGAAGACATAAGTACAATTAACAAATGATTTTGAAAGTTTCTTCTTTTAGATAAAACATGAATACATATAAATCCTAAAACCAAAATGACTATCTGAAAGGCATTTTTACAAAAACAGTTGTGTGAGGAAGGCAAAAAAAAAATACCCCCTTATGCTTAAATGTCAATTTTTTCTCTTCCTGTCAATATGTATTTGTGAGCTCACCAGTCCTGTCTCCTCAAACCGCTTCTTGTCTGCACTGTCAATAACATAAATCTAAAAGACAAAACACACAACAGCCAATTCATTTAAGGTGTTTTACTTTTTGACCGCAGTGTTGCAATCAGAAGAAGAGCAAAAAGCGATCATACATGAAATAACTTTAACTTCCTAATCCACATGTTTAATGTGTCTCAGCTAACGTATAACCGTTTAAACAGTTTTGTAAAATCTCTTCAAAATCAGAAAACAAAACTGCTGTAACTTGTTGCTGTGACTTGAAAATGACTCACTAAGAGGTCTGTGTTTTCCAGGTACTTTTTCCAGAAGGGCCTGATCTTCCTCTGTCCTCCGATGTCCCAAACGTTAAGTTTCATGCCAAGAGAAGCAACGCTCTTTATATTGAAGCCCTGAAAGAAACCACACAGAACCGGACATCCCACACTTGCTTTTGAAACTGTGCCACTGAATGAGAAAGGTCTCATAAAACAAACCAAACAGGTGTCAGGGTCGTTAGCTACAGTTTAGTGGGGTTTATGAGAATGGAGTCAGTGAGTTAATCCACAGCCCGTTTTCAAAACATCTTGGAGTTAAAGTTGGCAGAGTTGTATAACGGCGTTAACCTAAAGAGGCAGCTGAGGAGCAAATCTGCGGGATAAGACCAGAAGGATCAAGTGAAGCGCATGGACTAATGTGTCGAGTCTGATTTAAGATTTGTCGCCACCTCATCTTGGACCACATCCTCTTCGCCCCATGAGCTGTCACACCGGTCCGGGGTCGGAACATTGATTATTTTTCTTGAACGAGTCAGATAAGAGGCGTCAGGTAATGACATTACAGAGTTGATAATGACTTAAGAGCGAGATGGGTGGAAAAAAAAAAGAGACCCCTGGCAAAATGCCACCATCTTGCAAGAAACAGAGAGCATGCAAACAAGGACTCGGTTTGTGTTCATAAAAAAAAATAAAATAAAATAAACAAAAACCTTTTAACTGCATGAGCTGATGTCCTTACATCCTACTGGGTATTCACTCCAGAGTGGTTATTTAAAGATAATAGATTAGAGCATTATGAAACATTTCCAAATACTTGCGTTTGAACAAGCCCTCACCAAGATGAGTACTAATGTAAATATACACACAAGAAAAAGGCTAATGCTAAAATTAAAATCTTAAACAAGTTTAAATCTGACTGGAGTGACAATCGAACAGCTAAACTAGACAGGGTCAAAATATAAATCCATTTCTGCCATAAAACAACTCGTGTCTCAAAAATATTCATACTGGTTCACCTAAACGTCATCTTATTAAACTTCACATTGCTGTCATTTTTTGAAAGACACGATTGTTCCAGCGGAAATGCTATGATATTCCAGCCTGGAGTGCCACTGGATGTACTGGAAGTGCTACAGCTAGCAGCCAGTGCCTGCAAATAACAAATATCATTTGAACTTTTAGCTCATCGTTCAGGTCAGAACTAAATTCTGTTTCGACAAACAGAGGTCAATCCGAGAGATATCTACAACAGGTAAGATGTTAACTGTTCATAACCTGTTCACAGAAACCCACTTAGAAAGATTAGAACTGTTCTTTTGATCAAAAACCCAATGAATATTTGTAACAGTCAGCACTTTATCAGCTGTGACAGTCATAGAGCATAAAGCATGAAGAAAAGAGGAAAAGTCTTGGACCTGGCTTAGCTAATGGTTAGCTAATCGTTTTATTTTGTCTTTCAAGCTTACAAAAGCAAAAAATTATATAACCAGTGGAAAGAACGCTACAGTAGCTTGTAACATAGATGTTGTTTGGTTGAGAAACAGCAACAGCAACTCATTCTTTGACATGAGTATGTGGCTTTTGAGAAAGGATTGTTGCATAAGCCTAAAACTAATTTGACCCTTTCTGGCTAGCCATTAGGTCAGCCTAAGGTGCTGATAACTAGCTGATGGAACATCATTTCAAAAATGACCAGACTTTGCCTTCAAAAACCACCTACGACGTTTGAATTGTTGAGTTGTCGTCCAGAAATATTTCAACTTCCTCCCACCTGCGTTGGGGTGATGGTGTTCACGTCTTCAGAGGCGAGGCTTTTCAGCAGCGTGGTCTTCCCGGCGTTGTCCAGTCCCAGAAGAACTATCCTGACCTCCTGTTCCGAGGATCCCTTCAGCTTCTCTATAACAGAGAGCAAGCCCTGCAGGAGGGGGGAGGTCAAGTAGAAACACATTAAAAAAGGGACAGAAAAAGAAACACACAGCATTGAAATACATTTCAAGCATCTTTCTCAAGTTGTAGTGGGAGTCAAAGAGTAGAAAAGCCATTCAGACACATTTAAATGGTAAATCTGTTTGATGGAAAGACAAACATGGCCTCCACTTGAGGCAAAGCTCATTGGTTTTTGTGTTCTCCGCTTTTGTGGCAACCATCACCATTCAATCTGAGGCTCAGAATAGAAAGCGCTTCTCTGATTTAATAGCACATCGTCATTTAACATGATTAGTCTTCCTGGCTGCACAACCACAGGACAAACCACCACCTCAATTTGAACATTTGATTCATAAATGACAACACTTGTGTGATTAAATGCATCAAAGACAATGGAGCGGGTGACGCAACTAGAGGAATCTAGATAATCCACTGTGGCTGACAGCTGCATTTGCACACAATGATAATAATATTAATGATAATAAAAAAAGGTAAACTATTTCATGGATTATTTTATGTGAGCTGTAAGACACTCAACTGCCTCATGTTTGACTTCATGAGCCCAGTTGGAGCATATCAGGTCACCTACCTTTTGAGCTTCTCCCATCTTGGTGTTGGTGTCCTGTGCCCTGGATTGAGGGCTGCAGCTACATTCTCCACCCAAACTCACACAGGTGTGTTATCTATCCAGCTGGATCAGAAGAGACACCGACAAAAAATAAAATTTAAAAAAGCCAAAATGCTGCCTTTTTTTTTAGTCTTTCCGGTCTCT
Organism: Millerichthys robustus; assembly: GCA_034783495.1. Classification (NCBI taxonomy): domain Eukaryota; kingdom Metazoa; phylum Chordata; class Actinopteri; order Cyprinodontiformes; family Rivulidae; genus Millerichthys; species Millerichthys robustus. The sequence goes on along the minus strand of JAVKLF010000161.1, from coordinate 10,505,138 downwards.
GTGAAGTGGTACAAGTTAAAGTGATAACTTCTACCTGGGCGTCAACTGCTCCTTGAAGAGGGGGTGGGTGGATGGGACCAGGATTAGGAGGCCCGAATTAGCCCTAGTCATCCATGCAAAGGCCACTCCATCCTCCCCTCCCTCCTCCCTTAGCCCATCCTTCCCCCTTTACACTGGCTTTACCTGGATTATCCTTTAGCCACCTGCTATAGGAGGAAACCAAACAAACAGTCCTTCCCAACTCCATTCACACACATAGATAAGTCACGATAGAAAATAAAAATCCACCATATGGCCGAAAAGAGATAAAAAAAATTGCTGCTAAAAGATACTCAGAGAAGCGTGAGGACTCGCAGCATCTTAGCACATGATATCTAAAGGATTATATCGCGGCACTGAGCTAGAGCTACTATTTCTGATTGCATTAGTCAACGCTCAGATCCCACATAAACACGTCTCGTGGAGGGGAGAGGGTGGAATTATTGTTCCATTTATCCATTACAGGCCAGACGCTGGTAATCTGCTCTGTGTGCTGTGGGCTCCTGTGAGCACAGCATCCAGCCGGATTAGGGAGAATCTCTACACCGAGTCTGGATTAAAACCTTTCCAGGCTCCTTTTTCCCCCTTCCACTGAGCAGACTAACGTAGATGCTGCGTGCATCACATCATAATGATGGCCATAAAGTTGCAGTCATAAGGTTACTTTCACTCATCCTGGACAGGAATTAATGATTCATTTGAACTATTCTTTAAATTTAAGGTGGAATGTTTATACAACATATAAGTTTAATGGTTAAAAAAGCAAGAATTAGGAGCACAAGTTTAAATCTATTGTGGATTTTCTCTAATTCACACAGTCAAAACTATACATGCTCAAATACATATGGTGAGTCAAAAGTCACAGGACACCCTTTTATTTCAGAAATAAAAAATGAAAAATTACATATCTGAATACCCCAGCAAATAGTGGGTGAGAAAACGGTCGGTCATTTTATTTTTCTCCAACTGGAAGTTGTTAAAAGATTTAGGTGAACATCAGTATATATATATATAAAATATGTATATAAAAATCACTATATACTGAACCTGTACGTATAATTTTGACCTTGCATAGTTTTAAAAATTCCACAATATTTAACCATTTGTACACTCAATTCTGTTTTTTTTGTATCATTGCAGCTCCATGCTGTATAGGATTTCCACCCTGGAAGAAGAATGGTTCACATTTGCAAAGACCCAAATTAATATGACATCCATGCCCACGATGAGGGTGTGTATACAACACACACACACACACATTTAGACTGAGACCAAAATACATTTTATTTCACAGTCAAATACAAGACAGTACATAATGAAACAGTGTGAGTATTCAGAGTGTTTGACTTTAACAGGTAGTTTTCAGTTTCAGTATCCTCTCGTTATCAACGACACTGGACCAGTGTTCTGCACAGCCTGCACCCTCTGCCTCATCCTCTCTTTGTGTTCAGCTGCCAAAAGAAACAACGAGTGTCCCATTTAATAATAAGACCAAACATTATCTGGAATTCTAACATTTCTACTCATAGTTCTGATTAATAAAAGATGGTACAGGGGGATAACTGTGAGCACCAACTAAATCTAAAATTCCAAAGTTAAATGCATTAAATACAGTTTGGTTTCAGTGTCATGTTTACAACATAAGTGTTTATCCTCAAACCTAATTTTGGGCACTAAAACCACAGGTTTGAATCCTAAAATGTCATTAGTTTTTTTGGGCTGCTAACATTTTTTTTTCTCCACCAGCAGAAAAAGCCAACAAAATCCCGTAGATAAGAAGGAACGTTGTTTTTTAGTGTACTTTAAAAAATATTTTTAATCCTCCTGCTGCCTTTGGGACAAAATAACCTCACTTTAACTGAACTTTGGTATCTAAATAGCATCTCATCAAAGTAGTACAAAAGTTTTAGTTTACAAGTCAAACAAAAAAGACTGTATGTCAAATTAAAAGTAAAGTTAAAAAGATCCTTTTTTATTTATTTTTTCTTCATTTTCTAACTGACAAACGCACCATAACATGATGTTTGACAACCTAAAGCTTTTCATGGCTCAAAAACTGACACTTTCAGTCACTTTTGAACCGAGTTCTTACCGTTATCTTTCATCAGCTTGATCTTCATAACCAGCCCCATGATTACGATCAGGACAAAAGCTGCAACGCCACAGATCACAATGATGATCACTGAGTTGTCTGAACCACGGCGAACGGACGGTTTAAGAGACAAAAACAAGGCAAATAAAACGTAAATAAATAAATAAGCGTTTTACTTTTATATATGTTCAAATCCTCACTTCGGTGGTTATTTTAGCAACATTTTCAAGCTAAAGAGATTTCTACTTACTATCATAAGTGACAGCGAACGAATCTGAGGCACACTCGCCACACGAGGCGTTCACACAACAATTGTAGTCGCCTTTTTGTGCTGACAGGATTTTCTCCAGAACAAGAGTTCTGTTATTGCTTTCTAGGATTCCATTCTTAAACCATTTATAGGTCATGTCTGAGTCCATAATGTTGAGAGAACATGTCAGTGTGACCATATCACCCTCCTGAATGATGGCTTTAGAGCTGTTGACCTGCGGCTTGAAGTCTGAGGGGAAACAACGACCACAAACACCAACAAAATAAACATGGAGCCGTGAAAGACCGGGAGGTGTCCGATCCTGGTCCTGCATGTTTTCGTTGTTTCCCTGCTCCAAAAACACCCGACCTAGTGATTGAATTACCTCTTCAATTTTTTGCAGAAGCCCCCATTCATTGAAAACATGCAGGGTAGTGGCCCTCCAGGACCAGAATTGGACACCCCTGTGTCAGACCAGTTTATGTGCCCTATCACCACACAAAGCTGTTGTTAGAATCATTATCGCCCACCACCTTGAAAGGAGGAAGATTGTGTGACTTCCTGTGTGTGCACGTTTGTTTGTCTGTTTGTCAAACCTTCTTTGCCAAACACTTTATTTTGCTGTTGTTGTCACTTGTTTTGAGCTTCTGGTACCCAAGGCACTGCCATCCATAAGATTTATAAAATGTCCTTACTTTCTGTGTTAAATTTATAACAAAAGATTTTGGAGTCAATTCAAAATGGCTGTAACCTATAAACATTGGATGTGGTAGTAGCTGAGAGTCATCCCCAACATATAGTGCAGTTTGAGAGACACAAAGGGCAACGTGCATCCTTTCAAGGGAACGCTAGTTTCATTGTTAGTCGTCTTTTGATTTACAAGATCAAGAACTACTAAAGTTAGACGTGAATTGAAAAACAGAGCACTCAGAAATGTGTTGACCACAGAGCTAACATGATCTGTTCTCGGGATGATCCTCAGCCTACTACCACAACAGATTTTAGCTCAGTGTCTGTGAAACTGTCTGAGCCGAACGTTTTTGTGTTGTATTCTCGGGGCTCGTCCATTCAATTTTTTCCCACCTGCTGATGAGACACTTTGCTAATAAACAGACAAAAAACACGCCGGCATCCGCACAATCATCCGCCTTTCCCTTTCAGCTACATTTGCGATAGCCTCCTTCATCCGACAAATCTAAGTTTTGATGACAGCATCAATAAAACTCACATCCCTTAAAATAAACCCATAAAAACACTGAATGGACTAACCGCTGCATTCAGACTTGTTAAAGTAATGCAAACAACAACC
>JAVKLF010000161.1:10463061-10473725 GCA_034783495.1 Millerichthys robustus | reverse complement strand
AAACAGGATAACACTGAGGTAGCTGTAAAAACAGAACACACAAATCTTTGGTGCAGTGCTGACAAATCCAAACGTTGGAATGTCTAAACTCTGGATCCAAACACAGACTGTCGTTAGAAGATGTGATTTAAAGTAGTTTCAAGTGCTCATCAGAAAATTATTTAGCAAATTCAACCAAATACAAAAACGAAAGTATTTCGACAAAAATTGTACACAATAAAGAGTATATAACCCAGTTGATAGGTGTTAAAATGATTGTTAAGAGCTGTTGAAATGGGCGTTTTTAAAACAGTGATGAACATTAAATATCTTACCTGTTGTAGATATCTCTTTCAACAGCCTCAGTCTGGAGAGACAGAGCTTAATTCTGACAATTCTGACAGTCCTGATGAACTATAGCTAATCTGAACTGTTTGCCATTTTAAAACAACTCCAGTCTAAAATCTAAGACCTTTGCCCCATTTCTATCTCATGGCCTCAGCTTTGGTAAGTTTCAGCTGCAGACTGAACAAAACAGTTTAACTTTACACGTTTTTACATGTGGATATATGTTAAATTAACTTGTGGGGTATGTACAATGTATATTGCTTAAAGGAAAAGTGGTTTGGAACAAAAATTGCGTACAATGTGAACTGTGGAAAATCATGTTTTTCTCACGTTAAATTATAGGTTAAACATGTGATTCTAAATTTTTCACACAGAGAATTTTGTTTGAAAACATGTTCAACATTGTTCAACATGTTCAGCGTGACTTGAAATAAGGGAAATGTGGCTATAAATTTACATCAAGTCTCACATGTAAAATCCTGTTTTCACAAATTAAATTAATATGTGAAAACAGTTTAGGAACAACTTCAACACATTCATGTGACATGTAACACATGATTGTTGGACGTGATTTGGAAAAGAAAAATCACTTTAATCCTAATTTCACACATGAACACATTAAATGAACATGTGATGTTGTTTTCACGTATCAAATGAACATGTGAAACACAGTGAACACTTCTTTTGTTGCAGATGGAAAATGTGGTTTCAGAACATGCTCAACATGTTTCAACACATTAGCTGCACATGGGAAATGTGGATTTAGGAGAAAAATCCCAATACTTAAACAAATTAATATGATCGAATGATTTTCTTTCAGATGTGAAAAAAATACTTGCGGTTTTCCTGGAAGGGCGCTGTTGTTGCTTTAATGAGTGGATTATTTCCAGGAGCAGGTCTTATTATGTGCATGTTACTTAGAATTTATTACACTTAATGACTGCCCTCAAACAGTCATTTAAAAATCATAATACAGTGGTGAAAAGCTGTCAAAACCACAAGAATAGTATACTCTTGCTTTAAACCAGAGTCAGAGAGCGGTAATTAAATGATATTATATCACATGCAGTGTGTGAGCTCTCTTCATCTCATGCAGTCCAGTTTATCTCACCTCTTGGGAAATTCATATCGGTTCAGCTCTTTCACACCGAGCCTATAAAATAAATGAGATCAGCGTTCAGGAGCAATCTCTCCACTTCAAAAGCCTTTTTATCAGAGTGCAAATAGGAAGATTGCTGCTAATTATCAAACAGAGAGGAAGGTAAGGACGTTTGTCTTCATTACATGTGTCCTTCTTATCATCAATAAAGACTCACTCCGGCATTAACCCCCTCCTGGCAAGCTGCCCCCTCTCACTCGGAAATTATAACCACCTCTCAGCTCCATTAAAACTTACGTTGCATTCAAAATGTGGTCTGTCATGCATAGTGATTGGGTCCATGCCTATTCTCCCAGGGTTAACAATGAAAGTCACGAAAGACGCTCGGCTCTCCCTTCAAATTTATTTTTAAGCAAAAGAAAATAATACTGACTGACAGTGAAGGCATTTTACCAGGGAACACAGGTTCTGGGGACCGTAGGGATGACCCCGTAGTAATTATGTATGGAATAAAAATAAAAAATAAAAAAAGAACTCAGACAGTTACACAAAAACAGACTCTCTCTTTAAAAAAAATGTTTCGTGTGAATGACAACTGTGAAAAATGACCATGTTCTGTTTGGTTTCACCCCTCAGTGCTAGAAGTAAAGTCGGCTGTTCCGGTCATCATGGGTTCCAATATCGGGACTTCTGTCACAAACACCATAGTGGCCATGATGCAGGCAGCGGAGAGAAATGACTTTCAACGGTGAGCGAGCAAATGTGCCAAAGTATGTCAGGAGCAAAAAAGCAGGACGGGAGAGGCTGAAATGTACAAGTGATGAATATAAAAGAGAAAAAAAATAAAGGAAAAAAGTGGAGAAAGCCAAGGAGGCTGATTTGGTAAAAAGAAAGAAAAATCCCTGGCAGCTGCCTGTACGGCTCTGTTTCACTGTTTTTCTAAGAAATAAATATAAAAATAACAACGACAATAATGGCATGAAGCCCAGCTAATTCCATACCAGCAAATATCTGGCCTGGAGAGATAATGTGCTGGACAGATGGCGTGTTATTTTATCTGTTTGTGGTAAAACAGTTATTCATTAATCTTTTGTAATATTGCACACGCTGAGTCAAAACCAAACCGCTCATTACATCACACACGTCTAAAAGACATGAGCTCAGAAAATCCGATTAACCAGCAATTAGTCAAAGCAGACGATGATGCCGACTGACCTCGGCGAGCTCAGTTAATTATTGTGACCAACCGCAGGGCCTTCGCTGGAGCAACAATCCACGACTGCTTCAACTGGCTCTCCGTCCTGGTTCTGTTGCCTCTGGAGGTGCTGAGCGGGATAATGACCCGGCTGTCCCTCCTGCTGGTCTCCATATTAAGTCTCCAACCCGGGGAGGAAGCACCCGAGCTGCTAAAGGTCATCACCGAGCCACTCACAAAGCTCATCATCCAGGTGAAGCTATCAACATTTCTGTTCAATAAAACACTCAGACAGCAACTATCCAGTTCCAGCTCACTTCTCAGGGCGCAGCTTTTCAACACAGAGTGCTTGTAATGTCAGGCTTCAACCCCCAGTGCTGAAAAAGCTGGGATGTTGTGTAAAATGTCAATAAAAACAGAATGCAACGGTTTGCTAATTATAAATCCCATAGTTAATTAAGTATGCTGGTTAAAAATGCTGGTTCAACAATTAATTAATCAACAAGTTAATCAACAATTTCAACACCATCCAGAAACACTGCTAGTTAAAAATGGGCTTCCTATTAGCTCAGGGTAGGAACACGCCTTCCTTTACCAACAGACCAATCACATTCTTGCGGCACTCTGAGGTCAGATGAATCAATAATGGGAATTCGTTTTGGAAACCACAGACTTTCATACTGAAGAGGAGAGGGACCATCCGATGTGTTATCAGTTCAAAAGCCTGTCTCTCTGATGGTATAGGGATGGATTACTGCTCCAGTTATGGGCAGCTTACACATCTGGAAAGACACTATCAATGCAGAAAGTGTATAAAGGTTTTAGAACAACATATCTTTCCTTCCAGACAACATCTTATTTATGGGAGGCCTTGCGTAGTTCAGCAGGACAACTCAGCACCTCATTCTGCATCCTTTACAACAACAGGCCTTTGTAGTAGCAGAGTCTGGGTGCTGAACTGGCCTGCCTGCAGTCCAGGCCTCTCACTGATTGAAAACATTTGGCACATCATTAAATGAAAACTCCAGCAAGATCCAGGACTTTTTAACAACTAGAATCCTCCATCAGTCAAGAATGGGACAACATTCTCCTCCAAAAACTCCAAACACTGCTCTTCTCAGATCTTAGACTTTTACAGAGGGATGCTAAAAACAGAGGCCATGCTTCACAGGAGGATGTGTTGCTGCCATGAAAGTCAAAATGATCTTTAAAAATAAATGGTACCATTTATTTCTTTACACGTGTACTATGTTCTACTGTGAATAAAATATGAGTTTATTGTTTTTACAGTGCTCCAGCTTTTTCAGAAACGGGGTTGTACATTTTTCCTGCATGTCTCACATTTTCTATATGTACGTCTCCTTTCCCTCCATCAGCTTGACAAGTGTGTGATCACAGAGCTCGCTATGGGAAACGAGGCAATGAGGAACAGGAGCCTGGTGAAAGAATGGTGCCAGGCTGACGTGGTTTTGGTAATTGCTGCTCGCCACCGCTGCCTCCTCCACATGCAGACACGATGTGACACTGTGACGGCACTTATTAAAGTTTATTTTTTCTGTCTCTCTCTCAGTCTTTTGGCAACAAGAGCAGAGAAACAAACTGTGGCCTCAGTCATAATCTGTCTGAGACGACACGGGTCAAGTGTGAGTTCATATCACCTGCTGTCAAAAGGCGAAAGTGGAGCGATAATGTTTTTGCTTGTGTCTGTGTGAGTGTGCCTGTTGCCAAAAGACCTCATGAACCACAGAGCAAATTGTAATGAAACATGCATTAGATAATAATTGGATGGGATTTTATAACTGATTAACTTTTGGAGCAAACTCAACTCAAGATGGCTGCTACAGCCAAGTGACCTTAGAAATCACAAAATAGCTATAATTTAGCTGTTTTTAAAAGATATTGTGCTAAAATGTGGAATAAAGCTGAGAGGGCTTCACAACACATACTCTAGGTGCTACTCACAAGATAGCTCTAAACCTTAGTGAGAAAATACCACATTTGTTATTGACTGGGCTCCGTCTCTCTTTAGGTAGACATTTGTTTGCATCTACAGAGCTGTCAGATCTCACTGTGGGCCTGATTCTCCTGGCAGCATCGCTAATTGTCCTGTGCACATGTCTGCTGCTTCTGGTTAAACTTCTCAACTCTCTTCTCCAAGGCCAAATGGCAAAGATCATCCACAAAGTCATCAACACAGGTGACAAATGTCTTGTTTGTACCCTAAGAAATGTACTTTTAACTCTAGGCCTTTTTGCATTGTAAGGCCTGGCTAATGCAAACACGCTAAACCTGGGTTTGAAGCCAGGCATCGCAATGCAAAAAGGTCTCAAGTTCTTACTAAACAACCCCAAAAAGGGAAAATTTGACTTTGTCAGGGTGTGGAGCAATTGTTGAAACTATGCTAATCAACAAATCCCTTATTTACACATCTTTCTAACAGATTTACCGTATCCATTTGGGTGGCTGGCGGGATATGTTGCCATGTTTGTTGGAGCAGGGGTAACATTTGTGGTCCAGAGTAGTTCTGTGTTTACCTCAGCCATGACTCCCCTGGTTGGTGAGTAAAATATTTTTCTTCCATATAAACACCACACCTGGTAAGCAATGTATATTTAAAAGTTAAATGAAATATATTCTGCTTTGCATAGTTACCAGTTCAAAGGGTCAAGTCTTTACTTCTGGTACTTATTCTATCTGTTATACTTTAGCTTGTGACCATGTTGTACAATAACAAAATTAGAGATACAATGTTTTAAAAGTTTAAATTTCAACAAGAATTGCACAAGTGTGTGTAAAAAAAAAACCTGATCTGAAGGCTAAAAAAACTGAAAGCTTTGTGCACTAGTTTAGAGAAAGTCTTCAAGGAATTGCACAATACCAATTTTAAGATTGCATGAAAACATGGAAATTGAGTTTAGAGAGAAAGAGAAGAAGTTTTGTAAAGTGGCATGATGTGAGATGCCACAAAAGGACACAGTGAAGCGCTTCACTAAAATTAATTTAAACTCCTCCGGTATTCTGGGAAATCATCGAAAGCCCAGCATTCATGAAGGAATACGTCTCACCTGCTGCCTTTTATGCAAGAGTTTTAGGTTGAGATGGTGATGAAAAGAGTGAGTTATAGCCGATTTGCTCAAGTTTTGAAAATGATGGTACGTGTAATAGCATAAGATATATAGTAGCAAGATCTTTTGTGATGTGTCACTGCTCAAAGTGTCTGTTAGAAATGCTGACAGCAATAAACTCATCAAAATTCAGCTGAGATTCTAAAGTAAGAATAGTAAGAATATTTCTTTGCCTTGACTCTCAGCTACTATTATATCAAATTTTGACTCAATAATTGTAATGACAAACATGCACAAAAAAGCACAAGCAATTACTTAATGGCCAATGAATGGTGTGTGATAAAATATAAATACTGTATGTCAATTCTTTTGCAGTTTAAGCAAACATTTACTTTAAAACTGATACGTTGTTTTGACTCAGCTCACAGAAAAGGCTTACTATATTATATTTGACATTTACAGATTATTTCATTTGTTGCTTTCCAGAAAATAGGTGAAAATGTCAAATTTCCATGCTGACTCATTTGTTGTGGAGACTGAAGCGCACAAGGATGTTAGCCTGCATAAATCAACTGATTGTCTCTTGAAGTTTCTTAAAATTATGTTGCGTAAACTGTTTGGCTAAAGACAGCATGTAAGATCAGTGATGCCTGGAAAGCAGTGATAAATGTAAGATCAGAAAAATTCCATTTTTTTTTCAAACATGGCTAATTAACCCGACCTAAAATGGAAAGGAAACATTATGCTGGATTTTAGCTCTGCCATTAAATCTCACTGTGGTTTTATGGAATGAAAGCAAAAAGAAAAAAAAAAAAAAAAACAGACAGAATTCAAGCAGCATGGTTTTTTTTTCTCATCTCTACCAGGAATTGGTGTCATCAGTCTGGAGCGGGCCTATCCTCTCACTCTTGGCTCCAACATTGGTACCACAGCCACGGCCCTGCTGGCAGCTCTGGCCAGTCCCGGGAACAAACTTGCAGCCTCTGTACAAGTAGGCTGATGTTTTATTAAGATATGACCGCTTTTCTAAAACCAAATCAGTGACCTGTGACCACTCATATTCTGCTGCTTTTTATCTTTTGGCACCTAGATTGCTCTGTGTCACCTCGTCTTCAATGTCTTTGGTATTCTGCTGTGGTATCCTCTTCCGTTTATGCGTCTGCCAATAAGGATGGCTTATGTCCTGGGTGAGCGAACGGCCAAATACCGCTGGTTTGCCGTGCTGTACCTCCTGCTCTGTTTCCTGCTCCTTCCATCGCTGGTGCTGGGCCTTTCTCTGGCTGGCTGGCAGGTGATGGCTGGCGTTGGTGGCCCCTTTTTGGGCGTCACCATCTTCATCTTTATGGTGAACGTGATGCAGGCTCGTAGCCCCCGTCACCTGCCCACCAAGCTGCGAACCTGGGACTTTCTGCCCAAGTGGATGCACTCTCTCAAACCCCTCGATCGTCTGATCACCAAGGCGACCATCTGCTGCAGTTTCACTTGTGAAGAAGTTCGAGAAGAAGGAGAGGGAGAAGAGAAGCCCATCTCCACACAGACATCTGTCCACATGCAAGACGAGTCGGCATGTTGTGAAAGAAAAGAACCGTTGACTTACAGCAACCCGGTTCTGGACTGCTTGGATGAGATCAGGCCAGGTGTGCAAGTTTTTAGACTGAAAGGGTTAGAGAGGTGTAACAGCACTCCACTGTAGTGTGACTGACTATTCATGTTGACTTCACTTCACTTTAATTGTTGAAAGGCTGAAACTCAGATTGAAATTTAGTTTTTACATGTTGAAGTTTTGCTAAAGAAAAAAATCCCTACATTTCATGCTAAATGCACATGATTTATATGAAAGTTGGGTACAGAGGTTGTGGACCCATCCACTGACAAAGGTTATATGCCTCCAGACTTTTATAGGCTGTCATCTCCTGATGGGTGCAGTAAGACATCTGAAGGGCCAGATGGTTTGTGATACTGACAGCCTCAATTGTCTGCAAATTTTTAGGTTTTGTCAAAAACTTGTTCATCTTCATGAGATATGGGTCAGGCAACCTATTTTTGAACTCATTCCTGGTATCTTTGTCTTGAAACTGGATCTAAATTCGTAAAATTTAGACTGTCCAAAACAGTTTCCTCCATATACATTTTACTTCCTGCCCTCCAGTTGAAATTGTGCCTCATCAAAACCACATGACTGAAACCCAGCCATTAGTCATGTACATTTCCAGTTCTCTGTGGGCTGTATAAATCAGAGCTAATGTGTTAGATGCTAAGGCTTTCTGAAATTAAATAACCAGTTTGAGCTCAAGGTACTTGTAAAATCAAAACACATGCAATGCTAGCAACATGAAGTGTGAGATTCCATTATCAAGAAAATTAATTCCCTGCCACCAAGCTGTACTAACATGAGTCACGAACAGCCTCTAAAAGGTGGGTTGTTTTAGGACATTCCAACTATTGACATCAGCTTACAGTTTGCTGCTATAGAAACTGCATGCTGTTATTTTAAAATAATGTCCAATCACAAAAACGGCTTGTATATTCATTCAAGACCAGTGGAAAGCCAGTGCAGAATAAAAAAGATTTGTACACCATTGTCCACTTTCTTCTCAGTTGTCTTTGTTGAAATCATCATGAACTAAAGTCAACTTCAGCTTTAATTTTGAAGTAATCGACACATAAAAGTGGTGCATTGAAGAACAATGTGATGAAAATGAACCCTAACCCTAACCCTACCTTGGTTCTTCAGACCTGAGGAAACAAATAACCAAACCTACAAGAGTGCTTTGTGAAATAACTGTTCATTTGAAAGTTATGTCAGTTTTGTAACCCGTTTTGCTCTTTCACTCCAAACACTTTATTTTACACCAGAAAATAAAAGTTTTAACTTGTCTACAACCACTCAGAGCAATGTAGGTTAAGTTTGGGTCTTCTGACTGAGTTTAAATTAAAGCTTTTAGAAAAAGTCCTGAATCGTTGGTCTAACTCTCCACTACCTTTGGCTGTCTCCCCATTACTGCACTCCTCTGCACAGTCTGACTCACATTTCCATCCTTTTCTTCTTTTATCAAACATTAGGGTTATTTTGAGTGGGTCTGTGGAAAGCTGTTGACTTGTCAGTGTCTTAACCTGCTGCAGACTGTGGTTTGAGATGCTCATAATGGAGACATTAAAAGAGCAGATCGTGTCATCAAAAGCAGTTTGAACAAACACTGCTGTAGGTTTGCAACCTTTCTGTTTGTCATTAAATGGCTGTTTTTCTTTGGCATGCTTTTACAACAAATCAGTCTCTACAGCCACAGACCGTCTGGGGTACACTGGTGAAACAATGTTCTTTAAGTTAGAAAATTTTGCACCAGGGTCAGATACCTGTAGTAAAGAAGCGTAAAACAAAATAACAGTGCATTCTTGCCAGTATTGGCTCTTTTGTTGCCTGAGTCACACAGAGATCAGTAGTTTCTTTCGTGATTTCCCCACAGTAATGCTAAAATGTTCTCCTTCCAGATTTCTCTCAGAATCCTTGTCAAATTACTTGGGAAAAAATTGATTTCAAAACTACATTAATCTATTTGTCTCATTTAAAAGCGACATAAAAATTACACTGAGGTTCCTGGGAGAGTGTCTGAATGAAGCCAACGGTCCAAGAGCATTATAAATAATCCTGTTGCTGCTCGCTATAGGAAAAGAAAACAGAAGATGAAGGAAACGCAAGATTCTTCATTTGTTTTTTCAACTGCAAAACTCAGAAATGCACAAGCTTTCATTAACAACCTTGAGTTGCAGTTGTGAATTCAGAACAATACCTGCATGTTAGAGTTTAATCACTAGAGTTCAGGGTGAGGTTAAAGCCCCGATGAGCTCTTTTATGCCACTAAACTTAAAGCAAAGACTGGGGCTGCCACTGCTCCCTGCTTCAACGTTACTTTAAAGTCTCTACATTCCCACATCAAACATGCACATTTAATGGGGATCTCTACTCTATTCTTTTAGAACACTAGTCACGTGGCTGCGTTGACTCAACACCCGTGTGCGTACAAACTCTGGCACCAGCTCTGTTGGTTTCAATCACAATGCGAGGTTTAGCTGTGTTAAAGCTTGAAAGGATTTGGGAAAATAGCATCAAATTCCAGCAGAAGGACCACAAAACCTGTTGTTGCTACAGTACTTGTAAGAGTGACTCAGAATACGACCAACATCCCAACATAGAAGGAATCATTTTTGTAACTTTTCCCAATATAAGATACAGGCTGTCAGCTGGATTCAAGCGATTGGATGAGGTGAATTTAAGTGGAAAAACATGCAACCATGGACTTACGTCTGCTCTAAAGATTTTATTGGAGGTAAAAGACCAACACAGGATCATATCCCTGCACTTTTTGTCCCTAAACTGTTATAGCGAACCCTATATTGTTTTTACAGTGCTGGTAGTGGCTCAGGTGGTAGAGCTGAGCATCATCTTTTTATAACTGCACCTGCTGATTCCAGTTTTATTCAAAGGCGTTTTGTTGTGATCTTGAATTTTTAGTTGCGCCGTTCTTTTGTTTGCATTAACCTGCCGTTCTTCTCACAGTAAGTCTCTGTTTTACTGTTTGAGCCCGGCTTGTGCTGTGGAAGGTTTGAAGTTTGAAGCAACATTCTTCACTAACAAATTTCATGAACTCGTTCAACTCTCAAGCCATCAGATTTTGCTTTGAAAGCATGTTTTGGTTCAGTACCCAGGGACTGATTCAGCAAAAGTACAAACAACTCTTTCTTGCTGACTTAGATAGATGTTGAATATTTCTCAGAAGGACTGTGATTAAAAAAAAAAGAAATATATAGAAATATGTGTAAAAATATAGAAATGTTATGGCTTAAACAGATATAGTAGCTTGTTGCTAGCTTGTCAGGTACCTCACATTAAAGCCACCCCTCATACGCCTGGACGGGGTGGGTGGCTCTTCATCACGAGCTCAGGTCCTCTACTGCTATAGTTATATAAATATAACAGTGG
>JAVKLF010000161.1:10425051-10436008 GCA_034783495.1 Millerichthys robustus | reverse complement strand
AGAGTTCATATTAAATCATTTGAAGGAACATCCTGTTCATTTTACTTGTTTCTACCTCTGTAGTGTGACTTTTCAGGCAGGTAGCCAGAAATGTTTGTCCTAGTTTACAGTCTCCAGTGCCTCAGGTATCAAATGTTTGTCATGTTTCCCAAAAACACATTTCCTCTTTCTAAATGCAGCTGTTCAAATGTCTGTGGCCATCTTTGACTGGTTCTCCTTTTTAATCATAATTTTGTTTTAGTAGAAGGTAGATCTGGACTGCAGACCAGTCAGTGAAAAACTCGAACATAAAGTGGGCCCCAAAAAGTATATAGTCAGCCACTGAATGTGCAAGTTTTGTATTGTTAGCAGTTGTAGCAATGCTCTGTTTATACAGTATGAGGCGGTCCTCTTTGTCATCACTTCAAGTTACTTTGTATACGTATATCTCAATAACCGTTTAACTCGGTGGTGTGAATGTTTTTTGCAAAATGTCATTGATGTTATCTTTCCAGTACTGCATTCATATTAATCATGATAATTTTACGTCACAGACACTTTTAAGTCTCTTTGTCCAGTTGTTTACCTGTGTTTTCATACGCGCATCCATACACAAACAAGTTGGAATTCTTGAACTATCCACCCAACCTTTTTTAATTCTCTTTTTCTTTTTCCATTCTCCAGCAATATATTGACCTCACAGATCCAAAATGGGCGTTTCCAGAGCTTAAGCTGCGCAAGAATCTAGATTTCCCCAGCCCTCCAGTAATAGACCTGACGGAATCTGTTATAAAAGGGACAGAACTACAGACTGAGAAAACGTCACTGAATGTGCGTCAGCTTGAAAAAAGCAGCTCGCATATAAATTCATTTTCAAAAAACAAAGATATTATTTCACTGGAAAGCTCACCAAAAGATTCCAAATCTCCACAGAAGGACTGTGGCACCCAGAAGCCAGCACATAGACATTTGAGTTCTCCAACACAACCCCAGAAGGAAAGCATTAGAGCAAATTCCTGTCACGACACACCAGTAGTAAAGCTGACACGGTTGCCTTTTCATGAAACATTTGTCTCAAAGCAGAACACATCAGAGTGTTCTGACCAGTTTGCGAATGACTTTTCACAGATGTCTCTGTGCTTTAGACAACTAAATGGTAACAGTGAAATACCAGAATGCACAGATACTTTAAAATCTAAGTTATCAAAAATGGAACCTTTGCTCTCTGCGAGTCCTCCT
Source organism: Millerichthys robustus (assembly GCA_034783495.1). NCBI lineage: Eukaryota > Metazoa > Chordata > Actinopteri > Cyprinodontiformes > Rivulidae > Millerichthys > Millerichthys robustus. The sequence continues at coordinate 10,434,790 of JAVKLF010000161.1, read as the reverse complement.
GAGGTAATGAAATCTCCAACTGGACAGCAAATAAACAGTAACCTGTCATTGGAACAATTGCAAGAGTCAGAGCACCTGCAACATCCTGATGATTGTTCCAACACAAAGAAAGTTTGTTCAGATGCAAACTTAAATAACCATAACACTTGGGAAAATGAACTAGATTGTTCCCACTCTTACAACCACGTTTCATCCCCATGTTTTATTTCTTCCCCTCAAGCTAAAGCCCAAAAGGAAACCCTTGTCTCCAACTCAGAACAGATGGAAATAGACCAATCTGAATCTGGCCAAAGATGCCCCTCTAATCATTCTTCCTCACGTTCTCCTACTTCCAGAGTGAGATCTTGTGAGAAGTTCAACTCTAACTTGGTCTCTCACATAAGTTTCTCATCTATAAGCAACGGCAACCAATCACCCACCGCTGAACAAATGTTACGTGAAAATACACCTGAGTGGCAGCCGGAGACCGGAACATACGATGATGATCTGGGAAGTGAGAGTCCTGCGTTGTTGTCTTGGCAAGGGGAAAGTGATGGTGAAGACATGAGCAAAGAGAGCACGTTTGGCAAGGATTTCAGAGCAGTCAGTAGAGACGACAGAAATTTCGTGTGCCCTGTTGCTCTCAGGAAAGCAATGACTGCACCAACTCAAGTTCTAGTGAGATAACTTATTTCTGTCGCTCCCATTAATTCTTTACATTTGACTACAATACAGCTACAATACAATGTATTCTTTATACACTGTATATGTGTTCTTTCTCTAAGCTCAATGAAGATTACGAAATTTCTGGAGCTGCAGAAGTGTTGTGCCGTCAGAGCCTGAGCCTGATTTACAGTACAATCGACGAGAACTATCCAGAGGGCACTTTACAGCTACTGTCGGACCTACTGCAGCCTGGTTACTATCCCCCTAAAGATATAACCTCCCACCTACTTCGTGGCATTCTGCTTGACCCACAAAGTCCCTATCACCTCTGCGTGCAGGCTTTTAATTTATTGATGTGGACACAAAGGTTAGTTACAACTCATTGTCTGTGCTTTGTATTGTGTATTCAGTCTCATCCCAACCTCTTATGGTTTGAATTTCCTTCTTTTTTTGTAGACACCACAGGGTTAGTAAATCAACGGTTCCATGGGATTGGGAGTTACTTACTACAGTCCTGTCCAATCAGGTAATGCCCACCCATTCAGCAAAATGTGGAAAAACATAGTAAGGTTGTGTTGAATAGTAGTAAACAATCAGAAACACTGCTAAGATGCTGAGCGAGAACATATTAAAAAGCAAACAGAAATTCAAAATACAACCTTGGATTATTGAAATAGGTTTTACTGTTCATCTGATATCACCTACACAGAAGAGACATAATTAATATTTTTTCATGTTCTCTTGTTTTTTGTTGTTGCCCACTTTTATTATTAGGACTGCAAAAAGGAGCATCGGTGTGAAGTTGTGCGCATGCTTTTGGAATATGTTGTGCAGACTTTAGAAGATGACTTCAAGGCAAAGTGTTCCACATCTGTTCTCCACCACTCCATCACAAAAGCAACACTGTCATGCGATCAACAGTTTCCTCACGTCAGGTGAGTTTGATAACCAAAGGGTTACATTATTAAAAAGCTAACTGTGGTATGTAGCTCTTAGCATCATTCAGCAATCTCAGTTGCACATTTTCCTGATTTCATGCAACCCTAGATTCTATATATCATAGCTTTTTCTAGAGTTGTAATGCTTTTGGTATTTGTTTCTTGTTTATGTTGAGTTGTTTTTGCTTTTACAGAGATGTCATCAGGTGGCTGTTTTCTGCCATTAAGAAGTCAACAGAACTTGGTGAATGTAAAGAAAAAGATGATCGACTAAAGTTAGTTATTGTTGTCTTCTTTCATCTACTCCCTTTAGGGGTCACCACCCTTATCTTTATCTCTGTCCTCTGCATGTCCTCCCTCACTACATCCATTAACCTTCTCTCTGGTCATCTTCTTTTCCTCCTCCCTGGCAGCTCAATATTTAACATCCTTCATTCAATATGTACACTATCCCTTGTTTGCACATATGCAAACCATCACAGCCTTGCCTCTACAGCAACTTTGCTTCCAAACATCCCAACCCTAATATTTATTTCCAATCCTGTCCATTTTGGTCACTCAATGAAATAAAAAGCCTAACATCTTCACATCTGTCATCTCTTGCTTTTGTACATATAATCAGAAACAGTGCTTTTTTTCCTTTTTATTCAGATCGAAGCTGTAAGTACAAGCAAAGGAAATAACAGGTTAATAAGTTTGTTTTTCCTTCCATTTCTTTTGTTCCCCACAGAATGGTGTCCCTCTTCCAAAGAATGCTGTCTCTGGCTCTGGAGGTGGACCGATGTCCTGCTCTGAACTCTGCCAAGCTTTCCCAGGAGCTCTTCCATATGGTCCTCAGCCTCATGTCTCCTCGAGCACACAGGTGAGGAGAGATGAGATGAGGACAATTCTGTATGTTTCCACCAAATTCTTTTTGCAGGAACGGTAAAATGTTAAAAGGGGAAAAACAGAGAAACACTAATTGTTTTTGCTTTAAATGTTTTGATGCATTTCAGATGCAGTTAAAGAAAATAAGACATAACAATTGTTAATAAGAGTACTTTCAAAAAGCCAACAAATATTTTTTGTTAAATAAAATACAATAAAATGTGAAGCTTTTGTGGAACAAATATTTCAAATTACCAGTGGTGAGCACAGCTGACTAAAATATTAGCTTCACAAACATCTAAACTGTTACATAATTTTCTTAGTTCTGCTAACGATAAAAAACTAAACAGTTAAAACATTGTGGAAAGCTAAAGCTAAAATGCTACACTGCAAAGATTGTCCATCTTAACAAGTCTTAAGGTTTCCAGACATATTTGAGTCTTCAGTAAGTACAAGTAGTTTATTATTATTATTATGCTTGTTTTCTGTTTTCAATTTCAATGATTTTACTCAAACATTTTGCCGTATTCGAAGTATTTTTCATGGGAAAACCTCCATGTGGTGTTTTTTTGAGCAGCACAGTGCCTCTTGTGTCCAGTTTTTGTCTGACATGTTTGTCTCTTCCTGATCTGCAGGATGTTGTTGCTGAAGAGCCTGCAGAGCAAGCTGCTGTTATGTAAGCTGTTGGAACAGTTGTTGGACTATGCATGTCCACAGAAAATCTCTGTGCCCATGTCGCTCAGCCTGCTGCTGCACTTTCTGAAGAACTGCACTCTGGCACCAGATCCAATGGTAAATATCAGACTCCACGTGGATTGTCTTCATTTTTTTAATTTGTTGGCAAAAAGGAATAGTAAGGTGTTGTGATTTAGATTTCATTGACAAGCAACTTTGTCAATAAGCTGTTACTCTATACTGGCTTTTGTTTGCCAGAAAACAGCTTGACATTTAAAGACAACAAAAGCAAGCACATGCTCATCACAGCTGATCCATGACTGTTTTTGTCAGGATGGGACTGAAAGGTGGCAGAAGTGGGAGGAGTTGATCCACCTCCTCTGGATGTTGCTTCTCAGCTATAACAATGCCATGAAAGGTGAGCTGGTGGTAAAAAAATATATATATTTCTGGATTGTATTTGATAGCATCTGAATTATATATCCATCCATTTTCTTTGTTCACTTCTATTTATTTACTTTTATTTAACCAGGCAAATCCAATTACCCATTGAAATATCTTATTTGACCTATAGTAGATACTGTCTCTGCATTTGGAAGTTACCGTACACAAATTTTGGTGTGCTGGTTCCTTTCACACAAGATGATGACCTTTGTAGGTTCTCCACCTGATCTATTAGAACATAGCTGGATCGCAGCGAATTTTAAAAACACCTCCTTAAATGTCAAGGCATAATAAGTCATTAAGCGTGTAGAGAGCCCAAGTTGACTGCCTATAAGTACTTCACATTACAAAAACAGTGTCTTATACACTTTCCTTTTAAGTTTAGCTACAGTCCTTTTATAAAGCCTACTTTAGTTTACTCAGAAATAAACAACCTATTGTCTGTCATTTGCAGGCTATTTGAGCAGCTTTTCCACCGAACGAGCCAAAGCCGGCTCATTAGTTTACAAGCCAGATGACATGGTGACAAAGCCAGCTGTCCGAGAAGCCGTGGAGTCCTACCTGTCCAGATCCTGGGCTGACCTCGGCCAAGCCTTACCTCTTCACGTGGAAGAATCTTTAACTTACCTGCAGGATTACTTGTTGGATGTCTGTCAGTGCTGAATCAAAAACAAATTTCCTGTTTGATGATTACAATGAGATGTTCTATAAAGCATTTTTTAAAATAGTTTTATGCATTTATTTGTACAGTTAAAAGTTTTTGTATGTTTTCAAATGTAAGTCACAGAAGGCTTATTATTTTGTTATTAAGCATACATTTCCTTCTTGGCACACTTAAGAGGATTACATCATTACTTTGACAAATGTTTGATTAAACTGGTCATTCTGCTAAATGTGTGTGTGTTTACTGAACACTCCGTCATTAGTACAGCATTTTATTTTCTGAGATTCAACAGCTGGTTACACCTTGTAGACGATAACCAATAGAACGAAGCGCTGTTATCGAAAGAAAAAAAATCCTTACAGTCGCCATGATACAGCAGCGGAAACGGGAAAGAAGTAGCTAGAAAACAAAAGAGAACACGCACTCGTCCTCGCGATTTGGCATGCTCTTGCAGGTAAAAATAAACCATTCTCAACCACAACATCGATATTTCCACTCTTTGCATCGAGCTTCACTTGGATGTAAAAAGCGCTGCTCTTATTACGTGAGTCTGTTTTTATTCAAATAGAAAGTCGGTCAGCTTCAAATTATTGAGATGTAAGCTTTGTTGCTAGCAAGCTAACAGAAGCTAAGCTAAAATAGCTCGTGATTGCTCGCAAGCCCATCGTTTTATTCTGGTTTTATGCGAACCCGTTCGCTTTTTTATCTCGGAGATGTTAATTCCTGCTGCTAAAAGCTAGCTAGCGGTAGCTTAATTGCGTTGTAGTGTGTGGCCTTGTGTTTATGCGCAATTCACTCAATGCTTTGGCATTATGTAAACAACAAGTGCACATTATCTGTTTTCGTATCAGTCAATGTATTAGTAGAACTTGTTTGAAGGACGTGAAGACGGTAAAACTGTCGTTAACACTGTTCGTTAGCTGCTTTTCTCTTTACTGATAGCAATTTAAGCTCGAAAGTGTTCTGGCTGTGTTATGTAGTTCTGTAGCTACCAATTTTGGTTAATCAGTTCGGGTCGTCGAGCTTAAAAAAACGGAGTTGTTTGTCCTTATTTTATTAGCGAAACTGATATTTTGGGATGAAATGCTGCGCTTCACGCGGCTGTAAACACATTCACCCCCCCCTGATTTTGACGTCAGTATACTTTCGCTCCAGTACTGGATTTTGTGCAACAGCAGTGTTCATAGCAAGGTTCTTGAAATGCTTTACTCTCCCAAAAGATGTATGTCCTTGTATACAACTTTAATTATTGTAAGGATTATACACGTTCATTTGCGATGTGCTTCAATTCCTGATATGTTTATCAGAGTCGTCTGTTCAGGTGCTTAAGATTAAAATATAAAATAGAGAAACTGAGCCAAAAGTTTAAGGACAGGACTTATAGAAATGCATTACAATTTATGGAATATTGATAGATATTTTGTTGCATAACTGCTGACAGTTTTATCACAAACGATCTCTCCAGTGTTATAGGAATGCCCAAGGAAAAATATGACCCGCCGGATCCCAGGCGGATGTACACAATTATGTCCAGCGAGGAGGCAGCAAATGGGAAGAAGTCTTACTGGGCTGAGCTGGAAATCAGTGGTGAGTATTTGTTAAAGACTTTGAGCTTTTACAGGTGTAGGTATCTGGAAAAATCTTGTGGCACAGTCTGTTCTGTGGTAAATCTAATGAGGTATCTAAATACAGAAATGACTAAATTATTTTTAAGCCCACAGCTTAGTTTTATTTTGAACTGTGGCTCCTGCCAACATTGCAAAAGCATCACAGGTGATGTAAACAGGATATCGTTCAAGGCTTAAGTCTGATTTAATCAACTCGAACAATTCATGAATTAAGGACATATAATATTAATCTATTTGCAGTAGAACTAATTAAAGAATTTGCCTAAATAATACTAAATAATAAAGTACTGGTAATAGAGGGTTTGTAGGGCTCCTATGATTTCCGTGATGGGGAAAACATGGACAGAATTGCGGAATTTACCAAACAAAATGGAATCCTGTATAAATGCGGACTCTCACAGAATTCACTCATTTCGGTGAGTTCCTGAGGTATTTTGGCCGCTTTCACTCCCTGTACCTGCCGTTACCAAGTTTCCTGCAGGCAGGGAGAGCTTCCCTTCCCACACAGACAGAAAAAAAGAAGTCATAATAACTTAAGAAAAAAACTGAAAGTCATATAAAACTGACTTTATAGGGCCCTAAATTTGTTGGCCAGAGCTGGATTTTGAGCTTCTTTATTTGTGACGTTTCCCCAAAAACACATGACTTTCTGTTTTGCTAAATTTGCTTGAACAAGTTTCAGCTCGACTCTTTACTGGAACTTAATAGAACCTTAACAGAACTGCACACAGATGCTTGCCAGGATTGAAAACAGAACAGGATGAAATTTGTGCTGAGTTTCTTGGTGCTGTACATTAATTAAATTACACCTAAGAGCTAAATTCAGCAGTGTGCTGCTCTCCTGACAGCATCAATGTGTAGTCTGGGGTAAGGGGATGCAGGTGTCAGATTTGACAAGTGATTGAAATGTTGACCTTTTGTTTGAAACTTTAAACTAATAAAAAATATTAGAAAATGAGTAAAACCAATTCCTAAATCAGTATTTTATTTTGTGCTTTTTTGTTCCGAAGACATTAGCTTTTTTTCCTAAATATGTGTTATTACAACGTATTAATAAAACTGTATGTGCTTGTTCTAAAGAGTTTTTATAATGCTAATGAAAAATTGATTTTATAATGAAGAAATTAAAGTGTTGATGCCTATTTTTATTATTTATATTTTGTTTGCTTTGAGTGATGGGGAATTCTGTGTTGTTTCTGTCAATTGTCCTTCAGTGGTATTAAACGATACTTCATCTTGTGCATTTTGTCAAACAATTTAAATTGCATTTATGTCCATCCTAATCGCAACAGATCATGTGTGTCCTTATTATATTTCGTGTGGTTTAATTTCTACCTTATTCGTTTCTTTTCCCTCCTGTCTTTGCAGGTCGAGTAAGGAGTCTTAGCACAGCCCTGTGGTCTCTCACCCACCTCACTGCCCTGCACCTCAGTGACAACTCACTGTCACGCATCCCGCCAGACATTGCCAAACTACACAACCTGGTGTACCTGGATCTATCATCCAATAAGATCAGGAGCCTGCCAGCGGAGCTCGGCAACATGGTGTCTCTCAGGTCAGTGATTTCAGGTTACACAACATCATTAGCGCAGAGCTGGAGAAGTGGCTCTCTCAGCTTACTTGGAAATGTCATAACAGATCAGTTAAATGTCCTTTTTTGTGTCACCTTTTAGAGTCTTTTCAGTTTTTCATTTTAAAGAGCTGTGTGACTAATAATTTTTTGAAGCTCTGCTTAACAGCTTCATAAAAAAACAAAACAACAGTGAGATAAATGTTTCTAAAATGCAATGAAGGCCATGTTTTTTTCGTATTTGTTGGTTTTCAATGACCAAAGCCCCACTTGTCCTCCACAGGGAATTGCTTTTAAATAACAACCAGTTGCGAGTTCTCCCATTTGAATTGGGAAAACTGTTTCAGTTACAGACACTGGGGTTGAAAGGTGAGTGCCACTTCTTTTTTTGTTTGTTTTTTGAGGTAATATTTAAAGCTGATGTACCTTTTTCCCAGGAAACCCACTTGCACAAGATATCATGAGCCTTTACCAGGAACCTGATGGTACCAGAAGACTGCTCAGCTACTTGTTAGACAATCTGGCAGGGGCTATCAAGCGCAGTGAGTGTTCAGAATTTTCTGCTCCTGTGAGACCAAAACCAGAATCGTATTTTGTCACATTACTACTTTCACAAACCCAGAAAGAAGATAACTTTTTTACTATATAGATGGTAAAGCTTTTATTTTCAACAGTTTATGGGCTGTTAATGTTTCTTAAAGTGCCATTTGACTACTAAAGTTTTTTTCAACATTTATACTGAATCAATTTTCTCCTCTGCACAGTACCAGCAGAGCAGCCACCAGCTCGGTCATGGATCTCACTCCAGGAACCTGACCGAACACGTCCATCTAGTAAGGATGACACAAACGAACCCTATTTTGACTCTATATTTATGGATGTTTGTCTTGTTTTATGTTTTAGGTCACTTTTTCTTTTTACTTGACCAGTTATAGCTACAAGCGCAGAAAAAGTTCTTTTTGTGTCTTCAGCAGCTCAACACAGGTCTGATGCTGCTTAAAATTGATCTGTCAGCAATTAAATAAGGTTGGGCTTAGAGTTGACCTAATTAGTGTCCAATATTTAGCTGTAAAGTTGAGTTGTATGCAAAAAGAAATGCCCCAGATGTTTGAGAAAGAACATTTGTTTGTGGTAGCAAAACAAATAGCTCCACTGTGTCTTTTACAGATTTCTCCTGTCGGTCCTGTTCTTAATGAATTATGCAATAAGCCTGTGTCAAAGGCATTCTGTTTTAATGATAATAAAAATAAAAAAAACAACTATGTGGTCATAATTTAATAACCCCGTCAATAAAAAGCTTTTTTTTTTTTAGGAAATAATTAAGAATTTTGTTTGATTGTAAAGCCAAATCTGTGACAACTTACAAGTTCACAAGTTTAAACTCTGGGACCATTTGCTTGAAGTTTTGATTTTCAGAGCGGCACAATATATCAAAAACTAATCACAATTGCAATATTGTTAAGAGCAATATCTAATTAGCGATACATGTTTTTCATCATGAAATTAACAGTCTCATGGTTTTTTTTCCCTGTTTGCCTCCTTCAGCTCTCTTCTCGGTCATGTGCTACAACGTGCTGTGTGATAAGTACGCCACACGACAACTATATGGCTACTGCCCATCCTGGGCTCTAAACTGGGAATACAGGAAGAAATCCATCATGCAGGAAATCCTCAGCTGCAATGCAGACATCATCAGTTTGCAGGTAAGCAATATCAAAGCATATGTTGAGGTCTTTTAAAATATTTTTGTGGTATGTCTAACACAACCTTTTAAAAATAATCTTTTATGGTGGCCAAAAACAAAATATACAAGTGTTTACAATAGTAAAATGCCTTGCGGGAATCCAGAAACTTTAACATTTAACCACAAAGTCTATAGCAGAGCCATGTCCGAACAATGTATGTGAACAGGTTTTCAATAAGCTTTGACACAATCGCAAGAAAATGTGTAACATCCAGAAAAAATATAGTGTAATTTTGAACTTTAGATGTCAAGCACTCCTACTTTACAAATGGAAGAAAGGTTTTGTTGATGTCACACAAAATACATTATTTCCCCAAAGAACACTTGAATGTATTTTGTAATAAATGACTTACAGAGAGATTTTAGGCATTCTAATAAAGCATTTAGTGTTCACCAGTACTAATTAAAGGAAAACAGTTTTTTGTGCAAGTTAGTGCAGTATGTGCTCCGCTCAGTACAGGCTTCAGTTTTCCTTCAAAATGTCTATCTTCGGTCCAGCTGTCTGCTGTAAGAGCCCTGGCATGCTTTTGTATAAACTTACATGTGCAAATACTTCCCTTGAAC
>JAVKLF010000161.1:10378655-10392098 GCA_034783495.1 Millerichthys robustus | reverse complement strand
TAAAGCACTTTGTGATGTCATATCTGTGAAAGGTGCTATATAAATAAAATTTACTTACTTTACTTACTTACTTACTTGAGATAACACCTGAATGCATACAGTGCTATGACAAAACTTAACCAAAGGTGGGTAAGTTTCAAGTTTTAGAAAGCTGATTAAAGAGACTTAGCGCTACATCCCACTCACCTGTGAGACAACAGGAGCTCTGATGAGACAGAAGTCTGCTCCAGCTGTGAGACAACACAATGAAGACAGGCTGATCCACATGTGATTATACAGAAATCCAATTTCTTTCATTCAACTGTTCTTCAGAACACCAGTGCAAGTTTATGGTGATAATAGTTAGCATTCCTCCTTGTTTCTAACAAACTTTGATTTTGTTCAGAAAGACAGAGTTTAACATAATTTACACTTGAAATTGTGTAGATACTTTATTTTGATCAGAATGTTCTAAGATACTACTGAAATGTTTTTCAGATTGATTAGCTTTGAAAATAAAAGTGGTTAAATCTGCATAAATAGCAATAATGACTTAGCACTTTTAATATATTTCTATATTTCTACTAATAGAATAGTTCCTGACTTCCAGCACGCACTTCACAATACTAGATATGATAAGGTAATGTTAGTGCATGTGTGTGTGTGTGTTTGTCTGTCTTTAGTGTCTGGATGCATTAGCAAAAAGTTGGAGTTTTATTGTCTTTTTTTTTTTAAAAAGAGATTTGAAGGGTTGATGGGTGATGAAAAACAAAACAAACATTTTAAAAATACTTATAACTTTCCATTTTCTTAACCTCCCCTTCACTGCTGTGGTTTAGCTTTGTGTCCAACGCCTCACAAAGCAGAGGAGGCTGCCTTGGCGAGTACGAACTCGTAACCACAGCAACTACAGAAATGGCACTGATTGACACCCAATAATCCTGTCCAAACAAACATCCTGTAAATTACTGTTTGTTGTATTTTTTTAAGGTGCTGCAGATTCTTGCCAACTAATATTGAGAATAATAATAATGACAACAGAATAGTTTACAATGAACAGTTTAATAAAAATAAAACTAAGTTGCATTTTTCTTTCAGCTACAAGCTTATGTCTTTCCTTCTATCCTTAATTTTTACATGGAAAAACTGAATCTAAAGTTCAATCTTCAACTTTTTTTTTCTGAAAATAACTCATTGTACCTGATCTTTAGTTGCAAAACTGATGAAAATATATAAAGCCAACTTCCCTGAAACCCCAAATTCTTGTGTATTTTCACTTTGAGTGGTATAAATGTGTTGACTACTGGGAGCTAATGTTATGGAACATGCAAAAAAATAAAAATAAAATAAAATAACAATTTGAAGTAGAAGAAAACGTTTTCTTTGCATACATGTAATAAAGTTATATTTAAGATATACACAGATGACTTACAACCAGTTATAGTGTTCTATACCTCATCGGTTTTTTAAGTTATGGATGTATCCAATCTGGGACATTAACAATATATTTAACTTAGAGACATAAAAAAACAGGCAAGTGAACATGAATATTAAGGCTGAGAAACTTTATTAACAAATAAGAATGGCTAAAAGACCCAGGAGGTTCCTCGTGGCTTTGTAGATGAGTAGATTTCCTGGGTGGGGCATGATGAGCCTCTGTTTGAGGAAATCCTTCCAGGAGCCTTGTCTCCAGATTGCTCCTGACACCATCTTTTACGGGGTTATTTGTTTGTCAACAGCGTTTTGAAAAATGAACCGACATGTGAACGAAGGTGCTAAAAGACTGAGACTATTTCACACAAAACACGAAAGTGAGAGACTTTGTTATTTACCACTAACCCATCTCGTACTTTTCTCTCACCTACAAAGCTCAGACGAAGAAACCCGGTTTTCTCACCGGCAGTCACTGGATGTTCCAGCGTGTGACAAAATGTTCCAAATCCCTTCTCTTATTTTTATGGTGACAGACATAAAACTAATCACTGTATGATGTGCGGTTTATTGCACTTTTGGTTCCACATAGATTGAATAAGATCAGCCAGAGGGATGCCTGCGGCACACCAGTCGTGGGTGGGGCCTGTTTTACCATGGCGACCCTGTTCATTTTCTGCAGAGCCCAAGGGGAGGCAGTGAAGAGCGAGGTCAGGAAAAAAAAGGAAATCAGATCTCCCTCCAAAAACAGTTAAACGGCCTTCTAATGACCTTGGGACTCTTGCTCGGACCCGCCTCAGAAAATGGCCTGAAGCCCAAACGTGCGTGTTTGCATTTTATTTATTGTGAGCCTGGTTACAAATCTTACTGTGAAGCCGATGAAGGCTCATGATCACTATTACAAAGGCAGGCTTATGAATGCTGTGCTTCACTTTCTCCACCTTACAAAAACAGAGCCTTAAAACACTGCACAGCAGGCTGTTCAACTTGAAGTGGGCCACAAAAACAAAACCAAAAAAAAAAACTACTTGGCCTTTGAGGTCCACAGGCAATAATTTAGAAAACTTTTTTGTCAACTCCAACTTTTTCAAGGACATGAACCCAGCACTCTTTTACAGTTTCAGCCTTAAAAAAGGTTGCATTTAGTTAGTTATTGTCTATGCTCACTGGCATGCAATGACAGCCTTCTCGTTTGATGAAGAAGCAGATGATGGTTTTGGTGAAAAGATGTGGGCAGTACTTTACCTCTCGATTCTTTTGAGTCTTCTGAAACGCAGAGAAAGAGGAATAGTTTGACTTTAAGTCACACTTTATTCTTTATTTACAGCAGGGTTGATGTGGTGGGCAACATATGGCCTGCACACCTTGAGTTTCACACACGATTTATCCACAGAGTCAACGCTGGTTTGCTAGTGATTGGTGCTGGCAAAGCAGAATGATTAATTTTGTCTTTTTTAGCTTTGACAGAGACATAATGAAACTTGTAGCATCCTTGTAATTTTTGCTGTTGTTTCCTGTCTGCAATGGCAGACCTAGACTTTGCGGCAAAAGATCCAAGACATGCACTGTCATCGTCATTCGATGTGTCATTTGACGTCATCATCAAATATGACAAATTTGACCAACCATACATTTGAGACATTCAAAAGGAGCAGCGGGCAGTAATTTCAGCACCCGGAGAGCAGATAGAGTAGAGAATGCTCAAGGACACTGAAGGATAAATGTTCTAATTGGAAGCGCAGAGAACCAGTTCTGTACTCTTTAAAAATCGATTTCATCTAAAGACAGCATTGCTCTCCCCGGAGCCGGTGTTGCTTTGGGATTCTAAACACAGTGGTCTCCAATGTCATGTAATCTACGCATGCTGATAGAAAGTCTTTGTCCCACCCTAGAGGAGGTCTCTTTAACGTCAGCATTGCAATGATGACACCATAAACAAAATATTGAAAACCCAAACATTTCAGTCCATTCCATGATGTCTTGTGTCCTCAAAAAGACAAGTTGTAACAAACTTCACTGCATTTGACAGTTTACGTATGTCTCTTCTTAGTCTAGCATTGATGAGAGTTCAAACGTCTTCTGATTTGAAATGCCTGATTTTGTTTTTTTGTTTTTCCTGCTGCATTTCCACTAATAATTTCTTCATCATTTTTCCTTTAAAAAAATGTCTTCATCTTAAAGGGGATGCCAGACACCTGGAACTCTGTAAATACTGGAGATGTGCAGCTGAATATATTAATGGATTGTTGACACAGACAGATGAACATTTCATCTGCTGCACTTTTCGATTCAGTGGGGGGAAAAAAACAAAGAGGAAGAAAAAAGAAAAACAACATTTTGTGAAAAACAGCACACGCTAACTATATGAAAACAGTGCATATATGATTAACAATACACACATTGTTTTATATTTTGCTGCTGTTTTATGGACATTTACCTCAAAGACAGTTTTTTTATTATTATTACATGGTCATTCTGACAAAAATGTGATCTTATTCTTGTCAGAAGTACCCAGACACCGGAATTGCTAAAGCTGGGAGTTGCTGTTTGTATTTACAAAAAACCTTCAAAATTCTATGTAAATAAAAAAAAAGCTTTGAAGCCAACACAATGTAAAGGTTTAAACTGTATTTGCATGCATTGTTATAGGACTGGTCTTTGTCTCGCTTGGACTAGCTATTAGCTATAATGTGTTAGCAGCAGATACAGTATATGCATTTTTACAAAGTTAAACTTTAATTGATCTGAAATATTGCTTTAAGAAAGCTTTTTGACTTGTTAATGAAAATATAGTCAGGGAGAAACAAACTTTCATCCTGTATTTTCTGGGCCTCCAAATCTCCTTTTGCCTTGAAGGACTGTAACTTTAGAGGACAACCACCAGGGTCAAATAAATTTGGGTTCTTTTGTTTTTGTTTTTTTGTATTTTTTTTGGTTCTGAAAATCGTGAGAGAAACAATACACTTTAAAACACTTTCTTTTAAACAACAAGCACCTTTTATGCAACAAGTCGCAGTAAAATTCAATCTTTGTCTTCTCGTCTGGAGCTTGACAAATTCACTTTCCAGATAAACAACTGAGATGTATTTTGACACGTTGTATTCCTCTGTTAGAGAGTCAGAAAGATGATTTTGTCCTTGATCTGAGTATTGACGCATAAAAGAAGAACTGTAGGCGGTGACACTGAACACTTTTGTAGAGGAGTTAAGTATTCCAGCCTCAATAAAATCCTTTTGATGGCCCTCTGTAAAAAGTAAGTGAAAGTTAGAAACGATATTGTAGGAACAAGTGCTTGTTCATGCTTTGGCGTCCTCCCTGTGTGTCTTGGCAGGACTTGGACGGGGATGAATGAGTATCAGCACTGAGTCGGTGTTACAACAGCTGGAAAGTATTGGGTTCTGGAATGAGTTGTGTTTGTCTCCTTGACACAAACAAATCACGCTGCTTTCAAGACCGTGAGTGTTACATTGCATGTGAACGTGCACTGCCACAAACACAGAAAAGCATGTTTTTATACGCTTGTTTAAGGGGGTTAATGGTCAATGTTGCAACAAGTTTAGCATTTTCCACCTAGTTTAATTTGGGAGTTGTTTGTGTGCATGATGGCATGTGTGTATGTGCAGAAGCAGAAAGAGTCAGAGGTCATTTGTCCGTCGTGTCAGCTATCTCAATGGGACAAGACCCTCTCTCTGGCCCGCCAGTCATTTTCCAGCATTATGACGTCAGCCAATAACAACACAGCCACACAGTGTGGCTGTTACACAACGTCATCAGCTCGGATCCATCCGTCTTTATGACCCGCATTTTTGATGCTTCGCTGGTAAGACATCAATTCTCAGTCTATTTAAAGTGCGTGGTTCATTACTTATCTCGGTTCGACTGTTTCACAATTTCAGTGTGAAAAAATTTGGTTTGCAAATTCCCAAGAGAAGCAGGGGCCACGCTAGCTGCGTTAACGTTTTGTCCTTCATCGGATAAGCTGAATGGTTAAGCTGCACAATGTCAACACAGCAAGGCTTGGCTTTGTGGTGAAACACCTTGTTTCAAGTAGATTTGTCAAATTCAGGGCGCGTGTGTGTTTGTGCAGGTTTTGAACATGTGTGCACTTGGTGAAACAAAGCCTTTGACACACGTTGCCAAAAGCAGCATAGCTCCCCTCAGCGCACTGGGGACACAAATTAGAACAATAAAAATAATTCTTAAAAAAATCACTTTTGTCTTAAGACTGATGTGAGTTTCAGTTTCAACAAAACATAAACTTTTGTGTCTTGCCTCCATTGTTGGGTTATTGACGAGATTTAGTTTTTCCTTTCGCTCAACTTTATGTTTTGGGAATTTTAATCTCTGGCTCTCGTGTCGTTGCAGCTTTTTTTGTTGTTGTTTTTTTCTTTCTTTTAAACAAAAGCTGAATTGTTTCTTCCATCTGCCTGCTTTTGGACTCCAGCAAATGTTACACACAATGGATCGTAACAGTACCGGCGGGAGTCGGTCACACATCGAAGGTTGGAAGGACAGAAGCTGCCAGCTCCTGTTCAGACTGGAGAAGCTGATCCACGTGTTGCAGGTTGTCTCGTGTCAGGGCCTGTTTCTGAGAGTCAATTAACATGTGATTTAAAGATGGATTGTGTGCCTCACAACCAGGAATGCCGACCAAATTGACATCACAGATGAGATTTATTCAGCATCATATATATTGGGAAGCACTGCAGAGTCTTTTAACTTACAATTGAAAATTGTTTACCACTTTGCAAAGTTTTCTAAGTCTAAGTGTGTGTGTGTGTGTTTTCCAGCTGTTCTGGGTGTCAAACTCAACTTGAGATCAGATTATGTGTGATTTGCACATGTTGTAAAGACTCAAAGTGTAAAGTGACAAAATCGTCTAAACGGAGGTTAAATAGCTGAAGGCTTGACCTGAGGAAACTTTCTTTTTCCCACTCAGAATAGCATTCAGAGAGACTGTCCACAGCTGTCCACGGTATGTAAGGACAGTATATGGAAGGCAGATGTAATATGCAACGCCATGCCTCTTAAATCTTTCACCTTTTAGATTATTTATTTTTTGTGTAGCATATATTTGACAGGAACATGTGCGCTTCAAAGCCAGAACAGTGGTGATGTATAAGTGTGAGTTGTATACTGTATGTTTTTTTTTCTGTGTGCTGTCGTTGGAACCACAACTCTTTTTTTTTTTTTAAAGGAATTGAAATGTTCGTTTCTTTACTTTGCCTCCTGTGAGCTCCCAATGTCTGGAGATATTTAGGGATTCTGGCATCACCTGTCAAGCATTTCACTTCATTTTGGGAATGTGTTGCTGCAGTGATGAAGAGATTGTCCTTAATTAAAGTTACTTCTGGAGAATTAAAGACAGATTTAATTGCAGGCTCTAGTGAGATTAGACCTGATAATGCTGATCTGTTTATTTTTTTAAAAACAGAACTTTTCCCTGAACTTGATTTGAACTCGCATATTGGTTTTTTTTCTCCCTGTCGGTATGTTTTATTAGATTTAAGAGATCCATGAGCTCTGACTTTTTGTGGGTTTCGACAGTTGCTTTCTTTGATTTTAAATAAGGCCGTTTGAGGGCCAAAACTGTTGTTGTTTTTAGGGACAAGCATTCAGATGTGGAAAACAGTGTTAGAACATTTCTGAAGAATCAATTATATCAGCAAGACAAAAAAACAATGATGAGTTATCTGGATTTTCTTTTTTTTCCTGTAACTCTTTGCTTCTCTTTTCCAATCTGTCCAAACTTGCTCTAAAAGCTTTAAACCTGAAGCTGTTTCGCCACGACTTGCTTACAACTCATCTTCTGCTCTGATGCACATTGAATTCACTTCCAGTAAAATGCTCCAGCTACAAGATCATTGCATCTTTGGCAAAATATCTCATGAACCGCTGGACAAATGTTCATGTAACGTTTAGAAAACAACCACTGGATGTCCATCGACAACTGATTAACTTCTGTAGTCAACCCAGTTTAAGATGGCTGCCACAACTAATCAACTTTAGGCAACACAAAAGTAATTACAACTCAGTCATTTAGTGACGTATAGAGCTAATTTGTTTGTGTCAGGAACTGAGAGTTGTCTCCAAGGTGTGGTTAAAGCACCAACAGTTCACCTGAGTTTGTTGTCTAAAACTCAGCAGCAGAAAGTTATTCTTTTAAGGAACGTTTCTTTTTATGGTGACTCGACGTGGAAGGTCAAATTGGTTCATTTAATCAATTTTTCATGATTTATCACATGTGCTGTTTGTTAAAAGACACTTTCATTTCCTGCCAGCAGTCATTCCGCGTTCCAACCAGGTCATGTGTCTAAAGCAAGATGTCATGTGTGGAAAGGATTGGATGGAACAAACTTAGAGACCCAGTAAGGAGATAATTAATTGCACATTAAAAATAAAATAAAAGTTTTTGTTTTTGTTTAGTTTTTTTTTAAGTAAAAAGTCTGGGATCACAAGTTTCTCCCCATTTTCTTTGACACAAGTCTATTTTCATCACGTTTCAGATGACAGTGGATGTCGCACGACGCCAAAACACGGTGTTTTGTCTTTTAATCTGTCACATTTGTAGAATAAATCTGAAGCAGAAATAGAACGGAAAATCAAAACAGCAGTACCTCTGCCAGAGTGTCACATAATCTTTCACTGCTTATTCATCAAGATCCTTTTTTTTTTTCGCCCTGTTACGAACTTTGACATCCTGGACTAAACCGTGGCTGAGCTTTACAAGAAGAAAGTGGGGGGTGGGGTGGTAAATATATAAATTCTTTCTAGGTGCATACATGTTAGGAGTGCGTGCAGACACACATTCCCCGTGCAACACGGTGAAACGTCGCTCACGGCTCACAAACACACTCGAATCGCAGTCTTGGCAACTGTTTTTCTGCCTTTTTTTTAATTAGAGCAAAAGATCAGAGAAATACCAAGTGTCAATACTGCCGAGAAGGAGAATATGGCAACGGTGACCTTTTAGAGCTCTTTGATCTTTTATAATGTCAGGAATGGAGCATCTTGTTCTTTTCTGCTATAGGTTTAAGCCCTCAGCCGCACCCCCACATGGAAACACTGAGAACTGCACACTGATGTCAGTGCTTTGCAACTTTTCACTTCAAGCTTTTACTTGTTTTTTTTTTTTTGTTTTTTTCTTTTAAATATATGTTGCCAGCTGGCTTCAGCTCTGCAGCTGAACACACCAGGCTTGAAACCCTGCTTGTTGTAGGTGAAATTTTAATGGTTGCTCCAATTAGTGGATTGATTTTTGTACACAGCATGCAGCCTGAATAACAGCTTAATTAAAAACCTAGCATTCCTTGATTGAACGCATAAGGCCCGCCACCTTTCATGTCGGAATTTTAAACTGAACATTAAATGGAAATCCGCTCGACATCACTGAGATCTTGCACAATTTGTTAGCATTTTGAATGTGTGTTGAGCTTGGCTGTCAGCTACTACCACAGCAAATTTTAACTTGAATTCTGCAAAACTGACTGACTTTATGGCCATTTCTGTAAGGTTGATCAGCTGTGTTGGCCATCTTGAATCAGGATGACTCCAGAAGGTAATCAGTTGTAAATGTACATTGAGACCTTACTTTCTGAGCATTTCATTAAAATCCATCCTGTAGCTTGTGAGACGTTTTGCAAACAGATGAACTGGATTAGATCTGATTAAAAATGCCAAGCATTTAGGTAACGATGTCATCCTATGTTTAGTTCTCAGAGCAACTATTGATGATAACTCTTAGCTACTAACACATAACATCTTATCTCAATATCTGTAAATTTGACCGAGTTTTGAGTCCTTTTTGTCTTTCCTAAGGCTGATTAGCTGTGGTGGCCATCTTGAATTGGACTCACTTCATAAATCAATCAGTTGTAGATGTACATCCAAAAAATAACTTTTTCAGAGTTTTCCTAAAATCTCCTCATTGGTTCAGGAGATATTTTGCTAACAGACAGTTTAATATGTTGTTATTTTTGTCATGAAGTGCAGTTGTAAACACAACATATTTTATGTTCTTATAAAAAAGCTACTATAAAAGTATATATACACACACTCTGTGTGCATGTGTGTGTGTGTAAAAAAAGAGTCATTTTCCTGTTTTTATTTCCAGTTTAAGATGAACAGCAACACTCTGAGGCACTTTGGCCCTGGTCTGTGTGGCTCACATGCCTCCTTCCCCACATTCTCAGAGCAGCAGACAGAGATGGAGATAAATCATCCAGTGGCTGGGATCATCTATATCTGCAGAGACAATCCTGTTCCTCCTTAGTCTGGGTGTCGGTGTTAGCCGTTAGCACCAGTAATAGCCCTCAGGCTGCAGTACAAGGGAGGATTTAGGTGTGTGTGTGAGTGTGTGTGTGCCACTTATTGCCTGGTCAAGTTGAAAGCAGCTTTATCTTCTAATCCTGTTAAATTAATGGCCTGCATTTATGTCGTAAGTCGGTTGAAAACACAAAGGGACAGACTCCGAACGATCCAGAACAGCCTGTGAGATGAATGTGTCCTTTGCCCTGTTCTATTGATGCCTAGTGGGAGGAATGAAATGATAGCCAGGGAACTCTGTGACCCGCCTTTATGCTGTTTATTTTCTTCTGAGCTAAATATGACTTTAAGCAAGTTGTTCACGCCTTGAAATTGATCACTTCTCTGTGTAACATTTGTAAAACTGGATGATAAGCTTTTTTGAAGGAATGCATGTTGCCCGCCAGAGTTTGAGACTAAATTCATATTCTGATGAAAAAAGAGGAATTTAGTTTTTTTTCCTATTTGGTTCAACCTTGAAAACCACATTATGTGCAACTTCATGTGGTGTGAAAACATCACACCCTAACAAATGTGATGTGAATGACTCTCAGCTACTACCATGTTCAGTTTTACCTCAATATCTGTAAAACTGACTAAGTCACAACGTTTCTTTGTGATGTGATTAGCTGTTGAAGCCGTGATTCCAGAAGGTAATCAGTTGTAGATGTACATCTAATGATTACTTTCTGAGAGTTTTATTAAAATCTGCCCAGTGGTTCATGAGATAGTTTGCTTACAGACAAACAGGGATTACTCCAACAGTTAAATTTAAAGTTTTAAGTAAAGGTCTCACATAATAAGTAGTATTTGATGTACACATTGTAAACAACTCTCAGTTACAATTGCAGAATCACCAAGTTTGAGCAGGATATCTGTAAAAATGCAGAATTAAAGCAATTTTTGTGTTTGCTCAGGTTTATTTACTGTGAAAGTTGTGGTAAGTTGAGCTGACTCCAAAATATAATTATTTGAAGATCATCATTTACTGATTAATTCCTGAAAGTTTGATTAAAATCTGTCCAGTGGTTTATGGGATATTTTGCTAACAGACAGACAACGTTGATTGCAAGATTTTAATTCAAAATTTTTAAACAAAGATCTTGCACAGTGCATTAGTGTCTAAAATATGGGTTAGGAATCAATCTCAGCTACTGTCACACCAAATTTTAGATCAATATCTTTAAAACTGACTTACTTAGAGACATGTCTACATTTTCAAAGACTCATTGGCTATAGCATTTATATTAAATTAAGCCAACCTCAAACATTAATCAGTGATAGATGTGCATCCAGTCATCATTTGCTGAAAGTTTCTTTCAAATTTAGACAGTGGTCAATGATATATTTTGCTAACAGACAGACTTAAACACTTCATGCAGCGTTACTGTTTGAGTGAACAGCAGGCACTGTGCAGTGATGTTTGTGGAAGAACTGAGCAGATGTTTAAGGTACATAATTAAAATTGTGCCTACAGCGCTTTTATTTGTAAAGTTCATGCGATGCGTGTACATGCTTGTGCGTGATATCTTGTCCGTGCCAGTGGAGTGGGTTGGCCTGGCTGCTGGCCTACGTTTGTTTAGCTGTGAATTCTTCCTTCTGATCCAGAGCATCACAGCCTGTTCGTGTGTCTGGAAATCACTAATCTTAGGCAGGCAGCTCTCAATATCACAGCCCAACTATTGCTTCCTTCCTAACGAACATCTGGATGCCTGAAATCCAAACAGCTGTTAAATTTGATTATTAAGGTATTGGTCATTACTGTATTGGTTATTGGCACCTGCCTTAACTAAGACCTGCACTAAGTATGTCGTTACCTCTATGATATCTCAAAAACCACTGGATGGATTTTGATCAGACTGTCAGAAATGAATCATTGGATACTCTTTTACAACTAATAGTTTAGAAATCAACCTGATTCAAGTTAGCCATTCCAGCTAATCAATTTTAGAAAATTTTTAAAAATGACTATAACCCAGTCAGATTTATAAACATTGAGCTAAAATGTCTTATAGATGGAGGTAAGAGTCATCTCAATGTACAATATATATATATATATATATATATATATAAATATATGTTATATTAACCTAACATTTGAAGCAATGGGAGAGCAAAGGTCTTCCAATAATTATTGTGAAGACTTTAGATTCTAAAAGGTTAGGATGCTTTCAACAACACCTCAATGAAAAGTTTATTAGAAGTGAAAATTATCTTAAACAGTGTGTTTAAAGCTTTTTAAAACAGCACAATGTTACTGATTGTCTCAGTTTGTTCAGTGTCTGAGCAGAAAAAAATGATGCACATGTTGAAACAGAAAGCAGGTGTGGTGCACATTTAATGAATCAGGCTTTAAATATCTTTAGTACACAAGCCCCTAGTCTCCTGTTTCATGTTGTACTAGTGGGATGGAAATAGATACTCAGGTAGATGCTGGTTTAAAGTGATAAACGTCAATTTGTTTTCCTCATTAACTCCAAGAATCCAGAGTTTAACACAGTGGTTTTAATTAGTATGAGCTGCACTTCTCACTCCTTATTGACAGGTCTCCCTCTGTCTTCCTAGAACAGATTTGTTTCTGACCCCTGTTCTCCTGACAGACAGCAAACTTCTATAATCAACAGGTACTTGGTGAGAACAAAGCACCAGCTTGAGTGTTGAAAAAATACAGGAGGTAATTCACTTTCTGACTGGTGCGTCTTTCCTTCCCTGCACCTCATCACAGTTGACAGCATTGCATTAAGCTTTCATGCAACAGTTGCTCTCAGACGTTTTGACATCACTTTCTCAGGTTGTAGATGCACCTTTTTACCTGAAAGATGATGAAACAAGGTCAGTTATGATCTCTCTGTCTCACCAATTCGGACTAGTACCTTGGTAGAGTATTTATTTATTGCATGTTGCCATAAAAGTCAGTCAGTCATGCTTGGGTCTGTCTGTGCAAAATATTATACTTGAAGCCCAGAGTGCATTATGAAAAACTCAAGAAAAGAGGAGCTTCATTTTCTTTTCTTCTTAGGCATGTGTATTTTAGATGTTGCACTAATTTTTCTTTCTTATTTATTCAGCTTTTGTTAGTATGATATAGGGCTTTTCTTTTAAAAGTCCAGTTTCATGACATATGTGGTCTAAAATAGGACTTTGAACAGACATTTCAGTTTTGTAATTCCTTTAGGATTACATTTTTCCCTCTTTCCAGCCTTATGTAGCAGAGTTTTTGCGAGCCAAAGTCCTTTTCTAATAAAGAACTTAATGTTCCTTGAAAGAATGTTCAAGGACAAAACATTTATTTAAAAGCACAAAATTACTACTATTTTTTCCAAAATTAAAACATTACATATTAACTTTTTTGTTTTAATTCACCAGTTTTGATTTTCTTCCACCTTCTTAAAATACTGCATATTTGAAATTCATATCTGAAGTATGAGCACTGGAAGAAAAATTGGTTTTGGATCGTAGCATCGTTTTCTGTTCTTTTTTTGGGGGGGTGGGGGTGTGTGTGTCACATGACGGTCAAGATTAGTGATGATCAGACGCAGACTCGGGAGGAAAGCAAGAGGAGGAGATTTTTAGTGTGGTTGAGTGAGAAACAGACTTTGCGAGGCCAAAGGGACACGAAAGGGGTGTTAGGAGCTGTACTGGCAGTACACTCTGTAATTGTGTGTGTGTGTGTGTGTGTGTGTGTGTGTGTGTGTGTGTGTGTGTGTGTGTGTGTGTGTGTGTGTGTGT
>JAVKLF010000161.1:10353582-10364037 GCA_034783495.1 Millerichthys robustus | reverse complement strand
AAAGGGACATAAATGTGCAAAATTTGCATTTCTAACATAGGATTTTTTTTCAACACAGTTGTATAAAAAGTCATGTGCTTTTGGTAACATTGGCCTTCCGTATTTTAACAACCAGGGTCGCCTCTGGATTCATGGGTGGGGCTTTGCCTGTGTGTGTAAATGGTACTGAGTTCTTTTTTTTTAACCTAACTTGTAATAGGAAATAAAAATAGGAATTTTAACATTTTTCTAATCATTCTTTTTACCCTGCTTCTACCCACTACCCTCTATGTAATTCTTACTCATTTGTTCTTCTCCCTGTCCACATGACTTGTCCTTCCCTTCATCCTTTTCTGTTTCTTTCCTCTTTCTGATTTTGTATTTCTCATTTTTCCTAATTGTCAACTCTTCATCACCCAATACCGTTCTTTCCCCCCCATGTGTGTTTTCTTGTGCCCTCTTCTCCTCATCCAACACACCTATCTTTTTCCACGTAGACTCCCTGCAGCACATCCTGGGGGAGTATGGACTGGTAAGGCCGATCAGTGTGGACGCGGAGGGCCGCTTTCTGTCACACGCCGTCTCGGCTGGCCGGGTGGCAGGAGGGCAGTCCCGTAGGCGCCGGAGGAGGGAGGTAGGAGAAGGCAACAATGAGTGGGAAGGACCAACTGGAGCCGAGGAGAATCGAGAGCACCTAGCTCATCAGGAGAGGCTTTACTACAACGTCACCGTCTTCGGCCGGGAGTTTCACCTGCGCTTGCGCCACAATGCCAGGCTGGTGGCCCCCGGAGCCAAGATGGAGTGGCACGATGACAGCGACAGCATCCGGTACTCTGAGCCACTGCATGATGAGTGCCTGTATGTGGGAGACATCACAGACACCCCAGGAGCCACCGCAGCCATCAGCAACTGTGACGGCTTGGTGAGTGGACAACCTGTCTTACCTGTGTTCCCTACTGGCTGCTGAGTAAAGTTGCCAACTCAATATTTCATATTTCCTTTTGCGTTACATCCACCTTAACAAGATTTAATCTTCTTTCTGTTATTTCCATGTAACATGATGGATTAAAAAGGATTTAATCAACACAATGTTGATTTTTTTTTCCCTTTACCACCTTTCAGCTGGTGATGGCCTTAGTAAAGAGAAGGATAAAGAAATTCATCTACCACTTCAGAAAATAACTGTTCAAAAGCAATTTTTTTGATAAATGTAAATCAGGGTTATACTACATCTACAAAAACTCTACATGTTTTATATATATTTTATCCTATATCTTTCAAATTTCTTATTTCATCTATGTGTTCAATGTTTAGGTCAAATTAAGCATTAAATAGTTTAAAAGGCCAATTAAAGTTGCTACAGTCTGTGTTACTGTCTTTCACTTAAGGGTTAGAATGGTTACGCCAGTCATTTCAGTGCCCTCAGGGTTTCATATGGTCATTGCATTTGGACACTTCAGTATTATCCAACTGGGGTGCCCCCTTCAGCTTGGGGCACTAGGCAAATTCCTACCTGCCTGCCGTATCGGGACAGCTCTGATTCCAGGCGACAGTCAGAATATGCGAGAAAGATTTGCAATTTGGCTGAAAATGGGGAATATCCCAGCTTATACAGGACAGTTGGCAATTACTGCTGACCTGGATCTGGGGGTGCACGTTGGAAGAGATATGTAAAAATAAATGAACAAATAAAAGAACATTTGGCTCTTTTTTTTGCTTTTCACCAAAATTCAGGGTTTGTATTGGGACCAGTCTGATTCAATAAATAGTACTCAGGAAAAATAAGAATAAAAACATCACCTTTCTGTATAAAATACTTTTTTTTTAAGTTAGCATAATAAGAAGTCAACTTCCTTTTGTGTCTATACGTGCGTAATGTCAAGTGGAACACATGACTGTGCTCCCCAGATGTTTCTGTCAGCTGGCAAGTGCGATCGACGCAACTTATTTACAAAGTATAAAAAAAAAATAGCTCATCGGGATTTCTCTTTACATCCTTATCTCACTGTGTCTGCACATGGGGGTTGCAGACTGATAGCTGGTCTTGCAATAACAGTCAAATCTGAACTGCCCCCATGAAATATTTTGATTGCACAACAGTTGTTCAAAGAGCTTTTAATAGCGCTGATGATGGCTAAAGAAACAGGAAAGAGATGAGAAACTGTTGGTGAAAGACTATAAGTCAGGGAGGTGAAGTGAGATATTTAGACAGTGTGAAGACTGTGCACAGTCAGGAGCTGAGATGAGAGGATGAAGGGAGATGTAGGCCAGTATTAGAGGAAGAGGTGGATGAGACAAATGGAAGATAAAAGCTTCAGGAAAGAGAGAGAGAGAGAGAAATAAAAGAGTGTAAACATTAGTAAAGATGCAGACGAGGGGGGATAAAAACAGGCAATGTTGAGATTTAGCATGAGAGGGTTTCCCCCCTTATTACTAAAAAGGGTTCATTAGTCAGCCGCATCAGCCCACTACTGAAGCTGAGCAGCAGCAACTGGATCCATTTAGGCTCCGGGACACTGGGGACTGACTGAGCAGCTGAGAGAACAGGCAAGCAGCCAGGACAGCACAGGCCCGACATGCCCACTTAGCTTGACATCAGCCAGCGGCATTGCACTGCTGCTGCTGCTTCTTGTTCTGGTCATTTCAGGACTTATTGGAAACACCCAGACGAGATTAATGTCGAAGCCGGGTTATAACAGATCGCAGATCTGCCTGTACCAATCAACGGTTTGTTGATAGTCACAGATAGTTTGTTTTCTGTTGTCCACTATAAATTGTTGTGTAGAGTTGCATTTTCAGTGATTCAGGGGTGCAGGAGGCAGTTATGGTGGATGACTGAATGAAGATTTAAACCAAAGCACGGCAAAGATATAATTTTTTGTTGTAGCAGCAAACATGACCAATTGAAAGGAAGTGCTAAATGTTTGTTTTTCTATGTGGCTTTAAATGCACCCAAGGGATAGTTGAAAAGCCTAACTGACAGGACTTTAAGCTGTGCTCCGAGTGGTGAAATTACATGTTTGTATGGACGTTATTTGCAATTTAAAACATTTGTCTGATACTCTGATGGAATATAAGTTATTTGGTTAATAAACATGCATATGACAGCACAGTCCTTTGCACTTTTGATTTAAATGTGCAAATAAACCAGTTCAGAAACAAGTTGAGGGTAGAATGTCCTTTTATTGAAAATTGCAGGATGTGACATTTGTTGTGCAAAAGGAAACACAGTGTGTCTTTATGTGCAGTCAAAGCAAAGGCTTACCATGACTAAAATTTGGTTCAAGATAATTATGCCAATTTATATCAAAATACATCTTTTTGTTTTTTTCCCTGTTAAAAATAGTCCAAGAACCACCGCTTCTTCCTCGTCAACCATGTTTATGTACTCCGAACTCACATTTGATCTGGAGACGTTCTCTCAGTTTGACATAATGTTTGTGAGTGAAATTTGTTTGTGTGTTGTGTGTTGTCTTTGCCATGTGGGTGTACACCACACACACTGTAGGACCAAACCTATCAGGTATAGGATTTTTTTATCATCATGTGTGGGGTCTCTTAGGTTTTGAAAATCAACTTTAAAACCTTGTTGTGTGAACCAGGCATAACTGATTTTGTGTTTGTGTGTATTTGTAGTCCTTAGTCCAGGGTAAAATTAAATTAAGCTGCAGATGACACCGTGCTTCTGTGTGTTTTAACTCATAAGCTTAGCGGCTTCCAATATGTACACAAGCGTAGGTGTGTGTGTGTGCTGCCTTTTTCTGTGTTTCTGCGAACATCTACAAGTGCTCAAGAGTTGGGTTTGACGATTTTATTGTTTGGATTTGAAGTTAGTGCTTCCTGAGAATGTATTACCCTTTATAACAGAACACCACAACAGTCAAAGTCTGAAGAAGAACACATTATTCTCATTATATTACAATTATTTCTTGCTGATATGTATTTAGTTGCACTTGCATGTCAACTGTAAAAAAACAACAACATCAAACACATTTTTACTGATTTAAAAACAAAAGATGAAGCTAAAGTTAACGATTTTAGACTTCTTAAATGGGTAAAGCACCAACATAACTCGAGGCCACATATTTAATTTATGTGTGCGTTACATAATTAGTCAGTTCTAATCTATGGGGTAGAAGTTTTGGGTTGCTGAGTGAACAGGACGTTGCACAAGTCAATGAAATCAGCAGCACAAAGACCACAAGTTGGTCTGGCTGTGAACCGATAGCTTTAACAAAGCATGTCCTTAGCAGAGGAAGTGTTTTACCTGTCATTTCAGGTTTGACTGCTACAATCCAGGTGGGTGCACACCTGGATACCAGAGCACTGCTGGGACATGCATGTGCTGCTGTCTCGCAGGCGTGCAACACAAACACTCTGCACAAGTACATCAAATGGCAGCGACAGCAGCAAAGATGCTGTGTCTCCAAACAGTCTTTAGCCTGTTTAAAACCAGCGCACGCACTTCTTTTATTGTTTCCACCCCTTGCTTCCTTCACTAGCTCTTTGTTTCGTGCTTCCTGGCCAGCAGCGGTAGCAGCAAGCAGGAGAGCTCTCCTAATGATGGTATTAAAAGAGTCAGGGAAATGACAGAGAAGGAGAAAGGCAAAGAATGTAGCAGATCGCTCTTTGCTTCCTGACACCCACAGATTCAAAGCTCAAAAAAAGAAGGGGAAAAAAAAGGGAGACAGCAAGAGACAGTGTTTTTTTAGTGAGCACTTTTTGTCTGTTTTTAGTATCAGCTCTGCTCTAAAAGCACTGATCAGAAGTGCTGTTGAGGGTTAACAATATTGCCATTAAACAACGTGGAGAATAGTTCACAGATGAGGAGCTTTAGAAATACTTTTATTTTAAATTGCTAGAATGTCATCTATGTGGGCCAAAGGAAAAAAAAAACTGTTCTGATCAGGTGATGTTCTTTGTATATTCTTTAAAATTTTCTTCATGGCTGTGAACTTCGTGTATCTTTTTAGCACACAGCATGAACAGTGAAGGTTTTACTGTGACTTGGGGCTTTTATTGAAAAGACTTGAACAGAAATGGAAACGAGAAATGCCAAAGTATTGACAAGCATGCATTGATTCGTTTTCTTTGCGGTGCTACTTTGTTTTTAACCGATTTCACCCTTTAGCAACCAATAAAAGTATTCAAAGGTTTTGACAGACTATAGAGCTGCTAAAGCGTCCACTTATTGCTAATCTAACCAAAAAAAGCAGCTGCACGTTAACTTGCAACTGAGAGGTTTTTTCAAAGCAGTTGAGTAGTATCAATATTCTTAAGTGTTTTTGTTGTTCCAATATTTGTTTTGCCTACGGTGCCAAAGGTCATTCTTTTTTCTTTTTTTGTATTTTGCTCAAAAATTGTTGTTTTGTGAAGCAGCATGATCCCTATGAGATTTATAAGATCATGACCACAAGGGCATTAATCTCACCGTGCTCCATTTGTGGCTGAAACCCAAATGTTGTTTTTTTTTCCACTATTTACTGTTGCCAAAGTCTCACGGCATGGGTGTTGCAGGATCACCTCCCGGCCAGGGCCTTTTTTAGGTGGAGTTTGCATCTTCTGCCTGTGCACATGTAGGTTTTCTCCAGTCACTCTGCTGTCCATCCACAGCTCACTGTTAGGTTCTTTGGTTGTCCCTAGATGTGAGTGAGGACTAATGGGGAATCATTTCAATAAACAACAATCAATAAACAACAATCTGATTGAATCTATTGCATTCATAACGTGACTGTAAAACACTGATACCAAGGTCTGTAACATCTCCAACATTACAAATTAGACAGCCATACAGACACTCATTTCTGTTCCAGCTGATGACTTAGTTATGTGGCAGTGTGCCAACTGATACAACGAGGAGACCAAACACAATAAAACACGGACATTTGCTCTAGCCATGTCCCAGAAATACACCCAGTCATTACCTGAATATTAGAAGTCAATAGAAAAGGCAGTTTGACTCTGAGTCAAACCATTCATCCACTCAGTCAGCCTGGCAGTTAAGCCCAACGAGGCGTAGCAGCTCACTGGGCCCTACAGTGTGTTATTCCACCCCGGGTCACACGATAAGCAGCTCTCAACTGTAATCTGCTCAAATTGAAATGATGACATCAATTACAGCACAGCACACAGCTGTTATTGACCCTCACTGGCTGTGTGAGTAGACACAATAAAGCAGCATAGTGAGGCCTGAAGGAACCGCAGAGCTGGAGGGAGGGCCTGAAGTGCAGGGGAGGCCAGACTGCTGGTGAACTGTATGAATGAAGATCGAGGACAGTAGCAGCAAGAAAGAGAGAGAGAGAGAGAGAGAGAGAGAGAGAGTGGGGAGAGGGTATTTTCCACGTATCTGATTGCAGGTTCCACCCTGCAGTGTAGCTCTACTCAAACATACAATTACTCAATCTAGAGCTATTATCTGAATCAGAGGAAAGAGGGAGAGAGATAGAGTCAGGCAGAGAGTAAACTCATTCTGAGGAATGTTACACAGTTGAGAAAACGAGTGCTTTTACCAGAGCTGTGATTACTGCCACTCACTCCATGTGCACTTAACCAGCCCACTTACCGCTTTTTCCTCTCGCTCGCTGTCATTCACTGAGTGCCGGCTCAGTTGTTTGAGTAGATGAAATAATAGGATTCACCAAGGAAAATAGAGCAGTGGAACCCCAACAATTTAAGGGGAAACACCTTTGTTATGTCATAATACCTGCAGAATATATTCGAGACGCTAAAATGAATTGATGACGTGGCAGTAGGAGTGAAACTAAAGTTCTTTTCTGATGTCTTAAAACTTTAGATTTCACAATTTAGGCTTTAGACACCTGTGAACAAACATTGCAGACTGTTTCTGCCAAACTATGGCCTCAAATAGGTTGAATTTTTCTAAACAACTTGGTTAGTAACAACACTATATGATAGAAAACGTCTATAAATGGGGTCAACAGATTATGCACAGTTTTACTTTCATACGGTGGTTAGTAGAGTCAAGTTTTCTAAAAGTCAGAGTCAAAATCAATTAAAAGAAATTAGCCTAATTCTGTGCATTCAAGAGAACTAAAGCTTTATAACAACAGGAGCATTAGGCACAAGTTGTAGATGTAATGAAACATTTCAACAATCTTGATATGCAAAGAGGATAATAACACCCGGAGTTGTCACTTTGCAGAAATGATAGAATGTTTTTTTATGCAACAATAAAGTGAAGGATGGTTCTTAGCCTGCTAGACAAGGCTATCCGTCTCTCAGGCTTGCAGGGCCGTGCAAGAAACTGATCAATGCTCGCAGCATCAGCAGTTCTGTGGGCCTCAGCAGCCTCTGTGGAGCTTCTTGGAAGACTGGACAAGACTTCCTCCCCTCTGTTCCTGAGTCCTAACAAGCCTTCTATGTGGCCACCTTCCCACTGACCCACTCCCCATAGTCCTCCTCTCACGCTTTGCCTCTCTTCCAATCATCTGGAAGTTTTCTTTTTCCACATATAATTTTTAGAAAGACAAAAACACATGAGAGGCAGACAGGACGGAGGGGTAGGCATGGAGGACACGTGGGGAGGAACTCTGAATGTTCCCAAATCTGAGCAATTTCATAACAGCAGCAACTGACCAGTTCTCTGTTCGAAAAGGCGACATATTCAGAGGATGAGGATAGTTAGTTCTATGTCCAATATGTCCATCTTGATGGTTTTTATTTGTATGTTCTTTGAGGAAGCAAAGCTTTCCTGTCTGTCTGATTTTCTGTTTGTATACAATATCTACAGACAAAATAAAATCACGTTGCCTGGTGCTTCCAGCAGCTAAGAATTGCACCTCGTAACAGAATCTCACACCTTCTTCATCTTACCGAGGCTTCCTGTTATTTAATTTTTTATTTGTTTGTTTATTTTCTGCAACAGAAAAAAAAGACATTTTTTCTGTCTGTCCAAGGACCTTAGGAATTGTTACAGAGGCAACATATGTAATATATTATATAACAAAATACAGTGTTTTAATAATTGACACTGTGGGGGCTGGAGTGAAGCTGCAGAAACAAAGAAAGACATTGAAGTCCTTTGATCAGTGTGACTTATTGTCTGCCAGCGTGTACATACAAGTGTTGGATATTTCTTTACAGATACAGTATATCATCTGTCTGCAAAGAAATATTGTTGAGAAAACCTCATCCATGTAAAGCACTTAGCAGCTTTCATATTGGGCCCCATGTGAGCCAGATGTACTGGACTCACTGATGTGTCCACCGTAGGGTGTTGCTTAAAATTATGAAGAGAGAAAAAAAGCTGAGAAAATAAAAACAAACAAACAAACAAAAAAAATAAAGATTTCAAATGCTGTCTTTTCTTTTTTTCATGGATCGTCATATTCTCACCTAAAGACAGGTTAGGGCAGTTTAGGGGCCACAGTTACTGAAAGCCAACAATTTTATTTCACACTTTAAAATCTAGTTAGATTTGAAATAAATTCATTGGTAGGTGGACTAAGTTATATAGCCCTGTCATAGATCATCCACGTAACAGGATCACCACGCTAATGAAAATATTTGTCACTTCAGATTTTCAACCCTCCTGCTGCTCTTCGTCAGTCAGTCAGCCAACATTACTCATGAAGCCACGGTTTTAAAAACTTACTTGTGGGTTTATCTCATAGATTTTTTTTTCTGGTTTACAATCTAGTTTATTTGAAATGAACGCATCAGAAGGCCGGCCTGAGCTCACTCATGAGCCGGATGTAGCCCCTGGACCTCCAGTTGAATAGCCTTAGTTTAGCGCAGCACACACCATGTTTCTGCTACTTGTGTTTTTTTTAGTCACACAGTTATTAATATGATTCGCTGACCAACAGCCTTTATGTATAAAGCTTGAATCATTTCAACATTTCACTTATCTTATTTCTGTTACACATCAGTGATATCGCACATGCAACCTTTGAGGGTTTATTCAAAGTAATTCAATTTCGGTTATTTTTGTTAATATACCATTTTACATGTTAGGGTGTCAAATATAGATACTTGCTGAATTTCTGCTCTGTTTCCTTCTAATAGACCTTTAAACACAAAAATGGAAACACCAATATTTTTAAATATTTTTTTCAGAAGAAAGCAGCAATCGTTTTTAATTGTACTCTTCTTCTTTTAAATTTACCATGGCCTCCTAGTGGGTTATTGTACCACACTTGGTTTGTCTTGCCACTCCGAACAGAAAACATGTTGTCTGACTCTTTACCATTGCTTTACTTGTACATGTTTTTGTTTTTTTTTCCAAACAATTTATCAACCGACACTTGGTATCGTCTGTATATTAGCATACTAACATTGTCTCAGCAGTTTGTGAACCGATTATAAGAGGTATCATCTTCAGAACCAAAAGAAGATTTCAGTACTGTATAAGATATCGTACCTTGTTTCAGGTTCTGAAAAAAACTTCTGTCTACCCTTAATGACCTGTTGCCCTAACATCCCATCATTACTTTCTGTACAAGTAGAGAAAGCTTTTTATTTAGATGAAAACTACAATCTATTCTTTTTGTTCTTTTCCTGTTTCTCTGGCAAAAAAAAAAATATTTTCTGTATTAGACTGCTATCAAGTGTGTTTAATCTATTAATCCATATCCTTGGACACTTTGCCTTTGTTTGGATGAAAATGCAGAGAATTACAGACCCTATGTCTCGCAGCAATATTGAAAATATGTCTCAGAAGTATTGTTTCTCCAATTTACCAGGTGAAAGATTTGATATTTGGAGGCTAGTGAGTGTTTCCGTGGAGATGTTAACATAACTATCATCCAGGAGACTTAATGCAAAGTGTCTCCCAGACTACCCCTTTAACCTCTGGCTTTCATAGAAAAAATGAGAAAAGAAAAGTCAAAGAAAGATCAATACAAAGTCAGAATCTTACTAGAGTATGCTATATACTAGTGCAGTGTAGTGTTTACATTTGTGCAATTGCTGTTTGCATCTCCCACGTGAATTTGTGTAGACTGATGTACGGAGAATGTAGTGGCGTTTGTGTTCGGCCTAATGCATTTAATGCATGAAGAGAGGAGAAGGAGAAAACAAGGAAAAAATAAAACAGCTTTTATTGGTTATGATTATAGTACTAGCTGTGCATTTTTATAGTTGTGCCACACACAGATACTGTACACACACACACACGTAGGTTTGTATTTCTATCCTTATTAGGATCGTTCATTGACTTCTATTCATTTCCAGTAATTTCTACAGCCTTACCCCTGACCCTAAACCTAACCACCTCAGTACAGACCTGACCCTAAACCTAGATTAAACTCAATTCACACCTTAGCCCTAAACCAAACCCCTAACCCAAAAATGGAGTTCCACCATATTAGGACCGGTCTTTGGTCCCCAAAAGGACTACTGGTCTTGACAAGGTTGGTGTGTACCAGAAACCGTCCTGAAAAGGTAACAAATACAAGCACACACACACACACACACACACACACACACACACACACACACACACACACACACACA
>JAVKLF010000161.1:10256323-10266810 GCA_034783495.1 Millerichthys robustus | reverse complement strand
TGTGTGTGTGTGTGTGTGTGTGTGTGTGTGTGTGTGTGTGTGTGTGTGTGTGTGTGTGTGTGTGTGTGTTCTTTGCAACTCCCGTGTCACACATTTACCTTTTTCCTTGCATCGGGCCCATCTTTTGCAACTTCTTCCTCTTCTGTTCATCTGTTCTCATGGGAAACAAGTTTCTTACACTCCACATGTGTTGCTTCAAAGTGGAGTTTGTCCAATATAAATTGCATTGTTTTTATTTTTGCATATGCAAAACTAATTTTGCCTTTATGTGTTTCTCTGTGTGACACCAGGTAAATGAGATCTACCATGATAAGTCTTTGGGAGCAAAAATCAATGTGGTACTGGTGCGAATAATCATGCTGGGAAATGGCAAGGTAAGACCTGGGTATTTTTTGTTGCTTTATTCATATCTTTTTGTCCTTCCATCAGCAGTAATTATAATATTGGGATTTTGTTACAATCGCTTTAGGTACCTTTCGCTAAATCTTACGCCTATAAACAAACACACATGCACACTCACCAGAACATACGGTGGCCTAGAGCTTGTTATTCCAGTGGACTGAGCAAAAGAGGAACTAAAAGCATGAAGCATCCCAGGGGAGAGTTTCCAAGTCGCGCGCCTTCACAGTTCAGTGCCAAAGCGCACAGAAATTATGTTCGTTATGCAATCAGTGTTCTTCCCAGCAGGTTGCAGCACAGAATCATGGGCAGTCTAGACAAAGGTAAATAATCGATGATACCCCACCCTCTTTCATAAAGAAACTGGACTATGAGGCTAGCATCCCTTTTTTATTGTATCTTTATCTGCGTGCCTCTGCAGAAGACAGAAAAGCAAGATTCTGTACAGCAGGAACAAAGGAATGCTGGGATTACCCCAGTGGTTGACATCGATGATTTTATTGGTGGAAAGTTGTTGTGATGTACTTCTGCTGCTGCAGCCACGTCTACAGTCCCAAAGGAAGTCTGGGAAGACACACACACACACACACACACTTCCACGCATACACACACCACAGCATTGGTCATTCTGGGCGAGCCCCTGTGCAGCTTCAGCCAAAGCTTTGGCTGTCCATCATTCCCAATTACCGTAGAAAGAGAGCTGCACCCAGACAGCCTGCAGATTGACTATGTGACCCTGAACGAAGGCACACTCATACGTTCATGCTTTCCTCACACAGTCCAATACAACACACTGCTCTGAACACACTTTAAAGATCTTTTTAAAAATTGCTCTTAAACATATGCCCAAG
The DNA here is from genome assembly GCA_034783495.1 of Millerichthys robustus. Classification (NCBI taxonomy): domain Eukaryota; kingdom Metazoa; phylum Chordata; class Actinopteri; order Cyprinodontiformes; family Rivulidae; genus Millerichthys; species Millerichthys robustus. The sequence goes on along the minus strand of JAVKLF010000161.1, from coordinate 10,265,560 downwards.
CAACTGATGAACCTGGGAAGTCACACTCCTGTACAGTCCACCCTGTCTGATTAAGGTCTGCTCAGAGTACATGATTTACACTCCATCATCGTTTGCAGAGGCAAACCATATGTCTCACTCGAACTACTATAAATCAGCTTCGTGCACGTGTGAAAGCAGAGTATAAATCTAAAATAAAAACAGTGGCAAAGACTGGAAGTAATGGGGAAAAAATGAAGGGACTCGAACAGCAGTGTGTGACCAAGGAGGCAAGGAGAGTTAAGAAGAGATCCTAATTAGGTGGAACATAAAAGGTGGAAGTGAACTGAAAGAAGTGCCAGAACCTGAATGGTCTAATAGGTGTTAGTGTCATGCATTCAATTATAAGTAGATCTTTAGTAGCTGGATGTATCTTGGTGATTAGTGCACATTTCACTAATAATCTATTTTGTTTAAATTCATGTTCAATGTAAAAATCATCAGTTTGTGACTTATTATGTCCATCATCTCTGTAGGACTGTTACTTCTGTGTAGGGTTTAGAGTTATATGTGCCTCAGCAGTTTGCAAGATCTGCTGACATAAAAAAACACTGTGATACTGCCCCCTACTGGGTTGAATAAAGAATTGTACCAAAACTTCAATGAAAACATACTTGTTTTTCAATTATCTTCACATTGTGTTCTTTCTTTCTCTCTTTGTGTTGGTTTTTCTTTCAGTCCACAAGCCTTATTGAACTTGGAAACCCATCTCAGAGTCTAGAGAACGTGTGCCGCTGGGCCTATCTGCAGCAGAAGCAAGACACTGGGGACGCCGAGTATCACGATCATGCCATTTTTCTTACACGGCAGGAATTTGGCCCCACTGGCATGCAGGGTATTGAAAGACATACACAAATGTAATCTGGTTAACATACTGTAAAGTGAAGTGTGCTTGCAGATTCTAGTAGGACGACTGTCCTCTCCTTTCCTTTGCCTCATATATGTAGCTGCACAGTGACTGTGGCTTTGGTGGTTGAGGGTTTTCTGTGCAGCAGAGTACAGGCTAACAGTCAGGCCCAGGGGATGGGCCTCTAAAGCCAGTGGCCTAGCTATGCAGAAGCCCTTCAGCTGCCCTTGGGCACAGCCTTCAGCATCAGAAAATCAATATACAGAGAAGGGCCAGCCACAGCTCTACAATTAAAGGCAGTACAGGACAGACAGGCACATGGGGAGCTGAAGACGGGCATCTGCAGAGGTGGAAACCATTAGTTCAAAGTTAGGATTAGACACTTAAATGCAAACAGGATTTTATCACCTGACGCCAAACGGTGAAAGGCAGCCAATAATATTCTTACCTGTGTTTTTCTGTATGTTTGTCTTTGGTATTATCAGTGGATGTACATCTTTAACTTATACACTTTCTGAGCCACATCAGTTCAACATGGCTGGCTCATCTAAATGACATTAGCAAACATAAATCTCAGTCACTTAACTTCTCAGTCAGTTTCACAAATGTTAGGCTACAATTTGATGAAGTAGCGTATCTTTGCCCAAACCTTTGTCCTTAGGTGTTGGACTTAACTTTGTCTGTCTGTTAGCAAAGTAGCTCATGGACAGATTTTAACAAAACATACAGAAATTAATCATTGGATATACAACTACAATTGATAAACCTTTGGATTTACAGATGTTGAGCTAATAGTTAATGTGTTTGTGTCCAAGTGTCATTTATAACTCAAATGCTGAGATTTCCCAATAGGCTGAAAGATCAAGCCTGGGGTCTAACTTTGTTTTTTCTCACTATAATATGATCTTAGTTTAAACTTTAACATGAAAGGCATTGGATGGTATGCAATCCTTTAAAGAATGCTCGGTTTTTACTTTCTGTGCTCTATGGCACACGTTCATTTCTTGTGTGCAAGTTTGTGCCTGTGTCTCATATAACTCAGTTTAAGGGAAAATAGACAACAACTTACCACACATAGTAAATGAGCAATGTGTATTTTATCAGTTCAAAGTTTTAGTTATTGTTTTAAAGGACAGATGCATTCCAGCCAGTTATTAATCTTTAACGTTGCCCCTTCCTTATGGTTTCTAAGGTTATGCTCCTGTGACGGGGATGTGCCATCCTGTGAGGAGCTGCACTTTAAACCACGAGGATGGTTTCTCCTCTGCGTTTGTGGTGGCACATGAAACGGGACATGTGTAAGTGTTAACAGAAATGTGTTGTATGCACGCTACAGGAAAAAATAAACAGGAACAAAAGACAGTTTCCTAAATGACCACAGCAATTCATTCCAGTTTTGATGCAGCTGTCAATTATCTGACAGGGGAACTGCTGCTGCTTTTCTTTGTCTGCTTCTCGTGCTTCATTTTCTACATCTTACCTTCATTTCACCCCTTCTTTTCATTCTTTCTCCTCCCTGCGTAGGTTGGGGATGGAGCACGACGGTCAGGGAAACCGCTGCGGAGACGAGGTGCACATGGGCAGCATCATGGCTCCACTGGTGCAAGCTGCCTTTCATCGGTTTCAGTGGTCCAAATGTAGCATGCAGGAGCTGGGACGTTACCTTCAGTGAGACACACACATACAAACATGCACACACACAAACAGGCAATTATATGATTGGCCGCCTCCCGTGCTGAGAGGCAATGTTAAATCCAGTTGAATCAATCCTGTATCATTATGCCATTGTAAGTTTATTTTTGTTGTGGTGTAAACAATAAAATGACTCAATTTTTTTAATCTAATACACATAAAAAAAATTCACACGCACTCACAAATAGCAACAGGCATATTTAAAACACTAAAGTTGACTTTTAGAAGTCCATGTAATCAAATTTGGCTTTTGTGTGTGTTCGTGTGGAGTGAAAATATCTCATGAACCACGCAGTGGTCAGATTTTATTGAAACTCCCAGAAAATAAGCACTGAACTGACATCTACTACTGAATGCTTTCTAGAGTCAAACCAATTCAAGATGGCTCCCACAGCTGATAGACCTATGCAAACACAAAAAACATCTTTGTCTCAATCAATTTTATAGATATTCAGCAAATAAAACAGGTACAGTAGAGACACAAATCTTGAGTACCAACAAACTTTATAAGAATTTTGATTTATATTACATTATAATTGCTTTGTCTTTTATCAATATTTATAAAGATAAATGAATAAATAAATTAAAGTATGAAGAAAATGTGACTTTTTTGTTGCAGTTCTTATGATTGTCTTCGGGATGATCCATTTGACCACAACTGGCCATCGTTGCCTCAACTTCCTGGTCTTCATTACTCTATGAATGAGCAGTGTCGCTTCGACTTTGGTGCGGGTTACACCATGTGCACCGCGGTAAGTGATCTCTGAGCTAGCTGCATGATCATGCATAGGGTGCCCATTGGAGAAAATGACCAGCTAATTTTTGCATTGTTTTATCTTCTCGGACGATATAAAAAGTCAACGTTGAGGCCAATAGACTTTTAGAGTTTCGGTAAAATCTGTTTAAGTATTTGCTCTTTGGGTAGTAGCTCACTTGCTAAACATCACTGTGGCGCAAAAAAAGATCTTGATTTGTTTTAGCTCTGAATTTATCCTCTTTAACTGAGTCCACAAGCGGCATCACACTCAAATGACATAAACTACTTAAATGTAGTTCTTCACATTCTTCTGATGTCCTCTGTCTCCTCTCCCTGCCACTGGTGGGATTGACATCTTGCTTAAAAGCAGGTAATTGGTTTTGATAGATATTTCTTTTTAATGTTAACATTGTTAATCAAAATGAGTACTTTATTTATTGCAACGTTACGATTGCTTTGATACCACAGTGCCTTTACATGAACCGCTCACAAATAGTATGCTTAGTACAAAAAAATACATCATGCAGCTGCAGCATCTTTTTACTTCTACCATTCAAAACGTTTTCTCTGTGACTGTGAAGCCACTGTGGCCCACTGTTGCAAAGCTGTCGCTTGATTGATTAAGGACCTGTTCAGGGGCTTTGCACGCTTTGCTAGATTACCCTCTATTCTCTTGTCAAACTCAATCCCCTCAGCTACAAAAGGCGGGCCAATTAGGACCGCAGGTAAGGTTACCCACCTTCTGGGAGGACATGTGACATCCCCCACCCCCCACCCCCTCATTTCTTTTGCCAGATTCTGTTGTCCTATTTGTTCTCTAAAGTTGTAAGTGTTTGTAAAATTGCTCCTTTTTGTTTCACTTGTTCTTTGTATCTATGTTCTACCCATTGCGTCATAATTTACGTGCAAGTCTGCAGGATTCTAAAAGGCTCACATTTTGAGACAAGGTGGCTTTGAAATCCTTGTTTGTGCAGTGCGTATAGCACGGTTCAGGATTTTCTTTAGCACCATATCCTGAGTGCTCTTCTGCAAATCTGTATTAAATCTCTGCAGTACTGGCAGGAAGAGTCTCATTGTATTGGCACTCATATCAATAGTGGCCTGGAAAGACATAACCAGAGCTGAGGCTATTTTTCCATGTTTTGCATCAGCTTTTAGGATCCTCCAGTCTGACGTAGCTGGATTACCTACCACAGGCCTAGCCATTGTTTGTTACTCACTATACGACCTGGAAAGGTCCACAAGTGTCACAACAGGTAGTAAAGTCTATAAAATGAAAGGACTGAGAGCATGACCACTGAGACACTAAATGTAGGTTAGTTTGATGGTAATGTCAACTTTGGTTCACACCAGTAAATGATGAGGACATTTTGGTCCCCCACAAGCATCCAAGGGCATTTTATAGGTCACTGACACTCACCTTTACTAAACACTTTGCCCATTATTTTCCCTAGTGATGTAATTAAACCATGAACTTCTACACTATGAGAGTTGTGTCTCTCATTATCATCCATTGGTTAAGTTTGCATGAGTGGCTGTGTGTTTCTCAACGAAGCATAGTGTCAAGTGCAGTGGCTCCGCTCCAATTCAGTGTTGTTATCGTTGGGTATATTATTGTGGTTGGCTACCGTTGTTGTGACATTTCTCTTTCCTACTCTACTTTGGTTTCTTTGGTTCAGTGTTTAGTCTCATCCCAGCTCTCTTGTTTACCACTGTGCGCATTGTACATTGATCATAAGAAGTCTCTCTGTGCCCCACAGTTCCGCGGGTTTGATCCCTGTAAGCAGCTGTGGTGTAGTCACCCAGACAATCCATTCTTCTGCAAGACCAAGAAGGGACCACCCATTGATGGAACCATGTGTGGGGATGGAAAGGTATCGATACATTACAACAACAACACGAACAAAAAACACTTGAGGGAAATTTAGTTTGATCCACCAACATGTTTTGTTGCTCTGTTGCAGCACTGCTTTAAAGGTCAATGCATGTGGTTGACTCCTGACCTCATGAAGCAAAATGGAAATTGGGGCTCATGGAGCGAGTATGGCCAGTGTTCCCGGACCTGTGGTGGAGGGTTACAGTTTCGCACAAGAGAGTGTGATAATCCTCGGTATACTATCATTTGCTGGACGATAACTGTTTATTTGTAAAAGAACAAATGTAATGCCCTTGTTTCAGATTGTGTTTGCATGGATGTTTATTAGCTCAAGGCCCTATGACATATTTCATTTTGGCTTTTTTTTTTGTTTGTTTGACTAAAGCTTTGTTAATTTGCACCTCTTGTTCATAGACAAATTAATTATTTGATGAGAATTTTTTTTTTATAGTAAAACACCTAAACACCTAAATTCCATTTCTGGAAGAGTCATATGGACAGGGGATACAAAGCTTTTTAGAAATGGTAATGTAGCACCTATGTCAGGGCTATTCAACTGGCAGACCTGGGACCTCATTTAGCCAGCAGAAGCTTAGAATTGCCCACCAATGAGTTAATTTCAAATAAAACTAGATTTTAAATCAATAATTTTCTATAATGATACCAATTGCTGGATGTCCAACTACTGAGTTGTTGTTACTCTCATTAATACCATTATTGTAGACGTTCTTGCCACCTAGAGGCATGACATAGGTATAGATTTTTATATTTTTTTGTTAAAATGCATGGACAGGGAAAATAGAAAACAAAAGGAAAACAGCATTTAATATAAAAAAAATGGAGTAGTGTTGACAGGACAAAAAAAATTCCTAACTTCCAACTCCGAAGTTCTGAGAGAAAAAAAAGGTGTTTAGATGAGTAAAAAATGTCCCTCCTGTCCTGCCATATTCCCAGTCCAGCCAATGGAGGTTGGTCCTGCAGGGGGTCATCATTTGAATACCAGATGTGCAACGCCAACGAGTGCGAGGACATCTACAGTGATCCAAGAGAGGAGCAGTGCCACGCTTCAGATCACAACAACAAAGACCACTGGCTGCCTTATGAACACCCAGACCGTGAGTACACACCCTCACATAAATGTACTGTGGTGCAGGAATAGAGCAGCTCAAGAATGAAAAGCCTTATGATGACATGTTTCTGGAGCTGTCAACACCAGAAAAGCCAAAAAAAAAACACATTTTAGGGAGTACAGCTTTGAGGTTTTAACTACACCCTCTCATATAAACACAATGTCTTTCAAACTTTTTCCTGTTTTTAAACTTAAACTTGGTCTCCTTCCCCACCCATTTGCAGATGTCATTTAGACTACAATAACCTGCACAATTGCTCACCTTTCTTTTTTTATCCATTTATGAATTTGTTCTAATTCACGTGCAAAGCCAAACATTCTTTATCAATAGGCAAAATCTTTTCGCATTAAGAAATTTTACAATGCATATGTGTAAACATGTTTGAATAAAACTGAGATTTCTTCAAGTGATGATGTGACATAAAAAGTTTCCACTTATCTAAAAGGCAATTTTAGAGAACAGTTTGGAGCTTACATATTTGTCCTATTTGTTCCTAAATTTCTAAGTGTTTGCTCCTATTTTTCCTAAGTGTTATAATTTTTAAACCACAACTCTCACTAACTCAAGTAACTTTTTGGCATAAATATGCATACATGTGTGTGTTTGAGTGTGTATGAGAGAAAAACAAAGGGAGGGAAATTGAATTCCATTGAGTGTCCGTCTTCTTCTTGTGTGAGAATGTCAACTCCAGATGTGAATCTGAAAGATTTGTGTAACAAATTGTTGTATTTTGTTTCTCATTCTGTGACTATCCCTGTGTCAGGGGAGTGAAATTACTTATGAGAACAGAGACATTAAGTTTGAGATAAATAGCTTGTTAGGATCTCATTTCATTCTATGCTTTGTAAGAACTGCAGCTTTAATAAATGCTTATTTACATCCAGCAAAGGTACTCCTTCTGAAAATTAGCCTTTTGGTTAAATCTGGGATATTTATTCTTAACATGTTTAAATGTTGGTCAATGGACACCTTTGCATTTTTAAATAAATTAATATAAAAAATGTACTTTCACATTTGCAGAGCCAAATGATATGGATCCTGAAAAAAATAAACAAAAACAGAAGTTCTAAGCACCACAGTACAAGCCATTTGAGAGCCCTAATAGCCAAGTCTTTAGGTAAACGAGCCAAAGTATTCTGGAAAACAGCTGCAATTCCCAACGGACACTTAAGGTAGTCCTTCAAATTAAGAATGCTGTTTTCTATTGGCCTAACTGAAACGTTGCTATCATATTAATGAGCATATGCACAACTTTGTCCTCATCCTTTTTGACTGAATGGTACAAAAGACTTCACTCAGGTGCCTGAAAATGGAATTTACACATTGTTAGTGTGGATTCTTCTTTTAAACTTGATAATGTGGTTCCCATTATGATGTAATGATTGTAAAATATTTGTAGCAAGTCTGCCACCTGTGTTTTAGTGTCAAAACTGCAAAAGACAAGGTCCCTGGATTGTGGCCATCTGTGTGATGAAGGAGTGTTGATTCTCACTGGGATTCTGCCAGGTTTTGTCTCTGGGGGCTCGTGTAGTTGTAGTATGACTCAGGCAGACAAACACAATGAAACATAGTATTGAGCTGACTCGCTTACAGCTCATTCAGAGCATGAAAATAATCACATAAGTTGTAAAAATGAAACTGCCCCGATGAATTGCCAAGTAATTACGAATATTACACACAGTTTTGTCTTTGCTTCTCAGCAAAGGAACGTTGCCGCCTTTATTGCCAGTCTAAGGAAACAAGAGTTGTGAGCCTCATTGAGAAAATGGTCCTAGATGGCACACGCTGCTCGTACAAGGACCCGCACAGTGTGTGTGTGCAGGGGGAATGCAAGGTGAGTGACTTCACGTTTGTGCATCACAGTGAGGCAGCTTTATGTGTCCAGGTCTAAATGCGTGGAGCTTACTGTGTCCTTGTTAACAGAAAATGGGCTGTGATGGCGTGTTTGGCTCCTTAAAGCAGGAGGACAAGTGTGGAGTGTGTGGAGGCAACAGCTCCAGATGTGAAACCTATAAATCGGCAATAACAAAGACAGTAAAGAAGAAAGGTAAACAGTAACAGTTCCTGTCTTTGAATCTGAAAACACATTCGACATTGCAAATTCTTTCCTCTCTCTGTTTTGTGATAAACATCGCCCTCTAGAGGAAGATGTGTGAAAATCTTTCTAACCTCTAGAAAATAGCCCCTTGTTGTAACAACGCTTCTTGGCAATAAAGCTTATGTTGGGCAACTGATTGGCAGCACCTGGGGGTACCGGAAGCTCAAAAACAAGTGTCATTAGCAACAGCAAAATAATCTGTTTGGCGGTGGCAGAGAAGATTTGGCTTTTTTTTTTTTTTTTTTGACACAACACACAATGCTTTGCTGCTCATCCCACAGATGCATGTTCCTTACAAACGTGGCACAATTTCAAAAGGAAATTAACAGGCTTTATTGCCAAGAAGCATTGTTACAACAAAAAAATAATCTACCAAACAAAAATGTCCTTATTTTTGGGGGTAAGTTAATATGAATGTTGTCAAAAATGTAATTTAAAATTTAAGAGCTCATGCTACCTATGATATTCCAGACTCATGAGCCTAAACATCAGATATTCAGCAGTTAGCTGCTTTTTCAGACTAAAGGTTACAACAAAAAAAATTGGGAAATATTTGATAGAAGTGAGGAAAATGTTTTCTTACTGAATTAGTAGTGTGGATTGTTTTTAGCAAGAATTAATCATTTTAGGGCCATAAACTTTAAGTGTGTTATTTCAGGTTTCCTCAAAATTTTTGAAATCCCAAGAGGCGCGAGACACTTATTAATTCAAGAACTAAACGCCACGCCCCATACTCTTGGTATGTTACCTTACCTTACTTTCTTAAGTGCTCATTTGTATATATCTGCTTTAAGGGGAAAAAAACAATTTCTTATTTCT
>JAVKLF010000161.1:10174229-10187942 GCA_034783495.1 Millerichthys robustus | reverse complement strand
GTGTGTGTGTGTGTGTGTGTGTGTGTGTGTGTGTGTGTGTGTGTGTGTGTGTGTGTGTGTGTGTGTGTGTGTAGTGGAATTGGGGTAATGTGCAGAGAGGCGTGTGTGGGTGTGAAAAAATTACAGAGGAAAAATAATGAACTTGAAAAAAAATATCAGAAATGTGAAATCTGACCAAAGCCTTGTGGAAAGAAATATCTATAAAAACACATCCATGCAGACAAAATAACCTGCTGTGTCTTATTCTCATCACTAGTTGAGCCAAAGAAAAAACCCTGTTCAATGCTTAGGAGACAAACAACCAAATAGTTTATCAAAGTGTTTACAACTGTGCAATAAGGACACTAAACGTGGATTATGAATGTATGTCACAGGGTCAATAATTCTTTTTTTTATTTTATGAACTACAGTACATTAAGCACCATCTCTGCATTGAATATAAACAAGGTTTACAGCTTTTTTGGTAGAAGTCTAAATTATACAAATTGTCTTTTGTAAATTTATTTGTGAATTATTTGAGCTACTGTGCTTAGAGACCCAGTAACCCAGTAATTATTATTATTTTTTAATTTGATATTTTCTTTAATTTAAAATGCATTGTTCAAAGCCAGTTTGTAAATGTTTCACTGCTTTTTTTTTTTTCAAAGTTTATGTATTTCTTGTTGTCATAACTAAGACCAAGAGCACTCCTTCTGTAAACGCTAATTATTCTGATTGTATTACTTTTTTGTTAATTTGTATGGGTTTTATGATAATCTATATTTTATTATAATTTTTTAAGGGCTGAAGAGATTGGTTGATAGATTCATGATTGTATTTTTATGTATCTTTTGTAAATACAAATTTGTGAATCAATAAATTGATAAAATATTGTTTTTAAGGTGACCAGCGGTCTTTTCCTCTTTTTTTAAGCTTTTTACTTGCAACAAGGGTCTGTTTTTGAAAAAAAAAGACAAAAAAAAAACCCAAAACAACTTTGTAATATTTAAATAGTAAACGTCATTCTGTGTTTGATGAACTTTGTTGTTGACCTAACATAGTTTTTAGACGGCCTAAATTGTTCCTAAATTGCTCATTTGTTCCTAAATGGCTGTTATTTCGGTACCATCTGAGTGTTTTATATAAATATACTATAGACTGCTTTTTTCTGATAATATGTGTTAAAATAGTTTATGTGCAATAAATGTTTTTAATGATAAATTGTCTCACTTTTAGAAATGACAGTAAAACTGGGAACCAGATAGGCTATATCTTAAATCTACTTTGTAGTGAGCTGTAAGAGTAGGCCTATTTTATACTCAAAACCCTCCCGCTTCTCCAAAGGTGGAGGGCGGGGGGGGGGGCGAAGCAAAACTGAGTTGACGTAAATCTTGCGTGATGACGTCACCAAGCGCTCAGTCTCGGCTTGTTGTGGCTCTCTCTGCGCTGCTGCTGGAGTTAGCCTAGAACCAGAGCAAGGTCCGTTTAATCGTGACAGTCGGAACGGTGGTTTTCCGAAACTTTTCCGACTTAAATTGGTTCCTGAAAGCCTGGGAGAGAGTTTAAGTCGCGTCTTGGATGCATGGGAGTTCCCTGGGAGCCGCGAACGGAGAAGGTAAGGCTTCGCCGCTGCAGCCGCCACCGCCTCCTGTCTTCTCCTGGACGGCCAGGGCTTTTCAGTTCAGCCCCGGCGGCCCGACGACCGCATTGCTACCGAGAGAGCTGGGAAAGACGGGGGGTGTAGGCCCAGCCAGCTTGGAGCCAGAAGAAGTGTATACAGCGATATCGTTCATGTTGGTGTAACTTTAGCAGCGTCAGCCGATGGTTTTTGATCGTTAAAGCACCGAATGCCAGCAGTGCTGCGGACTCGATGTGTCATACTGGGATTGCGTGGTTTTTTTACTGTACGCATGCGTGGTATGGAAATGGAAAGATCTAAAGTTTTTTTTTTTTTTAACTATTTTTCTTAACAATGGCTTATCAATGCACATAGCTTACATTCACTGTTGCTGTACATATAACACACTTATTAAATTATTCTTCAATAGGCTCACAGTCAGGTTTTAGGAACAGCCTCCATGTGTGGTGAAGGCATGTGCTGTTTTCATCGGTTATTAGTTGATTTGTTATGTCAGTGTGATCTACCCGCCATGTGCACACTGTATTAATCTGTCATGACATTCAGCTGTATTTCAAATCACAAACCTACAGTGAAGGTACCAACAGGTAGAAATATGTGTCTTCTTAAGCCATCACAACATCTTTTATTCTTTACAAGAGATTGTTCCTGTTAACATTTGAAGACAATGAGACTTGTTCGTGTTATAAGTCTTTTAGGCCATTTTATCCTGCTATCAGCAGCAGCTCATAATTCAACTGGACTGAAGCTGTTTTGAGTTTGGGTTAGAGATGGTTTTGTGAAGGTCACTGTTCCTATCTGCTCTCGCAGTAACACCAACATAAACACGAAGCATGGAATCAAAATTTAGAAAACAATGCACTATTTTTCATCTTTTCATTTATAAATTCCATTTGAAAAAGGTCACAAACACATTGAATATAGCAAAGTGAAACTATCTTCATTATTATAATAATTTTAGTCATCATACTGATACACTGTAATGATATATTTTTTGTTGCATCAAATGGTTCTGAAAGCTTTATTTATTGGAACAGTACTCTTGAGCAAGACAGAGAGCCAAATTATCATTAAAACGTACCAAGCCAAACAGTTTTAGTGCTTGTAGCAAGAATTGATTTGTAAAGTTAGAAGTTTACCTCAAATGAGTTCTCATAAATGTATTTTTTTTGTAAATAAACATCCATAATACTCAATGTAAACACATTTGATTCAAAACTGATCCTGAATCTCGCATCTTTCCACTTAGCAGAATCCTAAAAGTATGATGCGGTTTACAAACCAGACATTTAGCTGAACTAATTCTAAATGAAAACATAGCTGTCAACTTGTTCTTTACCCACTCTCGCACAAAACCTTAATAATGTTTGTGAGGAAATGTTTTATTTTTTGTAAACATTTTTAAGACAGCAGTTTCTTTTGTTTTTTTTACTAGGACCTGATTTTTATATCCAAATTTACTGGAGCAGCTGTGTCATGATGATGATGATGATGATGTCATCACTGAGGATTAGAAATGTGATAGTGATCAACACTGTGACTCATCCACCTTGCAGTGAAACCTCAGTGGTCTAGATTTTCCATTTAAACAACAACAAAAAATATTTGAATACAGTATTGCAAATTCCTCCTTTACCTGCTGGTCTGCTTGTTAGCAAGCAACTATTTGTATATTTCCTGCTCTTGTTTTGGCCAAGACAAGTCCTGCTTATAATTAATGCCCCTCTCCCTTCCCTGCAAGTGTGTATGTGAGAATCAATACAGGGGGGATAAAGTAAGAATAAAAATCAAATTAGTAGGGTTGCAGCTTCCAAGCGTGAATGATGGAGTATTTTATTTGTAATGCAGGGTAAAACAAAACCTCGTTTTTTAAAGTGTTCAGTCGCAACATCAGGCATAATTTTTCCTCTTTTTATTTGAACGAAGCATGGCTTGCCTGCATGTTATAATTACAGTTTTCAGTTAACAAAAATTTATCTGCCAGACTGTTCGTAAGGAAAATTGGCTGGAATCCAGAAACGACCAGAGAAGTGAGATGCCAGTGGCACAAAAACAACAAAAAACAGTAAGAAAAAGAAAAGAAAAAAGGAAGCAAAGATTTTTGCAGTTCTGCCTTTTATGCATGGTAACAGAGCCAACTGGATGGAAAACAAAGAGGAAAAACTGTGAGAAAAGCTGAAGAAGAATGTAGATAAACACAAGAATATGTTTGTTTTTATTTTTGCTGTAGTTGCAGACCCACAGTTTATACATATAAAGCACAATAAAGATATCTTGATATCTTAAATGTACCTCTCTCAAACGCTTCTCAGTGTATTTTCTGTAACTCTAGAGCAGAGGTTCCCACCCAGCGCTGATCCTTGGGACCCATTGTCCTGCTGTTTCAGATATTTCCCTGATTCAACACACCTGACTGAAAAGAACGAGTAATTGAACGTGATGATATTCTGAGTAGGTAGTTCACTTATTTGATTTTGGTGTGTTGATCTAGGAAAACAGCTAAAACGTGCATGACCGTGGGCTACAAGGACCAGGGTTGGGGAGAAAAACATCTGAGGCTACAGTTCTGAATTTCCAGGTCTAAAATCAAGCGAAGTAGAAATAATAAAGATTAAAAAAAACATAGAGATCAGCTGTACAAAGTACAATGTAGGCAGAAAATAATGTGCATGTCCTAGAATACAGATTTGCAAGTCATGCACACAAAAATTGTCTGCTCAAAACTCAGCTACACAGCTTGCTTGTCACAAACACTCAGTAGGATGTGCTGAACATTTCTCCAGATTTCTGTGTTGTCAACTATACTCAATTTGTTTTTTTTTTAATATTTCCTATTTACTTTGAATGTGTGTAAAATACTTTAGTTTTACAGATGAGACAACACAAAATGTTTTCAGGCTCTGTTCAATCATAAAATCGTCTCTGTCGCTGCTTTGTGTTTGGGAATTTGTCTCTGGGCATCCCAACTGACCCATCTTTGTATTGTTCTTATCCTGTCATGCATATATGAAAAACAATTCACCCTCAGTTTAACTTGTGGCTGTTTTTTGAGAGCATGACAAAACTGCTCGCTGTTGCATAGCTACACAGTTGTGTGTTTTCGCCCACATACAAGTACACACATACACACACACAAAAAAAACAAGTTCCAAGAATAATACCCCTTCACTTCCTGCCTTGTGAATTAGTGCAAAAGCTGTCCATGTATGTTACGAATCCTCAAACACATATTGTGTTTAATTAACATGTATGTACTCGGGACTGTCTGTGGTTTTGTTGTAACACTCACACACCATTTCCTGTGTGTGTTAGTGTGTGTCTATGCTGAAGATGAGCCAGCCTGAGTATGGAGATGGCAGTGAAGAGCCTCAGGAACGCTAGGCTGTCAGCCTCCTCTGTTCTCCATGATGCTCACGCAGTCACACACCAAAACACCAACAGCTTTGACGTCAGCAACGACTCACTCTTACTGTTGACCAAACTTGGCTGTGATAGATTCTCTGGCTGTAGACCGATCTGAAAATCAAACGAGTAATCGTCTAACAGTGGAACAACCTGATTGCACTGATGTATTCAGTTTTTAGTGTTAATCTGATGTGTGTTTGTGTGTTTTTGACGCTGCAGACAGTCCTGGTGGTCCTGACTGTTCAGCAGGATGAGTGAGGCAGACGGACAGTTCTACAGTGTCCAGGTGGGAGACTCCACCTTCACTGTCCTCAAGCGTTACCAGCAGCTTCGTGCCATTGGCTCTGGGGCCCAAGGCATTGTCTGGTGAGAGGCTTTTGCTTGTTTGATATTTTAAGAGTAGAAGTACCTCTGCTTACCCAACACTTATGATGACTCACTAAGGTATTATGACATGGTCAGTGTTCCAGAAGGACAATGTTACAGGTGGACTATAGTCTTCTTAAACCTTTTTGTCACAGTTAAGACCATCAAAGTCCTAAATGAGAAGATTTGCAGCCATCTTAGTCATGATCAGTCCAAAAAAAGTTAAAAATAAAAACAACTGGACTTCTATTCTGAAGCTGAAGTTGCTCATTTTTCAGTATTTACAATATTAAAAATTTCTATCAGTCATTTATTTGGCTCATGTGGTGTAATGTTAATATGTGTGGTTAAAAAAGACTTCTTTTTAGCAACTAGATGGGCTCAGATTTTTGTCATATCTTTGTATATTTATGTAATAGTATCTATTTATTATTACAACCTCAAACATGTTTTCATGAGCATTCATATTTCTGGTTATAAAGAACACATTTGACTCATTACTGAAAGGAAGGTTACACAATAAATGGGTCTTTATGTATATATTTTGTTTTCTTTTGTGCCTATGAGAAAAATTAAATCTATAATTAACCCTATATCATTTTTAGATAAATGCAGACTGAAAGAAAGCTAATTTGTTTTTACCTCAGGCAAGTCAAATGTTTTTTTTCCTCGGCTGATTAATTTATTTCTCTTTTTCTCTGCTCTCTCCTTTGTGTCCAGCTCTGCCCTAGATACAGAACTCAGTATACCAGTGGCTGTGAAAAAGCTCTGTCGGCCCTTTCAGAACCAGACCCATGCAAAACGGGCCTACAGGGAGCTAGTGTTACTCAAATGTGTGAACCACAAAAATGTAAGATGTGGATTTAATACAAGAATTAGATTTTTCTATAAGATGTGTCTGAATTTTTTATGTAGGAATGCAAAGATTACCTGTGCATTAAAGGCGACAGTCATTCACTTAAATCTGCAAGATAATAAAACACTTTAGTCAACTGTAAAATGTTGACTGTATTGGTAAATATTAGATTTAATCCAAGTTTTTGTCAGAAACTGATTGGAAGCTGAAGTGTTAAAAGTACTCTGACTGAGATAAGAGAAGAGTCGACTGTCTGCACTGCTGATACAGTGTCTCCCTCCGAGTGAAGTGAATGTGAGCAGAACAAAGTGAACTAATGGCTTGTCTCTCTGCTCGCAGATCATCCGTCTGATCAATGTGTTCACGCCTCAGAAGTCTTTGGAGGAATTCCAGGATCTGTGAGTGGCAGTGGGGGTTCTTTTAGGCTTTAAAACAGTTCAGTTTCTGATTATTTTAGCTAAAGTGTTTAAAATGTAACTACAATCACTTACAATCTAACTAAAATCTTCTAGTTTACGTGCCAACAATATTGACTGTTCTAAATACTGTATCTGTTCAGTACTTTATAGCATAATTGGCTTTTTACATGTTTCTGTATTTTGATTTTACGCTTTAACACAATCTCCTCTTTCTTAGGTATCTGGTAATGGAGCTGATGGATGCCAGTTTGTGTCAGGTGATCCACATGGACCTGGACCATGAGAGGATGTCCTACCTGCTCTACCAGATCCTATGTGGCATCAGGCACCTACACTCAGCTGGCATCATCCATAGAGTAAGTATAGGTGACGACCGTGGCGTTTGCTTTGCAGTGCTGATTATACTTCAATAAAAGTTAAGACGTTGGATCTGACGTGAGTTGAGACGGTCCATTTTGCACGGACAATTCAAACTCAAAAAGAAGTTCTGGTAAAGTCCTCCTGAGTGGCTGTTTATTTTCAGTTGATGGTGGAGTTGATGGTGATGACGTCGGAGGAGGAAGATCTAGTATTTCTGGTGTTAACCAATGAGCAGTGCCATTTTGTAAACTTGTCTCAAAGAGACTGCCACCATTTCCAACAGACAGTACGGGAACGTGTCTCTATGTTGTCCGCTGAAGCGTTCTCCCCTCTGGTTCATCAGCGCCACAGCTGCTCAGGGAAGCGCACTCTCTCCTGGTCAGCACAGCCACGGAGGGCCACACTGACTCCTCCACGCACAAAATTTGTCCAAACTCCTTCAGTTAGATTTTTGACTACCGTGAATAAGTTTTATTTGACTATCTATCGTTTTTGCCTCAACAGTTGTAATGATGGCTGTATTTTCTATTAGTTCTGACTGGGGGGGCAACAATTTTGTGTCTGATTGTTAAAATGAGTTGATCCTGAAAGTTTTAACCACTCAACAGTTTTCTGTAAATTATTAGCTTTAATAATTCACTCATTTGCATATTTTCCTGTAGATTTATAGATTTTCTGTCCCCTCAGGATCTGAAGCCTAGTAACATAGTAGTGAAGTCTGATTGTACTCTGAAGATATTGGATTTTGGCCTGGCGAGAACAGCCTGCACTAACTTCATGATGACCCCCTATGTGGTAACCAGATACTACCGGGCCCCCGAGGTCATCCTGGGCATGAAGTATAAGGAGAATGGTAGGTGCAACTGTGAAAGATAAGTTGTGTCTTTTAAACGTTAACATGAGTGGACATATGGAGGAAGATAGAATGATTACCCGAAAATATCTTAAGAAATTTACTCTGCCAAATTATATAACACCATCTTAACAGAAGCTCCAAAAAGTAGAAGAAAGCCATATGAACAAAAGAGACAAAATAATCCTCTTGGACTTTTTTTTTTCTAACAGTCTTAAGTTATGCTTCTGTTGTTTTTCATTGTTGGATGTCTTGGTCATTACAATTAAATGCTTTTACTCTTGTAACACTCTGCTTAAGTGGACCTGTGGTCAGTCGGCTGCATAATGGCTGAAATGATCTCTCACAAAGTCCTCTTTCCTGGAAAGGACTGTATCCTTCGTTGTTTGTCTTTGGTGACCTGATAGTTGTTTTATTTGTTTGTTTTTAGCACAGAAAAATGACACTGAGATATTATTGTTGTTTTCATCAGTGTCAGCAGTAGCCATGAACGGCTCCCATAGTTTGATTGACACAAGGGTGTCATGCCACAACACCGTACTGCCTATGGATGTGCCTGATTGAAATGGACTATCTATGCTCAGTCAATATTCCACCCAGTTCGTCTGCTGATTTATCAATCTATTTAAAGTACTCGTAATCTCAAAGGCTTTCAGGCAAAACACAGCAAGTAAACTAAGAGTGAATTTGTTTCACACTTTCACACTCCCGTGCACCGAGCAAATTTCACATTTATGATTTGAGTTGTATCTGTGCAGACACGGCGCAGAATTATCTGTAGAGCTGTAGAGACGTTATCAGCGAGTCGGAGCTTCCAGTCTCTGTGAAACCCGAGCAGAGAAATGAGTAAACGGCCTTTTATCGCTTATAAACGCTCTCAAGCAAGCAAACAACCAACTCTTAGCTAGAGGGAAAGACAAACTACATCCTACTGTGTTAGGCACTCACTCACACTTACACACAGGCAGCGAGGGGATGGCGAGGGATAGAGCAACAGCTGTGTAAACTGATAAGCAGAGGAGAGGAGAAAGGCCTGCAAGGCTGCAGCCAGTTTTAATCCAGACTAAAGAAAGCCAAGCTGAAGATGCGCTCTGTATCTTGACTGCAGCAGACCGCTGCACTGCGAGAGGACAGAGCAAAACAAGCTGGTGCTTTGCATTTCAATGTTTGTCATTCACCCTGAAACCATTCATCACTCTTCATCTGTGCAGCTTTCATACGTGGTTTTTACTGTAAACCTGATGTGATTTTTCTGTTCTTTTGGTTTCATAAGGTCACTTCAGTTTAACATCTTTGTGTGATTGTGTGCGTCTCGTCTTGTCTGTGTTTGTGTGTTCTCTGTTTTCAGTGGACATCTGGTCAGTGGGGTGCATCATGGGAGAGATGGTTAAAGGCAGCGTAATCTTCCAGGGCACCGATCGTATCCTTCACTTCTCTCATTGTCTCATTCTTGTCCCCTCTTTTTTGCAACTCTCACCTTATTGTCAGGTCTCCATCAACTTTTTTTTGTTTTGTTATTGTTCTCCAAAGACACCATTTACATTAACTGTGTGGTAGATTTTACTGCAGACCTCAATTTTAAACAAAGACCTCTGTTGCCTTTCCTCTTCAGTGATTATTAATCTGTGAGCTTGTGGTCCAGATGTCTGTAATTCTCCAAATAGTTAGAGGGAATCAGATCGTGGCAATTCATTTGCATTTATAGTGTTTGTGTCTTTGTTTCAAATCCGTTTGGTTACATCTCATTCACCAGCAAACTCATTTGTGGCCAAGTATCTGACAATGGATGCAGGGCTAAAAATGTTAGCGTTAGATAGTTTTTCATCCTGGGAAGTAATTACCTTCTCCAGTTGTGAGCCAGCAGCCCATGAAGCATATCTGTGTTGATGCAACACGTTTGTCCAGAACGAAGAATAACAACATCCGCTTGAAGAATCGTCACAAAGCTTGGAACAAATGCATCTTTAGCTTTTTAACATGTAATTTATCACCACATTTTATTCACTTGGGAGACAAAAATACAGTATATTGTTTGTGCAACTGTTGTATAAGTTGTCTTGAATATGAGTACATACATCTATTGACATTATTAGATAATGATTCTAATTTTTGATTTAAGACGAAACATTCATGAAACTGTACATTTTAATTTTTAAACATAGCTTCCTTTGACTTTATAACCGTGATTAAATGCACTTTTTGTTTTTTTATAGGGTGATTATTTTGTTTATGTTATGCCTTTTTGCCTTTACAATGCGCCCAATGTGTCCCAGAGTTTTCCATAACAAATATGTTGTTCAGACATTGACCAATGGAATAAAGTGATCGAGGTTCTGGGAACGCCCAGTCTAGAGTTTATGAACCGACTGATGGAGACTGTCAGGAACTATGTGATGAACAAGCCTCAGTATCCAGGCGTCAGCTTTGCAGAACTTTTCCCGGACTGGGCTTTTCCCTCTGATTCTGAACATGACAAACTGAAGAGTAAGAACTTTTGGCACCTAAATACACTGCCCTGCAAAGAAGCAGGAAACTAATCAGTTTTCCACAGGATCTCCTTTATGAAACGATGTTGGGCGCTTGCTTGCACACTAACTCAGCCCTTCCTGCGTTTCCCAAACAGCATGTCAAGCCCGTGACTTGCTCTCCAAAATGCTGGTCGTTGATCCTGAAAGCCGCATCTCCGTCGAAGAAGCCCTTCATCACCCCTATATTCACGTGTGGTACGACCCCGCAGAGGCAGACGCGGTGAGAAGATGTGCCCTCTCAGTTGGTGATGCACTTTAGTTGTGCAGTTGCTGTAAATGACCTGATTTATGTGTTTCCTTTGGTTTTTCAGCCTCCTCCCCAGATTTCCGATAAGCAGCTGGAAGAAAGGGAGCACACCATTGAGCAGTGGAAAGGTGGGATATTCTGCCCTCTAGGGACACAAATTAGAACTACACCTCAGCATTTTGGTGCATATTGTCTGATAATACAGAAATATTACTTAAAATCTATGACTTTCTTTGTTGTGTATCTAAAACTTCCAAATGGACCTACCCTCATGAAACCAAAATGTATTATAATATGTACTATATTGAGTAAATAAGGATAATACAGCAGAGATCTGTGTTTGTAGGGAGTTTATTTGTTCAGATTGACTACCACTAAGAAATAGACTCTAAATAAAGCAAAGTCAAAGTTTGAAAAACAGTGCAATATTCCCTTTTATTCATTTTTATTCTATAATGGAGAATTAGAATTGGAAAGCATGTTTTGAGATAAAACTTATTTTACTTCAACTTGTCACAGGTCTGTACTGAAATCCCTAAAGTTTTTTTCGATCCCACTGACGGCTCATGACATTTTCTGTTTCCATAAAGAACTTATTTATGAAGAGGTGATCGACTGGGAGGAGAGGAACAAGAACGGTCTGATGAAAGAAGACAGCTCAGGTAATTTCATTCGCCATCCATCAGATTATCAGGTGTAACTTTTAGACAGAATTATAGAAAAAAAAGATGAAAATGAGGCGTTGCCTTCACATCTGACTTAACTAAAACATAAATGTTGAATATCTGCTCAAAGTATTGATTTATTTTTGCCATGTTTTTGTACTTTACATACTTTTGTTCCTCTTGTTGCGTTTGTTATGTATCAGATGCGGTGTCAGGCTCCGCTTCCCAGTCCTCCTCAGCCAACGACATTTCATCCATGTCCACGGAGCACACCTTGGCGTCAGACACAGACAGCAGCAGCATCGACACACTGACAGGGCCACTGGACGAGAGTCAGTGAGCACACCGTTCGCCACACGAGGGGGGGTCTGTTCGCTTCCTGCAGTGCTCTGACCCGTTTACAAAATATCTGTCAAGTATTCCCTCCTGTTTTTATTTTGTTAGACCCAATTCTGGTCTTTCTCTTTAAGTCTTTTAAGTCCTGTTGTGGGGGAAAAAAAATCTTTCTTTGCCCTGTGATTAGGTGGCTCTTTGCCCCTCAGAGGTCAAATTTATCTACACTGTCTGTTGTGTCAGTTTTGGTTTCTCTCTTTGTTTTTTTGGTGAATGTTACACTTGATCATGCACACAGTTTTTTTTGGTGGATGCCTGCATCGTGGTTTCAGGTTAACAGGAGTATGTGTGGTGAAGGAGAGGGCTTAGAGCGAGGTGACGTTTGATCTGTATGCCTGTATTTTAATAGGTTTACTTTTTAATGTGTTGAGACCAGAGGTTTTTGTCATCAATTTAGAGCAAACGTGTCTCAGACTCGAGCCATTAGCCGCCCTCATGCATGTTACGCCAAAAAGAACAAAAACGTTATCAACCAATTCACATTCGTCTGACGTTCAAACCGTGACCTGAAATTTGATTTTCTCTAGTACGCTGAGAATATTGCTGGTTTCCACAGTGGTGGTTTTTGCACTGTTTTGTTTTAATTGGCATGTGTGATTTGGAATTCAAGCTTTTCCTTCGAACAGCTAGAAGGTGCAGTGGTTTCTGTGTTACAGTTTTATTTCCTGATATGATGTACTGTATGTAAAGCTGTCGAGTTCTGACACTCTCAGTGGTTATAGACCCTTTCATTACAAATAGATAAGGTTCATTAAAACTGTCAACACATCTGTAGATATATAAACCCTGTTTGACTTAAGGTACCGCCTATCAGTGTGTAATATCAAAGGCAGATCATAAACCTGTAAGTCTAAAAGAGGTATAACATTATGATGCGTGTATTTATTTGTTTTGCTTTGTTCTTGCAAAGTTTTGCACACAAACCACACTGAAGCCCGTGAAACATGTAAACCTCCTGTTAAAGCATTTAATAGAAAAGCATGAGTCGCTCTTTTCCAAACCATTCCTCTAGTGCTGAAGAGTTCCAAAATAAATAATGAAATCTGACAGGTAAAAGACACGCAAACGCAAAAAACAAGACGAGACTCGTGTTGAGCTTGCATGAAGGCATCCCACTTATGAGATACTGTAGGTCTTGTCGTAAAATAAGTCCATTTAGGTCTGTTTTTCACTTTCAGTATCATCAGGATGCTTTTTGGTTCCGAAAGCCTGACTGCAATTTTTTTTTCTTGCCTTCTAAGCCTAAATGTGTTTGTGATATGAATTTGTACTGTGCAGCATTCTTATTGTTATTGCGAGTCATTTTTAAGAGAGCCCCGTCTGTAAATGAAGAGCCCTTGGATGAAGTGTGCCCAGCAACAAATCGCACGCACAGTCTAAAATAGTTCGAGAGACGGTGGCATCTTCAACTAGAATCTGGACCCTGCAACCTAAAGACGAAACCTTTTTTAAATGGACTGCAGAGCTACTTTTTGCCTAACTGATCAACACAGTGTGCTGGACAAGCAGAAAAATGACACTACAGAGTCACGGAGGACTTAACGCACCATGTTGTACACAACCATGATTTTATTTTTTCTGTCATGCCTTAAAACAACAAAATCCTGATGAGTGGCCAAGTCATTCTCCAAACCTTAGCTCTTCTTAGAGCTCAGAGATGTCCTGGGTGATTGTCATGACCACATTATCACTTTCATTTTCCCCTTACTTAGACTAATAAAGTGGACATCAGTGATTTTCTTGTGGTTGTCATGATCTTTGTAAGACAAATACAGTTTATTTCACGATCTTTGTAAGACAAATACAGTTTATTTCACATTAGTTTTTATTTTTTTACAGTTAAGCAGGAGTATGTTTAACTCTGTGACATACTACCATAAAAGACCTTAGATAGATTTTAAGACATCTTTTCAGACTGATCATATACGACACCATACAGGTTGTTTCTCAAAAGTTCTTGACAATGTATTCCGTCTTCTTTGCCTCGTTGTTGAGCTCTCCGA
>JAVKLF010000161.1:10118081-10132820 GCA_034783495.1 Millerichthys robustus | reverse complement strand
TAGATGTTTCCCTGCTTCAGCACACCTGACCTGACGATAGTCGTGAATGATGAGTCATTGACAGGCTTCTGCTAAACTTGATGACATTCTGAGTAGGTAGTTTATTATTTGAATCAGGTGTGCTGAAGTACGGCCACAGCTAAAACATGCAGGACAGTGGGTCACGAGGAACAGGGTTGAAGACCTCTGCCATTTGGTGTAGAACAAATTAAAACCGGGAATTAGTGGTGAATTTGTGAGGCATGCATGTTTTTTTTATCAGCGTCCGCCTGATTTTATCAACACATGGGAGCATGGACTGTGAACAGACCAGACCCTGCCACTAATTAGTTTGCTTTAATGCCATACATCGGCTCTGACACGTCGCGTGGCCTCAGCCTGTGCTGCCGGTAATGAGCAGATAGATGCGGGCTAATAAAAACGAAGACAGCCAAGATAAAATTAGTACCGTTCGGTTATTAGGCGTGCATCTGTTACTGTCTCGCTCATTAGTGTACTGTGGTTACCGTGCAGGTCTGATTAAAAGAAGGGTCTAATTTTAAAATGGAAACATTGAGCAGAATTGAGCTTTGTATAGTTTAACTTTTCTCAGTCGTGGCTCTTAACTTTATCACCCCCTGACAAAAGCAAAAGAATGATACTGGTTTTGACCGTGTCTGTGTGTGTTTATTTGTCTGTCTGACGGGAACTACTGGACATATTTTAAAAAAACTTTTGGAAAGTTATTACTGGACTTAAATCTGTAACGATTTCAGTTTTGGAGTCAACCTAATTGGGACTGCACGATATTGGAAAAAACTGACATTGCGTTTTGTTTTTTAAAAACCTGCAGTATATAGTGATATAAAAAAATACAGGAATTTTTAGCAGATGACTTGCATAACATTTTAAGTTATGCTGCCATCTTGTTGACAATGAACCTGCACCTATCTTACCTCTTTTTCTTCCATTTGTTTCATCAGCAGGTGTTTCCTCATAATAGGAATTGCAGTGAATCGATGCCTCTTTATGCCAGAAACAAAATCATGCTCAGAGGAACATTAAATCTGGCTGTAAATTTGAATCTTATGAATTAAACATGGCTGTTTTGTAAAAGCATTTTGTGGATGACAAACTTGGTGCATTTAGATAACAGAAATGTGTTGTGCGCCTGCTGAAAAGCAAATCTGTGCTCAGCCCTAATTATCTCTTGAGTAGCATGATAAATTGCCCAGGACCATCATCAGATTTGAGATCTTCAGTTCATTTAAGTATATCATTTTCATTTCCTCCAAACGAGGAAAATGGATTCAGAAGAGGGTCTTTCCACACAGGTTAAGTGTTTGAAAGTCAATGAGTAATGATGTTCCACCTTTAGAGCTAGCCTCTAAAATCACTGACTTAATAGCAGAAAACACATTTTGGTTTTGTGTGTCGTGACTATTGAGATTTTTGCACCTTGTTTCCATTTCAGTCAGTTTAGCTTTTAGGGGATAATCTAGTGAATTCTAACATTATATTTGGCCAAATAATTATCAACAGTTAGTACCTTATTAGCTGTGACATAAGGCATAGAGCACAAAGTATGAAGAAAAAGGCAGAAGTCTTTTTCTAGGCGAGGCTAATGGCTAACCAACAATTACTTTTAGAAACCGCTGTTTTATAAGCCTGAAAAAACATGCCCTCGTTTGGCTAGGACATCTGTGCTTTTCATACTCCATATTCTGATATTATTTGATAACAATTGAAAGCAATTTGACAGAACATCATTACAAGAATTACCAGACTGTCCCTTTAAGATATTAAAACGTAGCTGCAACACTTTGAGAAGGAACGACAAACAGATGACATTAGTTGTTGCACTCCGGCCTTTCTGAGAGCATGTGCACAGACCACCCTCACACAGCTGCACTCAAAAATGAGACACACACACACATGCACATGCACATTCGTAGAGAATAAATTCCCAGTGAGCATTGCACTGATGGCACTGGTGGGTGTGGAACAGGTGTTGGAGTGCAAACTGCTCAAACACTGCAGGGGAATTCCAGCTAACACAAACTGGGTTGTGTGTCATTGTTGAGCGTGATTCTTCTCTCAGGCTCTAAATGCAGCAACAAGTGGAGGAACGAGCAGGAAGCTGAACGTTTTGGCCTATGCCTGTGCACATCTTGGTCAGTTAGCAAATTATCTTATGAAACACTGGACAAATTTTGTTGAAACTTCCAGAAAGCAATCACTGGATGCGCATCGAAAACCGATTACCTTTCGGAGTCAATACAATTTAATATGGCCGCCAATGCCAACTACCCTTAGAAAGCACACAACGGCTAGAATTCAGCCAGTGTTTCAAATGCCATGCTAAAACTTTGTGCGGTTGCAGTTGAGTGTCATTCACTCTGCTAAATCTCTTTGTCTAAAACTTTAGCATTAACACACACACAGACACACACACCACCACCACCCAAGAGTCATGGACTGATTTTGCCCAGTGACATGTGTGGTATTTCTGCATTTGTTTTTTTTTTTTTAGTTGTTGGCCCTGCCAACCAGCCAGTCACTCCCAAGTTCAGCGGCCAGATTGGCTGTAGCCGGGTGCCCCAACAGTCGCTCTGGATGCCAGTACACATTTCTGGGCTCCCGTAGAGATCGGGGATGATGGTCGGGGGCAGAGAGCCAAAAAGCCTCCCGTGCCAGCAGGTCCTGCTGGGAGAGCAGAGCCCTGCAGAGCCATCTGTACAGGCGTCCAAACCGGGAACAGATAAAAAGTAGGGCGTGGAGAGTCGGATATAAGAGATTCGGAGTAGAGCTGTGCAAATTTGGACAGAAATAATGAGTGATGAAATGTTAAAGGTTTAAAAGTCTAGCATTCTTTGGAGGAATGCACATCACCCGTCCCTTTTTATGCCAGAGTTTTTGTAAGATGTTGAGACATGACAAAGTTGTAGCTGTTTTAATCAAACCTCAATATTACAGTTATGGGCAATCTCTTGCATATTTGCTATATGATGACTGTCAGCTATTACCATGCCAAATATTTGCTTAATATCTGTAAAATTCACTGAGATATAGCTATAGCTATGTTTGTGTTGGCTAAAGGTGATTAGCTGTGGTGAACATCTTGAATTGGGCTGGCTCTAAAAGTTATTCAGTATATCAGTAGGCCACTATCCTGCATGTTTTAGAGGTTTCTCTGCTTCAGCACATCTGATTTGAATAAATGAGTGATTACCAGGCTTCTGCAGAACTTGAACACCTGCCGAAGAGCAGGGAAACAATGAAAACATGCAGGATAGTGGCCCCCGAGGACCAGGATTGAGGACCACTGCGCTATTTGTATACATCTAGTTATTTCCTGAAGGTATTATGATTTTTATTTTTTTTGCTCACAGACGGACAGAGTTGTTTGTAAATGGGTAATGGTTCAATGTTAATGAACAGTCCTGTGTAATCTGTTAGTGCTCAGAAAACATGTTTGAGATCGGCCTCAGCAATTACCACACCAACATTTAGGACAACATTTGTAAAACTGACTATTTTATGTTCGCTAATGTTGATTAGTTTTAACAGACCGACTTCCGAGGTTAGTCTGTTGTACATGTACACCCTGGTTATTTTCTGAAAGTTTCAACAAAGTCTATCAAGTGGTTTAGGAGATATTTTGCTAACAAAACCGACAAATGACTGCACACAGACACAAGCAAACGCATTGTAATAAAAAAGTTACTCTTAACAATCCATGCCCTGAGGTGGACTTGCGACATGTTCAGGGTGGATCCTGCTTCTTGCACAGTGACTGCTGGGTACCGGCACCAGCAACCCAATGATTAATTACCTTAAATTTATGCCGCCATGAGAGGGTTCTGTTATTTTTCCAGTAATATTTCAGCTTTCAAAGAACAGAGTGGCAAATTTAGGTCAAAGCTGTGATCCTCCGAGGTGCACAAAATAGTGTTAGGCCCCAAAAATATACAAGCGTGAGCTTTTGTAGAACAATCCTAAAATAGATGAAGAAAGGGGACAAACACGTGGGTCCGAAATTAGCCAGGAAGCATTAGACGGTGCAAATTAGTGAATTGTGGAGGGAGATGCTGTCTTGAGAAAAGAATCGTTTATGGAGTCTGAGAAGTCATACATGTAAAGACCACTTCAGACTGTCTGCGCTCCACCCAGGGGTGTTCCTCTTCCTCAAAAGCAAGATAGAAGTCCTATCTTTAACCACATTTTTTCCAGTGTTGCTTTGACTTTGGTTGTTCAAACCAAGAAGCAAAGACAAAAACAAAACAAGCTGTTGCTGCAGGACTCACATCGGATATTTGCTGCGCTTTTCTTAGATAATGAGGTGCTAAAAAATGGGTTAGGGTCGTCAGAATTATTCAAATTCTGTCACTGTTTCGGTTCTGAAAGATGTCAAGAAATTAAATACAGAAAGTTAAAAACCAAAATGTCTAAATACTTTTAAATGTATTCAGCTTTAAATCACTTTCAATAATAACGATTAGGATAATTTCATTTGTTATAAATTAGATTGCATTTACAGTGGCAGTTTAAAGTGTATATCTGCTTATCATGAGTGTGAGTCTCATTACAGCACAATAAATTAGTGATTAGCACTTGTTGCCCAACTGCAAGAAGGTCCTGGGTTCGACCCCTGTTTGGATCTGGGGTCTTGCTGCAAGGAGTTTGCATTTTCTCCTCGTGTTTGTATGAGTCTTCTCCCACAGTCCAAACCTTCAAGCCAAGGCCTTCCATGTGAAACAGATCTGTGATCTCAGTGGGATTTGCTTGGTTAAATAAAGATGAATAAATAATTAATATCAGTCTATTAATGATTTATCTGTACAACAGAGCATTAGAGCCGGACTAAGATAATTCATTTAAAATTCTGAAAATAAAGCCATTTCATTACCAGAATTAATAATGAGAATGAGAATAAGAGTTGCTCATGGTGAGAGGCTCTGAGTTATAGTGTGGGTCTACTTTTGGCCCACCAACTTGGTGCCTGTGTGTTGGAGTTTCCCCCAGTAGATGAGGGTAGTTTCCCTGCACCTTAAAGTAATAATATCACAAGAGTAAAGTAATAATAAATAAACTCCTACACAAAAAAACAGTATTACCTCTGCATTAAAATGACGAATGTTGAGCATTTTGTGAAGTTATACTTTGGTATCGGTTTTACAAATAAGTAAGTACTTAATCTTTTAACACACCAGCCACTGTTTGGCAGACAAAAATCTGAGGTTGAAGAAGTTCTGCATCAGCTTCTTCAGCGTTAATGAAGTAGTCCTTTCATTACTGATCGTTCTCATTCATTAACACGTCAATAAAAGAGCCCATTCGGAATCAGGCTCGTCATCATTCTCTTCATGACAAATGCATGACTGTAAGTGTGATTTAGGCAAAACAGGTTTAGCAGAGATCAAGTTCGCAAAAAAGCAGCTTGAAGACGGAGATTGAAACTGTTTGACAGCTTAAGACGCTTGCCTGTGGCATGAATGCCATTGTTTCGTCAAGACACACCTCGCAGCTCGGCAGTCAAGGGTGCTGACAGAAATTGTGCGTCTCCAGACAGCGCCATTCTTCAAATCGTGGCAGAACAAAGCAGGCGGATCCCTCGATGGCAACGATAACAGCCCGACAGCAACGGGGCCCTGAACAATGACACATTTTAGGCAGTCTAGACGAGGAGCAGGGCTGCCACTGGCTAAAGATCTCTGGAGTGGGGCGGGGGTGTTTATAGGACCGAGTGCACACACAGTTACACTCACCTGGTTTCAGCTGCTTGTTACTCAATGAGGCTTTTCATGTAGCATTGATGCGCTGTGACAGGCACGGTGGGAGCTCATAGTGCACCAAGAAACAAGTGATAAACAAAATACAGCTGAATTCTTCACACTGGAAGAAACAGGTGTAAGGAACGTGTTTTTAAAATATTAAAATGAAAAGACAAAATAAAACATTTTTTCAGCTGAAAGCCTAGCATTCCTTGAAGGAATACATATCACAAATAGTTTTAAACTAAGGTCATCTTATGTTGAAAAATGATGAGGTTGTACCATTTTTGGTCAAACGTTGAAAATAACATTCTGTTTGATACACATAAATGTCTCTCTCGTATATAATGATTAAATGGTTCATAAAATATATTCTAAAGTTTTAAGTATAGGTTTTGTATGAGGAGTAGCACTTGGAACATTTTTTGACGTTTACTCTCAGCTACAACCACACCAGATTTTAGCTCAATATCTGAAAATTTGGCTTAATTATAAGCATTTTTGCGTTTTTAAGGTAGCTTTCTGTCATCATAAGTTTTGGTAGGTGTCATTTCAAGTATTTATCTGCAAATCAGTCTGAATCTACAAAACCTACTACCTACCTATTAAAATTGTAAATTATTTTCTTAATAGGACTATAGCGGTGCTAAAAACAGGTCTGGAAAGACGCACAGCGTCATCATACTGAAATCAAATTTTACTTTTATCTACAACTGTTTCTAATTTAAAATAAACTCTAAAAGAACAATGATGCACATTATCTTCAGCAAGACTTAGCCAGAATCTAGAATGCCATATTGATTGGAGAACAAGTGTTTTGTCTTTTCATCTTTAGCAGGAAATGTGCCTTAACTCAAGGAAATTCTGATAAAAGAGATCTCACACTATTATCTGCATGCTCACCATGACTCTGCTCTGGCTTATTAGGTACACAACTAAAACCCCACTTATAGTTTTGTTTCATTTTTTTTTTTACTTTGGGTGATGGAAGCTAAACAAAGTTTGCTACAATGAACCCTGATTTTCTCATTGTTCACCAAGGTTGAGAGCTACATTGTCATGAAGCCCATCAAGGTTGTAATGTTTTGCTGAAGCTTTGCCAAAGCCGATATCTGCATGAAAAAGTATTTAATATATTTTGAAACTGTTTTCTGATCACAGAGGCATGACCGTCATAAGACAAGCATGTAACCTTGAATTTAACTTGTTTCTCACCAGAAGAGATTGCCCTTGGTTCTTTTTAATTTAAATCGGAAAGTGTCAGTCTCACTGCACTTTGAACAGTTGAACTGAAATTATCCTGATTCTTAACCTGCTAATTATCACTTTTAGATTTTATTCAGCTGCTTACACTGAATGTTTTCCGCCTGCTTGCAGACTTTCTAAATTCACAGTTTTGTTTTATTTTAATTTTTTTCCTGTCCAGCCCTTAACTTAAAATCTATGTGAGTTGGCCGGAAAATAAGGAAGTTTTTGTACATCAGTTGATATACAAAATATGTGACCAAAGAGGAAACATTGTTGAAGCGTGAGGGTTTGTGACCTCTGTTACAAAAAATGCAGAGACGTTACACAGAACTGATGGAGGAACACACGATGAGACAGCTGAAACAAACTGACCCAATCGACTTAAGATGGAAAAACTTCTCGACTAAGAGACAAATGTGACGTAAAATCACTTCTCAATTTTTTTCATCTGTTCTTGTGACTAACAAGATCCTAAATAAGCTATGATTTAATAAATGGTCTAATACAGGATGTACAAAGCCTCCAAACTGACAAAAACTGACAAACAGGCCGTGTTAATATGATGAATCAGAGGCTGAGAAATGCTCAGGGAGTGGTGAGGAACTGAGTTTCACTCCTTTTCTTGGTGTTCAAAGAGAAACTGTTTAAACTTTATTTACTGAAATGCACTTTTTTTAACTGGGGACTTTAGTAAATGTCGATTATTCGTTATATTTTTCACATAGCTGAATCTTTGCCTGCGAGTTGTCAGGAGTGAAGGGAAGCGAACATGCTGGCCCTCTTTAACTGCGACAGACATTACGAGGAGCACGTCAATCTTGGCCAAATTAGGAAATAAGGCCACAAGATCAGCGCACATAAAGACAGACTCCCCCCATCCCCCCCTGCCTTTTGTCCGCCTGTCTGCATGGATTTATGGCTAGGTGTGCACAAGTGCATGAATAAGTGCTGAAACATAGAGGAACAAAGGAAAGATGATTCCCTTGTACAGAAAATCTGAAACACAAGCCTGTTTTCTGCAGGGGGGTTTGGGTTTGACCTTTCACCCCAAGGTCTCACAATGTTGTTTTATCTAAAAGCACTGGAGGATGAAATCAGAGCAGCAAACCTGGTGTCTGAATATGTTTTCTCAAGTGTTTGCTTGTGACGTGGCCCCAATATTGTCACATTGTCCCAGATGTTTGCTGTGGAAGTTTATTCAGGTGCAGCTTATTTGATCATTTCAGGTGACAGAGGCAGGCGTCTTTCGCTGCGGTTTTTGCCGTGTAGCTATTTGTTAATATGAGAAACTAACATTTGCATACATTTTCTGCCAGCCATGCTCGTTGTCTTGACTACAAACAGCAAGAAGACTGATTTGAGTTTACCACTGTGCATTGCTAAAGGTCCCACAGTCAGCTCGGTGGTTAACCGGCATTTTGTGAAGCCTGCCGGCAGAGGAGATCTGTATCGAATTTTGATGATTAGAAATGATACAAGTAGATGCTTTGGCCACTCAAAATTTGCCATTACTTTGCATTTTCAAATTTTTCTGGTACCAAAAGGCGAGTAGGTAAGCTGCAGGGTAAAGTGCACCGAAGACAGAACTCTAAAAATCTCTTTGTTTTTGTAGCTCAGGTTGGTTGGGCAAAGAATGTGGAGCTTTACAAAACCTGAAGCTTTTGTAAAGCCAAAGTGCTGGAGGCCACAAAAATACTCGTAGGCAACAGCAGTCTCCACGGCGACTGAGTGACCCATTTTCATTTGTTCTCTTGTCTTTTTCTTTTGAGTGGAGATGGAGCAGGATGTTGTCGGGGTGGTGCTTAGATCCCGATGATCGCAGCGGCTCATCAGGTGATTAGACTGAGGGAGAAGAAAAGGGTTAAAAAGAAAACACAGGGATTAAAAAAAAACTGCAGAGAAAATGTGTTTGAAGAAAATGCCATTTTGTCCTATTCATATTACATTTAATCTACCTGAAGTTACAACTTTGAATATCCAAAAAGCCTGACCATTAAGCAGATATAGTAGTGTAGATATGTAGTCACAATATCTACAAAGATAATCCAGACATTGTTAACTTATTGGGATGCCTTTTAATTTTATAAATAAGAATAGAAATTTAAGACATGACTTTTAACAACTGGATTCTTTCAAAAATGACATGTCATTAACCCCAAAATGTTCATTCTAGGCAATAAAATACTATGTACGTGTATGCTGATAGATATTTAGAGCTCAGAGACCCATACTGACGAATTGGTAAGCTGACGTTGTTTGTCCAGGGAAACTATGACATTTAAAATGTCTGCAGCGTTATGGATATAAAGTAAATCATAGATGAAAAATAAACTGGAAAATAATGAGAAGGAGGTGTTTCGGAAGGCCATGTGCCTTTGCTCACGTGTAAATCCATGAGGTAAATGTCAATGCATCGACATCTTAAATCACTGCAGAGAAAGGAGACAGCATTAAAAGAGACCCACGAAGACATGAGAATATGAATCACTATTTGTGTTATCCAGCTGTTTCACTCATGTTAACAATAATTTGTTGTGCAAGATGTTTGTTTTTTTTCTGGCCACAATAAATATTAACAATCAGGCAGTTGTGTAATATTTGGAACAGAGTGTAGCACAAGAACTCGTCAGACACTGATATTTTCCTGGGAGAGTTGTGTTTAGTAAACCATGAAATGAAGCTCATCTTCAGTCGTCATGTTTACTCTTTGGAGGAACCGCTCAACCGATCTAACTGTGTGCACTGCAGTTTAACAGTCATAAACAATGTTTTATTTACTGTACATGGCTGTTAATAGGAAAGTAGATATGGGGAAGTCAAACAGGAACGTGTGCATTCAGCTCATTTCCCCTCAAAAGAGACTTCATTCATCTTACTGGTTCTGTCCTGCTCACAGATTTTTTTGGTTTGTGTTGCAGTCAGGAATGCCCCAGACTGTGTGCTCAGGCACCATGTTTACCACTCCCAGTGGCTTCAGCCCTCATCTGGCCTGTGCTGAACCTGGGGGAGAGGAGGAGGAGGCCCCGCAGGAAGGCCCAGGGCCCGGGGCCAGCCTGGCCGACGGGACCCCGTTCACCTCTGCCTCCCTGGACACCCTGATCCAGAATCTGGTGCCCACTGCAGACTACTACCCTGAGGTAAACTGGAATGTGTTGCTGTTGTTAAAACCATTAGTCACTGCTAAATTGAACTGAATATTGAAATTGCAATTTGTAAAAAAAAAAAAAGAATTAAACAGTGAGGTAAACAAATAGGAGCTAGATGAGAAACTGCTGAAAGGTTTAGTAAAAACCTGAGGCATGACTGAAATCTTAAGAGCCTGACATCAAAAGAATGGGGTGTTGTATTTGTTGCATGGCAACAGTTGAGCTGATGACATCACATGCATGTCTGACAGGTGACACAGATGAACTCTGTTTGAACTTCCTGTTGACAGCAGATAGTTCCATAAGTTTCATAAATGTGTGCTTTACTAAAAACTAATAACTCAAGAACAAGATAATATGATCAGAACTACGGCACCTATTTTAAGCTCTAATAGCCTCAGAAAGTCCATTTATGTTTAAATTTGCTGAGTCAGTTCTCTCAGTTCCATCACTGGGCTCAAGTCTCTGTCTGAAGTATTTCCTGCTTTTTTAAAATCCCACACAACAATATTGGGTTTTTTTTTGTTGACGCAGTGGAAACATGTGCCTGAACCTCTCCTTCTGACCTTTTTGACAGAAAGCCTATGTGTTTACCTTCTTGCTGAGCGCCCGTCTGTTCATTCCTCCTCCGGAGCTGCTCGCCAGGGTGTGCGAACTGTGCATCAAGCAGCAGCAGCTGGATCAGAGCCCACTCGATACGGTCAGTACTTCACCATACCTAAGTCAACCTTAGGGGTTTTTTTGCAAGTACAAGAAGTTGTGAACCTTTTTGTGTTTCTTAAACAACAGGCTAAAGTTCGCAAGTTTGGTCCCAAGATTCTGCAGCTGCTGACAGAATGGACAGAGACGTTCCCGTCTGATTTTAGGGACGAGAAGATGGTCGGACACCTGAAAGACATCATCCACAGGATAGCTCCGTGTGACGAGGTACACACACAGTAACCCACTCTTTAAGGGTTTAGGGTTCATACCTTTTCAACAAGTTTGTCCTGTATCTCATCATGCTCATTTAAAAGAAAGTTGTGCACCAAAACGAGCAGCTCAATTAGGAATAGTGTGCTGTAGTGTGCTTTTAGTAGCGATACACAACCTAATGTATACAAAGTTTGCAAAAACTAAGTAAAGATTAGTGGGATTTTGGCAGAACAGATGAGAAAACCCAGCCCTCTACAGCTCAGGCATACTTAGTTTAAATGGATCACAAAATGTTGGGACATGTTTGAACTGGAACTGGTATTTTGATATCTTTTACAGTTTTTACAGAATGGCAGTTTAGGTTTTATGTTTTTTTAAAGATTTTTCCACAGAATGTTCAATTGACAGTTGATGTCACATACTTTAGAGCTGCTTAAAAAGCTGTCTTTTTTTGTAAACAAACTATTTTTAGTATTTTCAATACTTTTATGCTTATTATACCTCAAAATGTTAGCATTTTTGGCTTCTTTCACTAAGTGTGTCCCACGAGGCTACAGTACTTGTGGTTTTCTCTCAGATTCTCCCAGAATTCAGAATGCACACGTCTTCACATATTGAATAACATACAGTCATTTGTTTTTAGTTTAGGTGATTACAAAGTTGGCAAAAGCTGCTTTGGCACCCTGGTTCTCATTCATATTGGCAATGTTTCCCATTTTTAGAACTGTTGTTGGCCTAAAATGACCAGTTACTCAAGGAATCAGCCGTTTGTGCTGCATTTCTGAGCCACTTTTGACCTTTTTTTTTACACATTTTCAGATGCTTAGTCTGGCTTTTTTGGCTGGCAGTGTGTCAATTTTGTAGCGAACTGATCTGCAGCAGCATTTTTAAATGATGAAGAGCAAAAATGACTGATAGCATTAAGCTTTGGCATTTGGCAGTAGGAAATATTCACTTGTGCTCCAATCAGGAGACCTAAATTCCTGAATGCCTAACCCCCAGGGGGTCCTTATCCCCAGGGGATAAGATTTGTGACTTCCCTGCATGTCAAAAAACTGGGCATAGAAAGGTGACATCAAAAAACTCTTCCCAAGCATCCAAGTTTGACAAATCTGTATTATAGGACAGATGTGATTAAAAATTATAAATTTTTCCCATCACTGGCTCTGTAGTGGGTCATGAACAGAGTCAGAGCGTCAGCGTGGGCTGAGTAGCCACAACTCAGCTGTTACGCAACCTAACAATGCAGTAAAGGGAGGACGGAAGGATATTAGAGGTCTATTTGCAGCCTCGAGGGATAATAGAGGGAGATGGATGGAGAAAACCGGGGGACGGAAGGAAGAAAAAGTAACGGAGAAGGAGGGGTGATGAAATCAGGGCAGAGGGGTGGTAAAAATGGAGGGAAGTGTAGGGAGGATAGGTGGTGATGTATGTGCTGCTATTTGCAGCAGTCTGTCTGTGCGAACATGTGGGAGCTGCAGCTCTGGGTCATGTGTGAGGCAGACTGACCCAGTGGTCTCTAAGAACAGTCATCTGGAGGGTGGGGCACAGAGACACACGGCTCCAAACACAATGCACAACACTGCAACAAGATGCAAACCTTTAAAACACATTTTATTTTCCATTCAGACGCTCTTACTCACATCTAGGGACCAGTTTAGAGTTCCCAGTAAACCCAACATGCACGTTTTTGGACTGTGGGAGGAAACTGGAATACCCAGGAGGCGAACCTTCCTGCTGTGCAGCGACATCGCTCACCACTGCTCTGCTCTGTACCCATTGGGAACCATGTCGTTGCATGTGTACTTTAGTGTTCAGAACATCTCTCAGTGTGTCATTGATTAATACTTTTCTGGCCCACCCAAAAAAGTTTGGAATGGAAAAATTTTGAGAAAACGCCCAATGGTTTTTCTGCAATCTCTATGACAACAAAACAAAGCTCTGAACTTATTATGAAACAGGAAACAAAAGTGTTTCTTTTAGGTAAATGTATAAACTCTGTTTGTACACATTTGAATTTTTAATCAACTTAAGATACATAAACATTAAAATAAATTTTCAGGTGTCAAAAATACAGATGTGAATGAAAAAAAAACCTGTCCTAATTCACATTTAATATTCCATTTTGTCTTTCCATTGTCCTTAACCGCTATTTATCAATTTACCCTCTTCACATAATTGTTGGCACTTAGCTCTACACCAGAGGCTCATCATTTTCTTTTTTTTAGTTGTTTTGTCAAAGTATTTATTTGCTATCTTTTTGATGAATGTCATGAACTAAAAAAATACACGTAGCCTTTAATTATGGTGGATTTGAGTATGTTAGTAGTGTAAATACATTAAAATGAAACAAAATACTGTTTGTATTAAAAATAATAACCTGGGCTTGGCAGCATGTAGCCCTATCTTCTGTTTAAGCAGCAACGCGGGCGCTCACAGCCTGGCAACCCACATGCTCTTCTGATTTATGCCTATCACCAATCTACAGGCCAGTAATAAATTATTCATCAAAGATGTTATTGATAGCTCTCCCTCTCTCTCTCTCTCTCTCTCTCTCCTTCCCCAGGCGTACTGGAAAACCCTGAACCAGATGCTGCAGAAGCTGAGCCAGAGGCTGGCCCTGATGAGCCAGGGGGAGGAGAGCATTGTCAAGGTCTCCCTCAACGCTTCCTCCATCTCTGACAAGCTCGTGGCTTTCAAGACCAAGCCTCCACCCATACAGAAGGACATTTTCTGCATCTGCAACGACCCCTACACACTGGCACAGCAGCTCACCCACGTGGAGCTGGTGAGTCCAGAAGGGGGAGGGGAGATCGGTGCAGGGTTTAGACAGAGGTCAAGATAGGAGATGACAACAAGGATGGAAAAGGAGGGAGGACGAGGAAAGGATGTTGGGGGAGTGTCAAGGCAATAAGAATAATGAAGCATGAGTGAAGATTCAACCCATATCTTAAACATTAAATAGAAGGTCTTCTAGCTAAAACTGCATCAGCAACCGTTCACCCGTTGCAATAAAATCAAGAACAAAAGAAAGAAAATCAACTAATTACACACACAAAAGGACATCTGCAGCATCCCTCGCAGTCCACGCATGGTGCTTTTTTAGTCCTGTTCATGTGTGTCCGGATGTGGGCACGTGTTTCTGAGAGGGACGCTGTGTGTTTGTGCGTGCAGTTTTCGAGCATGCCTGAGTAAGCCTGTCCTCTTGTCTGAGCTGTGACATCACCCCAGAAGTCAGCAATGTGCTTGAGGCTGCAAACAAAGAGGATAAAACTGCTGTGGATTTATATGACTTGACAGCTTTGTACTTATACACACACACAGAGAAAGGCAGACACGCATGCACAGTTCACGCGTTCAGGATTGTGTTTAATGTCTTCTATAGGTTTTAGCAACACATCAGTGCTGAGTAATGGTTGTCGTGCTGCTGTCTGATTCTGATTTTGTGTTAAATTTGGATTTCATCTTGAGGTGCGATAAGTCCATCAAGTCAGTTTGATTTGCACATGTTTGCGAGTTGGCTGCTGTCCTTTAATAGAAGCGAATATTGTCTCAAGTGTCACTTTGTGGAAATCTGACACCAGTGAGTCATATCAGTGAGTCATTACTTCCCTGTATTGACTGGCCTCCATTACTGAAATGAAAGAGTTATTAAAAGGGACTGCTCGAGTGTGTGT